>VZRU01010604.1:106026-184492 GCA_013398155.1 Pedionomus torquatus
AAGAAAGAAGGAAGGAAGGAAGGAAGGAAGGAAGGAAGGAAGGAAACAGTACTATGATCCTTTTAAGAACAAAGTCAAAATATGTCAGCCTCCAAACCCTTACTAACTTAAACACAGACTTTTTCTTCCAAGGTATTTCTTCCTGAGGACTCATCTAATTGGCTAAATTGGTAGGGAATAGTCTCAAAAGGAAAAGAAATGCCCCAGGACACTGAAATTTTATCATTTTAGGACTCTAGCACATTGGCACGGGTGCAAAAATAATGTAAGAAACCAAGTCAAATACGGTCTCAATGCATACTTCATAGGAATCCCCAACATAAAGGTCTGGAAAAAAAGACCCATAGTTAGATTTTTATCCTTGCAGTGTATTGCATTCTTCCTCTATAAAACCTTTGAACTAAAGCAATCTTTTTTTTTTTTTCTTTTTTTTTTTTTCTTTTCCCTTCATAAAATAAGCATACTTAAATGCCTGAAACTTCCTTATATTTTGGGTCTTTTTTCAGGATACTTGAAGAGTTTTTGTGGGCTCTCTCCAGGGACAGTGTCCTTAAGATGTTTAAATAGAGCCAATATTTTCATGCTGCCACTTTTCATGGTGTTATTTTGAGTCTCAAAACATATGGTGTTTTTCTTAAAGCTTCAGCTACCAGAGTAATCACTGTTTACTTAGATTATTTAATATCAGCCATGGACATTTCAATATGGAAGCATTTCACAGGTCTTCATGTGTGTGAGGCAGAAATCCATCAAGTCCTGATTTGGAAGTGAGGAACCAAGGCCATGGAAGATAAAGAAGTGTAAGGTCATGCAGGAAATCTGCTGCATGTACCCAGGTTTTTCCAAGCACAATAGGCTAGTGTCCAAATGCATGTTTTATTTACCTTTCATGTAAGATTAGCAAGTAGATGGCAAACTGGGATATTTTGATAGTGTAATCATGACTGAAAAGGTTACATCTAAAATCTTAAGTTTCTTAAGTAAAAACAACAAGATCATTTCTGGTTTATAACATTTAAACAAATCTCATGTCTTTTAGAAATTGATTTTAGTAATTCTATTATTTCCTCCAGCATAAGAAAAAGAGGAGCTTTTAAAAGAACAGGTTTCACAGTATTCCTTACGGCATCTCCTTATGATAGAAGATCTCTAGTACTTTGTGATCAGAGTATGATGCCATGCAATCAACCACAGCTATATGTTTTATTAAAAACATAATAACCAGCTTGCAGCATGTTCAGTACTCAGTAAGCCAGTAAAAAGACCTGACAGATTTTGAAGTGACTGACAAAGATATGCTAAGACCATTTCTGTTCTGATTCAGGAGAAGGTGACCTTTCAAAACTCTTCCTGCATACAGACACTTACCTATCTATACTACTAGTACAGTCAATCCCCCTTGTATATAAGAATGCTCAATCTCAGCAAAGTAAACCTCCTGAGGATAGATAGAAACATTCCCTTTAAGAAAGGCAAAAAAGACAGTATTTAGCCTTGCTACCACCTTTTGGCTCTCTTTTTTCAGAATAAAGGTGTCTTGCCCATACTAGTTCTACTGTACACCTCTCACATATAGGACATTATTATCAAGAACTCTGCCATTTTTCCTTGTCTTGAGGTATACAAGGGAAACAGAGCTTCTTAAGACCTTGAACAGTTTTCAAGAGCACAACTGAAATAATGATACAGGATTCACCAATCCAAAATACAATATACTCAATTACATTTATTTCCTCTTCCCATTTTCCTCGCAGATTCAGTCTGAAGCCAGAAGACTCTTTACTTCCAGTCTTTGGTGGATTGACCTTGGCTGGGTGTCAGGTGCCCACAAGCTGCTCTATCACTCCTCTTCCTCAACTGAACAGGAGAGGGAAAAACGTGATGAAAACTTATGGGTTAAGGACTGGGAGATTCTGGCCTTCTACAATACTACCACAAACTCAGTGGACAAAAGCAAAGCAACAGATGTCATCTACCTGGATTTATGCAAACTATTTGACACTGTCCCACACAACATCCTAGTCTCCAAACTGGAAAGTCATGGATTCAATGGATGCACCACTCAGTGGATAAGGAACTGATTGGATGGCTGCACTCAAAGGGTTGTGGTTAACAGCGCAAAGTCCAAGTGGCAGCTGGTGACGAGTGGTGTCCCACAAGGGTCAGTACTGGGACCGATATTATTTAACATCCTTGTTGGAGGCATGGACAGTGGGATAGAATGCACCCATGCAAATGGCATGAAGTTCAGCCAAGCCAAGTCCAGGGTCTTGCACCTGGGACATGGCAATCCCAGGCACAAATACAGGTTAGGTAGAGAATGGCTGGAGAGCAGCCCTGAGAAGGACTTGGGAGTGCTCGTGGATGAGAAGCTCAACATGAGCTGGCAGTGTGTGCTGGCAGCCCAGAAAGCCAACCATATCCTGGGCTGCATCAAAAGAAGCGTGACCGGGTCATGGGAGGTGATTCTCTCCCTCTGCTCTGTGCTCATGAGACTCCACCTGGAGTACTGTGTCCAGCTGTGGAGTCTTCAACATAGAAAGGACATGGACCTGTTGGAATGGGTCCAACGGAGGGCCACAAAGATGATTAGAGGGCTGGAGCAACCTCTCCTATGAAGACAGGCTGAGAGAGCTGGGGCTGTTCAGCCTGGAGAAGAGAAGGCTCCGGGGAGACCTTATTGCAGCCTTACAGTATCTGAAGAGAGCCTACAGGAGAGCAAGAGAAGGACTCTTGGTCAGGAAGTGTAGTGATAGGACAAGGCATACTGGTTTTAAATTCAAAGAGGGGACATTTAGATTGGATACTAGAATGAAATTCTTTCCTGTGAGGGTTGTGAGACACTGGAACAGTTGCCCAGAGAAGTTGTGGATGCCCCATCCCTATAGGGGATACATGGTTTAGTGGTGGACCTAGCAGTGCTGGGTTAATATTTGGACTTGATGATCTCAAAGGTCTTTTCCAACATAGATGATTCTATGATTCTATAATTATTTTTTCCACACATAAGTAAATAAGTACAAAGACTTGCATCAACTATTAATTAGAAAGTATCTCTTATATAACAAGCTCACAAAATCAGGAAAGTACTGTAACGATCTCAGAAATCCAAAGCAGCATTAATGCTGTGACTTTGGAAGTTTATTCACAGTGCTGCCTCTGAAATTTGTACTTCTTTCTTCATACGTACAAAACTAAGGTTAACCACAGACCTCAATGCCTGGAGTATTTTCCTATGTTGCCTCTTGTGATGGGGAAAAAAGGGTCATGCACACTCTAGTTTCACCCCAGTTTGGTGTGGAGATCAATGAGACGCTGTCCAGTCTTGGAATGTGGTGGGACTCCCAGGCTTAATGCATTAACACTACCAAGAGCAGAAATCTTGCGTGATGTATGCATAACTAACTCTTAAGTCATACAAAATAATTTTACCAGACATTGTTCATCCTTTCCAAACCATTCATCCTCACTTTAGTTCTCACACAGCTGCATTTAAGTCGAAAAGAATACCTCATAACACATTTCACAGGGAGAAAACCCAAATTTTTAATGCAAAAATCCTTATAACTCCTGTTAGCATCAGTTTTCTGTGTTAAATCTAGGAAAAGACTGGTTCAAAAAGGTATGTAATCTGTCCCTTTTCATTTATTTTTGTCAAAATAGCCATTCTTAAGAATAAGAGATTTTACTGTTAAGATTATTTTTTCCCCATTTTTTGACTTGATATAAATTTGCATAATGCTATTCATTATCATTTTAATTTTGACATTTTAACCTATATGGCCAGGTTCATCAGCTGTTATGTCACTGTGAGAGTAGATCAATCATTTAAGCCAATTTAGTCTGTCATACTAATTGTTGACAAAGATGAACTGCCTTAAATTGGAATAACATTAGCATGTTCTGCCAGAAGTAATATCTCCCCTTTCCCTCCCAGATCTACCTTCACCACAGCTTGTGGTGTGACATAATGAATGTTGTGTCCATTGTTACCCTAAAAACTTGAAAATGGAGAAACACTGCTCATAGTTTCTTGCATAGACAATCACTATCTCCCACAAGACATCAAAACCCTATAGCTAACATGATGTTCTTTCTCCTGTTAAAATCTGTGGAATAATCACATAATATATTTCAGAAAAATATAATGTACAATCACATCTCAGTAGAAATGAGTTTTATATTCCCCCTGTTGGTGAACTCATAGAATCATAGAATGGTTAGAATTGGGAAAGCCCTGCTTGAAACAGCTTTATGTCTACATAACATCTATTTACCATTCCTTTTATGATACAGAAAAGTTCTCATAAATAATTCTCTTTGGATTTTGTGGGTAGCAAAAGCTTTATTTTTAAACAGCTAAATTTTTGCTTAAAGTTCATGTGCTCACTGTTGCCCTATTTTACTGGAGAGACACTGAGAAAGTCTAGGACCAGGTGCCCATGAAGGAGGTCTGTCACATAGCACAGCATCAGAGAGAAACACTCAGTGTTAAGTACCTATTTATTCAGCTCCTTAAAGATCTGAACCCTCAAGCTGGGTTATTTAGGAGAAGCTTCAGAGATAAATTACAAAAATTTCCCTGAACTGCCAACATTTTTGCAAGATCTAGCTGGATGATGGTACCACACTACTCCATGTCATAAGCAGCTAAGTAGGTAGAAGAAGTGATGTCGTACAGAGAGGTTACCAAAGAGAAGAGTGTCATTGCTTGCAAGTTGGTGAGGGTCTTCACTAGACTAAGAGCAAGAAGACTGAGTGTTAGATCTCAAACCTTCTTCATGGCTTTCAGATGTTTTAGAGATCTCATTTCCAATCTAAGGAATTCTTCTGACTCTTTCATCTGAGGTCACAGGACACTTCAAGCTGAGTCTGATTCCCTGTAGGAATTGCTCACAGCTCCCACAGTTGAGATCAGATTGAATCAACTGTAGTTAAAGTGGTGAAAATCAACTGAGATTTTCCTTTCTCTGTTCCTTTTGTCTGAGAAATCTTTGCCTTCAGAATTAGCAGTCTGACTTTTGAACAACTTGTGAATATCTTCCTTGAAGAAAATGTGTTGTTTTCTTTTACTAAAGATATAAAAAGGAACAAGAAAACAGCAGTAGATATTAAAACTTTGTGTCACACGGAACCCTGCAGCCAGACTAAGAGAACAAAGTAATTCCAGTAAAACAATGGATGATACCCACAATACCTAAATACATTGGAAATAATTAGAATAGTATCTTTATGAATTGGATGTACTGAGATGGACATTGTTACCAAGGGAGTTGAAGTTGCAGAATCTGCCTTTTACCCCTTGCTTTCAGCTCATATTTTATTTTTTTTCACTGTGTTTAGAGAATTTACAATCTATCAAGCCTGATAGATGTCTCCTTGTCTTCAGCAGAGAGACAGGTGGTATTTGTTTAAAAGCTGGCATAGTTCCAAAATATGCCTAGTACAAGAGATGCTGAACTCTGGCAGGAGAGAGTGTGAAACTTAATTAACTATGAATGCCTCTTACCAATATTTATTCCTATAACTGAGTTCCATGACAAGTTCAGTATTATTCATAAAGCTGAGTGAAAGTGAGAACTCTTCCATAAGGTAAATTTTTATATCTAAAAGTGATAGCTGAAAGAATTTTCAAATTTGTCATGAAAAAAAAATCTGAAGAATTTTCAGAATTAGGTGTCAGAATTTTGCATTGCAACTTTACTCCTACATATAATATAGTCAGAAATGTAGAAATACAGTCAAGTAAGCTTCAACCAAAAAACCAGTCTCATTTTCCTAAAGTAATTCCAAATTATATCGATAAAATCCCATTATATATATCAGCAGTATGTGCTGATAAATCTTAACTGCATTTAAGCATGTATGAAAATTCAGATTACCTGTGATGTCACAGTGCATAACCTCCTCCATCTTATACAGTTTTTTTCAAAATTAACCACTGAGAACAAATTAGGCTTAAATACAGTAAAATTAAAAACAACATCCAAGTTTGATAACAAAATAGACCATTTAATTTCATATTAAATGTTGTGCATAAAAAATAACTCCTGAACAAATAAGAGTGAGGAAAATTTAAAATATAATCTAGGCAATTATATCTGCATCAACAAAACTAGATTTTGACTCAGCTATAATTACATATACAACATCAGATTTTTTTTTCTAAATGTATTTGCTTTTAAAAATGTAAAAATTGGAAGGGAAGCATATGGACATTGACAATAAAGATATTTGTTAAAATGTATGTGGAATTATTTTTTAATCCTCTGATTAGCTGGTTAACTGACAGTTATTTCTGTATATTTATTAAGATATCTTTTGAAGAAGTAAATAATTTTTTAATCAATATTTCTCTTGGTAAGCTTTTACTTCTACTTGAAAAAGAGTGAAGAATAAACCTCTGATAAATAAGATGAAAGTAAGCTTCAGGTATTCTTCACCAGCTTGCCACAATTTTCACAGTTCTTATTGCACATATATTTACAGAAGCTGAGCCTTTCCAAAGACATTTGTTGAGTTGTTTCTTTGTGGTTTTTTGTTTGTTTGTTTGTTTACTTGCTTTTAATCTGTTTGACTTTAATTGTGATGTTCCGTTTTAAAAACTGACATAAATTTATCTTTTCAGACTATGGGGGAGGGAAACTTATTTTTAGAAAAACCTTTTGTGACATCTAACTGTGAAACAAGCAGTTTGTGCAAGTGAAAAAATGGCTTCACAACTGAATATAACAATTTGTGAAAAAAAATCAGCAAGTTAAAAAATGCTAACTAATTTATCTGACACCTGAGTCATTAGAGCTTAGTTACTAGACTCTAAAAAGGCTTTTAACTCCCACACAACAGAGAATATAACCTCAGGGTTAGTTTTATGAAGACAGCTGTAAACAACACGGCTATAGGGTTGTCATATAAGGGAAATGTACATATGTACATATACTTGTATACATGGACATATTTACATATATACGCCCAGACACACCTTTACATATAGTGTTCAACCAATGAAGACAAATGGCAGATACTGGGACGTATCACTGGTTCTTATGATAAAGAATTCCATGGCACAATTTTCTGTAGCAAACACTACATTTAATCAGTGGATGCCCTCCCATACATGCATAATTCGTAAGTTTAGCCAACTGCATAAAATGAGTAGGGCTTGTATTACTACAGGCTGGTATAAAGCATATTACTACTATAGAAAGTATCCATTTTTCAAATTACCTTTACAAATAATATTTACTCCAATTTGTTATAATAAATTAAATTTTCTAATAGTAGTGTAAATGGACTTACAAATAATGAAGTTGAATATTATTGACTATTGAAGACTTCTCTGCACTTTGTAAGTCTAAAATGATCACTGAATTTCTCAGACGAGGCTTCTGTAGAGTAGCACATGGAGTTTTGCATTTTAATACTGTTTCAGGACTACCAACAAATCTGGTTTTCTATATATAACTCATGAAGGTAATTTACCATGCAGTGGTATTTTAGCAATATGGTGCGATTTACAGGAAAGCACATCTTTTTTACTCTAATATAAAAGTTCTGTGTTACTTAGACTTTCATTTGCATTCTCATCTTTTTTTGGTTTTGTTTCGTGGTTTATTTTTTTCTTCTTTTTTTTTTTTTTTTTTAATTTCTACCACCAGTTCAGATTTGTTAAGAAAACTATGTAGTAGTCTTACAGAGACAATTGTTCACTTAGGCTTAGGAAATATTATATTTTTATTTTTCTTCTAAGTATGTTTGTGTGTGTGCGTGTGTGTGTACAATTTATGTACTTCAAGGCTTATTTAGTGACTCTAAATATCCTTCCTATTTAGTCTCTTTATTATCAAGTGATCTGGTAGTGGCTTTCTGGTAAGTTTGCTTGACATCTTTCATTATAAATGATTTTGAGGACTCTTGAGAAGTTCTGACATCTCTAATATTTGCCATCACTATCTGAAACTGGATGTGGAAAAAGCCCAGGGGTTTGAGAAGTGTCTTTTCTTTCTCTCTGCTGTTCTGCTCAGGTGTGGTTGCAATATAATCAACTGAAAGCAAAGATTTTGGTTTTGCAGCTTGTTTCTTCCGGAAAGATGTAGCAAACTGACCAAGATAATAATTAGACATGAACTTCCTAATCTAAGCATTGGGCTGATTCCAATGCCTTGGCAACAATGACCATGGCAAATGATAAACTAGAAATACATCAGTGGCTAGGGAAGAGATGTAAGAAGAAGGAAGGCTGAGAGTCTCTGATCCGCCTTTCAGTTCTAATTCACAACCTTAAACACGACATGGAGGGAAGTACTGGGACCACATACAAGGAGGGCAATGAAAGTGGGGAAAAATGGTCTATTTCTAGTAACTCATTCTAGCCTTAAGTTCACTTTTGGCTCTTCTCCATTCCATCCTTCACCCCACAACACACTCTACCATACACACTACCAATGACAAAATGCAGATAATAATCTCAATAGTCAGTTAGAGTTGTTCTGTACATCAAGATGTAAAAAGGATGATCTTCATTTGTTGTTGGTGATATTACCACACAACACAGCACAACTGAGGCTAGAAGGGACAGCGGAAGGTTCTCTGATTCAAACCTCTGCTCAGTATAGGTCTAACTTCAAAATCAGTTTTCTCACAACCTCATCCAAATCGAGTTCTGAATATCTCAAAAGTTGAAGATCCAATTTATGTAATTTATATTTAATCTTTCCCTTTAATGAAAATTATTAATTCATCTCAATGAAAGCTCTAAAATAAAAGGCTAATTTGGAAAAGATAATAATAAATAGATAGTAAAGTCATGCACATCAAAATAGGGAACTGATATATTTCAAATTTTCAGCAAAACTCAAATTCTGTCAAAAAGAAAAATACTCAGTAAATATATATATGAAATATATTTGCAGAAGCAAACATCAGATGAATCACTGAACAGTTAGCATCCTATCATTCTTGTGTTAAGAATGTCACTTTACTTATACCATGTAGAAAAACTCCTTTCCTGTTTGAAGGAATAGCTAGAAATTAGTGAAACATCAGATCTTAAATACAACTAGGAATAGTTGTTTTGCTCTCTGTGCTTCTCCATTTTGACTCATGTACACACCAGAGCTATTTTCAGCCAGAACTTTCATTCCAAGAATAATATGCCTGGTTTTGTCATCAATAAAACATTTTTAGAGCATTTTTTTTTTTTCCTACTAGACTCTTGTCATTACTGACCAATAAAGTTTGCTATATTTTTTCTTCTCCCAGGCTATGGATCTCTTAGGAGGTTGTTCTTTATTCCAGTGTGCTTTTTTCCAACTGTACCATTTCTGAGTCTCTGCATCAGTTTTTCCTCAGTGCTAAGGACTGTCTTTATTATTAATGGCTATGTGAACCTATATCAAAGTGTCAGCAGCTGAAAAGAATTATTTCTTCTTTCTTGAAAATATGAAATTAATTTCAAAACATATCCTACCCAGCTGGCAATTACAGTAACAACACCCTCTAAATGTCTCTAAATTCTGTAATCTGTGATATGTTTAATAGTTACAGAATAAAACCAAACAAACAAAACCTACCAACCATGTGTTCAGAAAATAACTCTGGATTTGAACACAAATATGATTTGAACACCAATTAAATAGGTGATAAATCTACTTGGATGTCAAACATGTCCATTAAATGCATTAAGAGTTGTAAAATCAGCTGTCAAAATCTAATAGAAAATATTGTCGTATTTGCAAGTACCAGAAAGATGTATAGCATAAGACTTGTACTAGTGCTAATTGAGCTATATTGCGCTCCAAATTGTTCTTTTCACAATAGCTTGAGTTATGAGAAAGTTTCCTAGATTGTATTGAAATAACTGAAATTAAATCAGTTAACTTAGTCATTTTCTCCTCATAAATTATACATAATAGGGTAGTTTGCTTTTTATTTATTTATTCCTACTGACCACATGCTATAGTTGCCCATCAGATTTAGCACACATTTTTCTTTCTTGGCGGTGCCCTTTACTTCTGTTCATCAGGAGCACATGAATTATTTTTGATTCAGTCTTTAGGCTGTGGATGTACATATGGATGTTAATAGTCTCCAAAGAAAGACGTGCCCAGTTTTGCAGAGGAGAAAGATCTGGAAAAACTGCTGGGGCTTGCTTCAGATGGAGCACAGGATTAATATACCAGATGGGTTACCTGGTACCTATGCTGCTCCTTCCCCCTTATGTTCACTTCAGGCTGTTTTCCATGTCCCATGGTGCAAGAGATATCATGTTGCTGGGCTATTCTTGCATCCCCACTGCATTCAGATCTGTCACATGGGGAATTTTAAAACTTTGCCTGTTCCTTTTTGCTCTAGCAGGGGATGTTGTTTTCCTTTGGATCATCAGATCATAGGAGCTGTGTTTCCATATGATCAAGAAGTGCTCAAGATGTTTCTGGCAGAGAAGGAAAAGAATGCTGTACCATACTTTCAGCGAATACTAATTTTAGAGTTATCTATCTTCACAAAGTACTTTTGCATACCTGATAGCTCTGGAGAATATCATTCACCTTATGTACCACACACTATTAAATGTATGCATCAAATGAGTTTGCATTCTGATGTGTCCAGTGATATGACATTGTCTATGACATATGTTGCATTGTCTTTATCATTCACCGGAGCCCTTAACTGGTTGTGTTTCTGGAGTGCTGTTTAGGCAAAAGAAAGTCATCCACCCTGTTTTTTGGTGATAATCCGCAGATAATAAGTATATAACTAGTACAGTCTGACATACGGCTGTATTGCCATGCTCAGAGTCTTGTTTCACAGGCTGAGCAATTAAGTAACAGATTCATTACCTAAATGCAGGAATGAAAATCAGATACTCCTACACAACAGATATGTCAGCTGCTTCAGTTCTTGCTATCTCCATCAGTGTTTCTACTCACCAGCTTCCCACAAGGTGTCATTCCTGATGACACATTTAGCTCTTTGCATGCTTGTATATCATCTTGTAAACCCCTGAATGTCCACTGCCCTAAACAACAGGCTTCCTTTAAGAGAATATTTTCAGAGCTTGATATCTCAAACTTCCACTGCGATCTATAACTGTGAATATTACACGTTTTGCTCCATGATATTAGATCTCAAGAATGAACAAATTTTCTGATTTTTTTGTTATATATAAGCTTGGACAGGGTGAATATAGAATACAACAAAATCACTTGATGTTATCAATATACTTTCATGTCAAAACTACTTATGTTTCTTAATCATGGAAAAACATTTATATTTAACGGATACCTGTTAGAGGCTAAGTGACTTCCTGCACTGAACAAATAAAAGCTCAACTCCAAAATTTTTTTAAAATGTCAATGATTCTATCCTAACTACTTAAAGATTCTTTAAGAATCAAAAATAAACTTGATTGGTTTGGTTTAAAACTGAATTTTAGCTCTTGTTAAGCAGTGATGAAGCTAAAATATAATAGACTTTCAACTTATTTTACAGATGTTTAGTGAAAATTCTAGCACAACAAAAAGAAACCAGGACAGTCAGAGATACTGTGTCATAGGTAGCAAGTAGACTAGAAATTCGAAAGCTAAAGATCTTATAAGGTTACTTAGTACATGAAAGAATGCCAACAAACTAATTACAGATTTAGTCAAGCTTGAAAGAGATATTTTTTCACCTTGAAATTGCAGAAAGAAGGCAGTATAAAAAGACATTGAATAAGGTAGTCTCTTCTTCATACAGCAGCCATTATTCATGCTGTTCAGTTGTGAAGAACTCCTCTCAAGCAACTGAATTAAAATATTATCTTTTTGTTTGTGTAGACATACCCTATATTTTCCTTCCACAGAAAGTTCAGATTTTTCCATGAGCTGCTAAGCAACAGATCATTGCTAATTCTTAAATTCTTAGCTGTTTCTAAATTGTTGTATGCAGTATCCATTCAATATTTCAACATTTCAAACCAAAATATCTTGAAACAAAACATTCCTCAAAAGGTGAGATTTTATCAACTTGGTTAGTCTGCACTTAGCTTTTAAACACTGCAGCAATTGTACTATCAGACCTACTAGAGTAA
The DNA here is from genome assembly GCA_013398155.1 of Pedionomus torquatus. NCBI lineage: Eukaryota > Metazoa > Chordata > Aves > Charadriiformes > Pedionomidae > Pedionomus > Pedionomus torquatus. The sequence continues at coordinate 118,097 of VZRU01010604.1, forward strand.
AGCTGGCTTAGCTATATGTGCCTGAGTTGCTGTAGTCTGAGTTTTCCACTGGCATGAGCTAATCAGGATACACATCAATTTTGGAAAAAAAAATAGTTTAATTCTCATCAGTAAATCTGAAAAAGTGGATTAAAAGCTTTGTTGAATCTCTGTATTATTCATCATTTATAACTTGTTTACTTGTTAGTAGTCTTGGGGTGATTTAAGTTGTTAAAATAAGTTTAAAGCTAATTAAAGATAGGAATATGTTAAAGAGCATAAGAAGGAAAATATTTACATGGATAAGTGAAGAAATAAAAGGCTAGAAACAGACGGCAGGAGTAAATTATCAGTTGTTGCAGTGAAAAGAAATCACAAATCGAGTTCTTAAGGGACGTAGATGTAACTGACATTTTTCAACATATTGCTGAAGGAAGCAAACATTGTGGTGACAAAAGCTGCAGCCTGATTGTAAGAAATTGCAGAAGAACATCATAAGGACAGAACAAAATAGGTGGTAACAATCAATGCAAATAAATGTAAAGTGATAAACAGGAAAAAAACAATTCTAACTTCACATATAAAATGATGGTTTCTTGAGTTTACCATTACACTGCAGGAGTAAGGTTATCTCTCATAACCCTGTTAACAGCAGGGATTATGATCGATTAGATAGCAAGTGCCATGAAAATGTCAGCTCAGTGCTTGGTAGTTGTCAGAAAAGTGAACAAAATGTCAGGAATTATTAAAAAAAAATAACAGAGAGAAAACCAGAAAACATTAATATGCCACTGTATAAATCCATGGTTAGTTTGCATCTTGAAATGTCGTACCTGTGCTCCCATTTCAAAGAGTATAGAGAAATGGAAAAGCTCAGAAGAGGGCAGCCAGGATGATCATAGGTACACTCTGGCTTCTGTGTGAAGAATGTTTGGAAACTGCAGGTTGGAGCACTGCCACTTGAGAAGAGTTATGACAATGATCCATAAGATTAAGTGTGGTATGGTGAGGCCGGAGAGAGATCAAGGGCTCAACCTTGAGAGCATCACATGAAGGTAGGAGAAACCATTGCAATCAGAATGAGTTTCTTCATGCAAAGGTTAGCTGAGTTGTAGAGCTGCCGGCTAAAATATCATATAGATGTTTAAGATTTATATGAATTGATGCGTAAATGGGTAGAGTTCATAGCAGATAAAACTATTTCTGCTAGAAAAGCCCCTAAACTGAAAACAGCTAAATCCAGGAGGGTATTAATTTGCCAGTTGTTATACTTGCATGAATTTTACCTTTGTTCAAAATAGGATAGCTATAGTAGGTACCTATATCTAAAATGGTAATAATAGGTACCTATATCTAAAATGGGTAAAATAGGATACTTATACCTAAGACCCTGGCCTCTGACCCGATATAGAACACTGTTTTAAGACATGAAAAAAAGGGGGTCATGTCTCTGAATTATCTGTAAAGGACTCACAGACTAGCGTCTGATTTACTCTTTCCTAGTAATTTAGCTAGAAAAGAATAATTTAGGTAGCTACTCTTTAGCTAATAATTTTTAAGATGAATATTTTGAATTTTTGAGGCTAAAAAATCTATTTTATAAAAGCAATATCTTATTGTAGAACCTCATGTTCTGCCCAGGCCTATTGGATGTCTCTGAGCAATTTGCTCTGTTCAGAAAGGGTGCCATTTTCTGCCTGCTATAATGGATAGCTTTGTCAGATTTGGCACCTGCCTACCTGGTCCTTTTCTGCAACACAAGAGACATTCCCCAGCTCCCCAAGTTCTCTAAATATGTCCTTGGTAAGCCATTTCTGCTTTGTTTGGCTTTGATCCTTCCAAGGGAATAGTAAACTTACTCTGTTCCCCCACATATATTTTGTTACTAGTACTTTAGTTTCAACACCATCAACAACGAAGAAACATGGCCAGACTTGTAACTTGTTATTTGTGGCACCATCTAGAGAGAAAGGTTAACAATATCACATATACTTTTAGTTTAATCTTAGCAATTTATTACCTCTTTTACTCCTTAGCACCTCTTGCCTACAGTCCTAACAATAGCCACCAATTAAGGATGCAATGTTTGCAATAACCATTTTTCTCACAAGATTATGTTCAGCACTGGATGCTATTGATGACTCTCTTTGCAAGTTTACATTTTCTTGCAGTTAGGTTTTGGGGTTAAAATTGTAAATGCTTCTGAAATCTCTCTCTGGAGCTAGCTGTCACAGGTGCTTAACAGTGGTCCCTTCTCTGCCAGGGATGTGAACTGCAGAAACAATGCTGAAAATTACCCCTGAGGCTTGGCCATCTTGAGTGGAGAGGCAATTTGCTGAACACTTCCCTGTTAAAGTGCTGCTGAGACTGGAACCCTCAGGTTTTATATATGGATTGGTTATACATACACTCTCTTCTGCTTGTGATTCTGATGTGTTGTTAGCTTTGTATGGATATCACCTAATAGTAATGGATCATTACTACTAATGATGAGTTTGATCAATCTGACAAATTTGTGGAAAGAACCATAACCCCAAACCATTAATAGGAGGTAATGTAACAATGTATCACATGAAGTCAGGGAATCCTTTATAATTCAAAACCTGATCACCCTACTGTTTTGAAAACATATATCTCTCCTGCCAGGAGGTAGGACAATGCATATCACAAATTTGCCAATTTTCTCCCAAGCAGAGAGAGACCTCAGTCTGGCCAAACCCAAAAGAGGGACCTCTTTTGGGTTTGGAACCTCTTTTTTGGTTTGGGACCTCTCTTCCTGAAGTTATCATATCCATGGTTTCCAGTGTCTTAAAACCAGAAAACAAATCAGTAAACTATGCTAAGGAGAACCATTAAAAGGTAAAACCACTGGTCTACTGCTTGAGACAAATTAAAAGGAATGGTTGTTTTATCCTTGCACTTTGAATTTTTTTTCTAGTTGAGCAACTTTAAGGAATTTCAGACTTTCCTTCTGTTGCACAAAAGAAGCTCCAAGAGGACCTTCTTCCCTGTGTCCCAAAAGTTGAACACAGGCTGTCAGCACCTCTGAGTCTCCACATTTTCCCTCTATGCTCCTTTCTGGTTCTGCTTCACCTAAAGGCCTCCATGTCTGGCACACCTGCAGCTATCAGAGACAGAGTGACCTCCTCTTTCCAGAGGTTTCAGATGTGAAACAGACAGGAGGCCATATGCAGGCAACCTTCTTTCCTTCTGCTCTGCTACAGCCTTTATAAAAAAAAATAAAAAAATAACTACAGTTTCTTTATGGTGAAACATAAACATTTAAACAGTTTTAGTATTTGTCACACTAAAAATGACCCATAAGTCAGAAGCATCATGAGGAAAAATTATATATGGATTTCAAAACTGATAGTAGGACAACATTTTCTTTTCAAAAGCTGGCAAAGACTTCTTTTCAATAGCAGCCTTCAACATTTTAATAATTTTTTTTTCTGAACATAGTTAAGTGTATACAAGTAATATGAGAAGAACTGAAACTATGAATCATAGGCTAGCACAGCTACATCTATGGATAAAAAAATAAAAAATAAATAAGAACATGACTGTACCACCAACAGATGAAATGAACTATTCATAATAATGTGATTCTATGTAGCTCCCTCCCTTAGTGAGAAATTCATGTTTCAACACTGATGTTTGTATATGAATTCTGCCTACCTAATATTGAGCTTATTAGCCCAGTACTGTAAAGGCTTTTCAGGGCTATTAATCTGTGTTACATGTAATATTCACAAACATATCAAAATTGGAAGAAGAATAATTATATATACTGACATTTGTCAGAAAACAATCTTAAGGCTTTATTGGAACTATAACAACCTATGGATTTGCACCTTACTGGGATTTCTTTAACCAGCAGATCTTTGAGTCCCACTTTGTGTATTAGTGACAGTTTAGAAAGATATTACAATGTCATAGATGTGTTGGAAATTTAACTGTGTTTATATACTGATTCTGACTCTTTTAAACGTTGTTTCTTGCCCTGCTTAGGTAGGTGCAATAATACAGAAGCCATCACAATGTACATACCAGAAGCTTATGGGGTGCTCCTTGATAAGAGGATAAAAGGCTCTTTAATTTAATGTCTCTATGGTCCATCACATTAAACTCTACTTCTATAATTCACTGAGTCAGATTCGTATCTATCTCAGTTACACAGATGAACCTTAGGAGTAATCCCACCAAATATAGTGGAATTATTAGACATTTATGTCAGTTGAAGAAAACAGAGTTTTTTTCCATCTTTGCACATAACTGACACTAAGAAACATAATAACTTCTGTCATGTCAGTGAAATCACTATTTGTCATGTATTAAGGGTAGTTTCCTTCCAGAATAACCAGACGATAAAAGTAGTGGGCATACACAGTGACAGACTTTTCTAGATAAAATGGCTGAGCTATTTTTCTTCATGAGAGAGGCAAAAAAAAAGTAGTAATGTGCATTTCAGTACATCAAAATTCTAGTATTTCCCCCTTCCTCTCCCACAAAACAAAGCTGTTTCAACACAGATTTTTAATCTTGTATTTCTGAGGAGTAACTAGCTACCTGAAGAGTTTAATCCAAATGAATCTTACATTTTTGTATTTACGTTTTTAAATACTCTTCTTGTTCCTGAGATGCAAAAACAGCTTAGTTTTGTGACACTGAGCAGTAGTCACTACTATTTCACTGTTTTTATGTGTTTTCATTAATATTTTACTCTATATCATGGAATCTTTAGTTTCCAAGACCCTATTTTAGAACTTCTTTCCAGACTTTGAAAATATCCCAGCATGCTCAACAAGCCTCTCCGAGTCCTTGAAAACCATTTCTAAAAGGTCTGAAATTGAGATTTTGTAAATGGTAGCTGTTTTTAAACAGTTTATTTAGAAATATCACAGACTAGGTTACATTTTTCCTGAGCAGTAATGGAGACAGGGAATTTTAGTGAATTTATTGCTTGTTACTCACTTCTCATCACCTCAAAACTCACCTTAATTTTATGTAATGAAAATTGTAACCATTTTATACCTTTACTTGAGATATTGTTCAAGAAAAAAAATATAGCATCTACCAGTATCTTCCAAATGCAGAGCATTGTAAGGAGTTAGCAGGAAGTTATGTGACCATGACACCAAACCTGTTACAAAATGAGCTCCTCAGATGGTATAAATCAGCTTGATTTCTGTTGTTCAAGTGGAGATAGAAAAATTTACATCAGGAGAGAATCTGGCCTATATCTTTTTATTTCTTTTTCTCCCACTGTTATTATTTCTCCTCCTACACATGCACTTTTTACCTTTATGACAATAGTGTGAACTGAATTGTGATGAGCAATGCAGAGTCTTTCCTTTAGATTTATGATTACATTTTGTTCTGAACATTCATCCAAGATTTTTGACAGTAAGATCAGGTCAAAAGTTGAGGAATGAGTATTTTGATTTATATAGCTTAATGAATTGAGGTCAATTTTCTATTTGGAATAACCTGTAGAATAATAATTTTCTCTTTCAAGCTTAGGTTTTCTCCTTTCTATCACAAAAACACCTAACTACTCTGTTTTAATCAATATAATATGCTTCTCCTCGATGATAAATGAGTTCAATAATGTTGTAATTCTTTCAACATTGAACTAATGTACAACTCCTTCATTATGTTAGGCATACAGAGAACACACTAAATACATTAGTAATCATATCCAGGAAAAAGAAATCTTGTATCAGCTTTTGGGCTATGTGATCTATGAAAGAACAGAAAAGTTGTCAAGGAAAACAGTTCTTTTTATACACTGCTTTTGATTGATACACCCTATGGTATCTCTTCCCTAGAAGATCTGTGTAAATAAATTCAGAAATTTCATTTTAGTGTCAGGATTTAGAAAAGAAAGAAAAGTTAACAATGACTCACAAATTGATTTCAAATATGATGATGTGTCTTACTGATGTGGTGAATAAGGATTCATCCTCAGTATCTTCTTTGGTCAGATATTATCTTATTCTCAGAAATATCATCCAATTTAGGTAATCTAAAGCCCATAAACAATTACGTTTTATCTATTAGATTATGTACTCTAATAGTTTTCACCATCTGAATAATTTCTGCTTTATGTGAGTACAGGCAAGAGAGGACATTGTTTCATGACAGGGGAAAAGATCTTTTCTGAGTTGAAGGAGAAGGAGAGAACAACCTTGGCTCTTTATTCATGAGGGCAGGAAAAATGATGTAAGTAGTGGGAAAAAAGAAAGCTCTATTCTGAGACTAGGGAAAGAAATCTGTTTAGTTAAATTCCCATAACATTAGTGTTGTGGTTTCAGCCAAATTTATCAAAACCTGATTGACATTTGGAAAGAAAGAGAGGAGAGGAAGAAATTAAAGAGATTCAGGAGTTTTTAGAAAAAACTAAACTACTTTAATAAAAATATAANGGGTCACCTGTCCTGTCCATTCCTCCTTGCAGGTGGGACCCCTTTATGCTTTTCTCTTTCCGACCCTCCAACGGGGCAAATGACAAAAATTACCTGACCTTGGTTGTTCTAGAAATAAGTATAAGCAAGGGCCTCTCTGCATACCATCCCTTGGTATAATCAGGTCTTATCACTGTGAGACGAAACAGTTCTGAACAACGTGCTGTGAATTTCAGAGTTTAGTTAGTTAGAAGAGGCCTAGCTAAGAATGTAATACTGTAAAACAGAGAATTGCTTCATTTTACCTCAAACTAGGACAACTAGAGAGTAACTTAAAGCACTGCACAGACATAACTGATGAAACAGTATTGCAAAACTGTAGTTGTCCGATTTTTATAAAAATGAAAAGTTGCAAAGTCACAGATGTCATTCCCTATGTATACAGCTTTCCTCTGGCACTTATTACACCATGCAGTATCAAGATTTTTGTATAAGCTTTCAGTTATGCTAAGCAGTCCTTAGCTGAGGTCACCACAACATGGAAGTAGTGGCTCAAAATGGAAGATGGGCCATGAGTTTGTACTTGCAATGTCTCATTGGCTGTTTCACTCTAAGGTTTCATTGGTTATAATCATCTTTTATCCACAAATTAAGATCTTGTGTGACAAGGCAGGAAATAAAATATTTTCAATCTGATTTCTTTCATCATGGTAATATAAAGAACTAACCAACAGCAGCTCTTGGATATTAAGAGCCACTTTCCACAGGAGCATCTGGGAGCGTCGAATATAAATTTGTAACAGGTCTTTATTTAAAACTTATGATGACAGCAGATCCAAATATGCTCACCACCTAAACCCTTCAATTAAAAGCTACAACTACTGAGGGAAAGCAAACTGTCACTGTACATTTCTTACCCATTCCTGTTTTTAACAGAACTCTCAGACAAATTCTCAGATAAATTTGGTATCAATTCACATTTCCACTAAAGACATCTGTTGGTAACAATTGTCAGCCTTATGAATGAAGAGACACAAAAGGAACCCACCAGAATTAACAGATTTGTAAGATGTGGAAAATCGGATACACTGTATAAGGTACAATCTCAAAATACCTCTTGAATATGTAATTGCATTGGAAAACATGTCTCCTCAAGCAAAACATATATTTAGTTGAACTTGGGGATCAAATGTAAATAATTTTGAAGTCAATTTGAATCTTCAGACTCAGCTGGATGAAATAAGGGAAATGTAAGATACAAAAATATGTGAAAAACGTAGGTTAGATGCAAGAGGTAAAATTCTGGCTTAAACTACTGCCAATGGGTATTCTGTTGTGTCCTTCAATGTGACAGAAGTAGGAAGTATTTAGCCAAGTTTACCAGCAGTTATTAAACATTGGTAAAAATGTGAAAATTATGTGGAATGTTATTTGGAAGCTGATTTGATGAATGCTTTTTTTTTTTTAGCATAAAGCCCACTCTCTGACATCAAGTGGAACTGATCAGAATGGCTGAATGGTTTGTATCTAAATATTCTTTTAATAAATTAATAGCACAGTAATATACAGTCTATTTATTATTGACCTGGAAGTAAATTAAAAACATCCATTTTTAATTAAAAACAAAAGCTAAAAGTCAGAATTCCTTCTCCAGTCCCTGCTTTACCCACAGAAGTAAATGACACTCTTTAATGAACTAGACTTTAGGGAGCAGAACAGAGGATGATATCTGTCATATTTCATAAGGAGGGGAATTTTTAAAAATATAGCACCTTCTTGCAGAAATTAGTCTATTGCAAACAAGAGTGCTCCCGGTAAAGGTAAAATGAAAAGGAATGAGCTAGAGTCCAATATACAAGCTGTACTCCTGCCTTGGTACTGAACAAAGACAGTATTTGACTGCACTGTGCATGTCAAAATTTCAATAGAAATGAAGAATGGACAGAAGACTTGCCTCAGAACATTGTGGAAGGAAAACACTTGCTAGAAAAGGTTAGGATGCCTACAGAAATAAACAGACAAAACAAATGGAGATGATCCTTGTTCAAAGCGTAGACACATTTGTTAAATGTACATCAGCGTAATGAGGAATGTAATAGTTGTGTTACTCTGGAGACCTGTTTAATCTGTAAATCCTAGAAATATCTTCTACATAAAGGTCTCTTTCCCTGCCTCTTTCTCCCCAGTCCAAACCACTATGTTTGGGTCAGCATCCTCTGACAAAGAGATATGAAACATGAGTCTGCAACTGTTAACAGTTACTTTGCAGTGATTTACAGCTATTCCACCACAAAGTAAATTATTCTGCTCTGAGATGCCGCAGCTTGTGAATAAAAGCTGGGGAAAAAAAATCTACTTAAAAATAGTTACAACAGTTAGTATTCAGCTTTGTTAAGAAGAAGAGAGTGATCTGCACAGACCTGCACGTCTGTGTTTGTAAATGTCTAACTCATTTGCATAACTGTTTCAAAAATGTTCAATTCACAGCTGCTAACAGAACTTCAACTATCAAGGGAAAACATCTGAAAATGCATTTTTCTTCCAAGTTGCACAAAGATAATCTATGCGTTTGACAAATAATTTGGCCTTGTATCAGACATTTCACAGACTGGAAGGGCAAGACTTGGGATGGAAGAAAGTACACCAAACGAACCAAAAAAAATTTAACTGAATTTAAGCCTAAGGCTTCTTCTTAACAGTTTCAAATTAACTTAAAGTATGAAAACTGAAAAGAAAAATAAGAATTAAATCTGTACAGTAAATAGTATCTCTAAAGGAGGGTGTTTTTTATCCTCTCTATAGGAGAAAAATAACTTTCCTTGTTCTTAATTTGGAGTATGGATAGGCAGCACACAGAAGATATTATCTCTAGAGCTATGCTAACTATGAAATTAGTTAGTTTTGTTCTGGTTTCATGAAAATTAGGAAGGGAAGATTTATGGTAACACCTGCCTTGGTGGTTCTGTTCTGTTTGTCTGTACAGTGCTAACATGCAGAGAACATAGTCATACATCACTATCCTCTTGTATTATATTAAGAAATAAAAATATCAAAATTTATGTCAGCTGTCCTTCTTACAGTGTTCTAAATAATTATTTACAGAAAAAAAAATCTTTATAGAGATTTCCAAGCAAAGGTGCAGGCAGAAATATCCTATTTCTCCTGGTTATCATAATGAGACTCCTGGTTATTTTGAGTGAGACAGTGTGGCAGGTGACCAGAGACAAAAAAGGACAAAGCCAGTTTCTTGATAACTTACCTTACAGTTGAAGTTTGCCTTTAATAGTAACTGTATGAAGTAACTTGTCTTGTAGATTCAAACTCTTGCTGGCAGTCCCTCCTTAAGTCTAGCTGACAAATTTTCTTATTTGTCCTACCTTATAGTAGTCAAGATCTTACACTCCAATATCGATCATGACAAAATGACACAAAATTTGACATTTTCTGTACATCATATCAATCTTTCTAATGTGTCATTTAAATTTATGTTGCAAACCTACCCTGTTCTGAATGTTCTTTGAAATGGCAGTATTTGAGGCTCTTTCATTTTATGGAGTCTGTCCTGGTGCTCATCTTCTATGAATGCAATGTTCTATCAATTTTGCCTGCCAGAATACAAAAACCTGCCACTTCTTACTATTTCAAATAGACAATTGCATTATATGTAAGATTTCACAGCCTTTGTTACAGTTGGAAGTTGTGGGAATGTAGTAGAGAGTCATGTTTCACAGAGAAAATAACAAAAGGTAAAAAAGGATGACCATAGACAGCTAATACTCTGCAGGTGCATGTGTTTTGATGCCACTTTTCAGCAATCAACTGAAGAAACATGGGTTTTCTCCCAAGAAACCTGGACAAAACCCAGCTAAAATTTTCTGAAAGTTCATGAATCACATCAACTTGCAAAAAAGCTAATGGCATGATGCAGTGCAGTCACCTCTCATCTTCCACACCTGCCTTTTTTCCCCAACTGACACCACAGGAAGACACTCTTGTTGCACCTGGGATGGAGTCCTGCTGCACCTGCTGCATTCAGCAGCTCCTCAGTTGGTTCTTACACAGTAAGTAAAGATGAGGATCCTCATGGGATTGACAGAAAGTCATAAGCTCACTCTATGAGTAGCAGAACAAACAGTGGAGAAGTTTGCTATACTGCTATTCCTCTGTGCAAGCATGGATACTGCAGTACCAGCAACAAAAAAAGGCTGGATTGCATCATCTCATTCCTCACAATTGAAACAAAAGTGCACTTAACACTAAATCTGGGCTTCGTTCCCAGGTCCTCAGTTCAAACACACCTGAAAATGGGATTTTCTTTTCCTCAAAACATTTCAAAAACATTGAGCCAGAATGCTGCTTAGCTCTGAATATAAATCATGTCTGAATATGAAGGGAAATGGCATTTTATGGCTCTACAAAAGCAGTTTGCTCTCAAGGCAAATAATAAAAAAAAAAAAAGAAAAGGTGTGTTACACAAATCTATAGTGCAACACTCCAAAAGACAGCCAGCACAACAAGATGGGGTCAGAGACCCTTGGTGTAGAGAAATAGAATATGTCAAAACAGCTGTTAAATATTAGAAGTGAGTTAAAACCACACAAAAATACAGTCTGCCACAAAACCACTTCTTAAGAAGACTTTGTTGCTCTTTGTGGTTTTTTTCTTAAACATTAGGTGATGACAGATGAGAAGTGGTTTGGTTTGGCTAAAATATTATTTCATCTAAAGGAATTTTTTTTCATTTCTGAACAGGAATAAATATGGTAGCATTCTGTGTGGAAATTTTCACAAAATACAATTCTAAAGAAAGAAAAAAGATGAGTGTTTTTTTTTCTTTACTAAGCTATTTCACCATCAACAACCTGAAAAAAGTAGTACAAGTTAGAGAACTTACAGATGGGTTATCACAGAACTTGTTTTACTGCAGCAAGTGAAATACACTATTACATAAAGACATTTTGAAATGAAGCCTAAGAATTATTTTCAGTCCTAAAAAGCACAAATGGAATGGTTTTCCTATTTCTAAAGGATTTTGTGACATGACTCTGTCAATCCAAAATCAGCATCAGGGGAAAGTATTCACGTGTTTTGTTAAAACATGAAGGGCCATACGCTTTGCCAAATGCATGTAGTGATACATGTTCTGAACAACAATCCAGCTCCAGGATCATGATCTGAGAGACTTTGTCTCTATGGTTTTTTGGTTATTAATTTAATTTGAGTTGCCCATTAGCCACTGAGGGCCACAAACTCTGGAGTTACTGCCACCTTTGGCAATAGCAGAGATGTAAACTAGAGCAATGTAAACTAGAACAACTATTCATGTGATAAAGTTTTGCCACGGTGTCTCAATATCGAACCCTTGTAATTACATGCACAATAAAAGCTATGAAGTGTGTTTACCATGCCCTTCCACTTCTATGAAATGGTAACAAGTACTAATACTTTCCAGCTTAATCTTACATTAATTCTACATAAACTTCAGAAAAACACCCATTCAAATGAGTGCTCTATGAAATCACGTTTCTCCTAATAAGACCTGTGTTACATAAGTTTTCCTCCATTAACATTATTTAATGAATTATAAGGGCGTAATAGCAAGACAAGAACTTTTTCAGGTTTTTTAAGCACAACCTGCACATAATCATCTTATTTCTAGATTACCTTTACCTGACTAAGCCTCTTTTCTTCACTGTTAGAGGTAAATAGCCAAATTGAAAAATTAAAATAGCCTTCAGAGTTTATAAAGAAAAATTCTACATCTTTCAATCAGGTAGTTTTCTAGAATCTCAAATTGTTACCTAGTACAAAAATGGTTTGACTATAATGATATGAATTGTTTATAAACTGCTTTTCAGTATGCAATAAATTGCTGATATCAGCATGCAACATAAGATTTTCAGAACATTTTACCTTTTATTTAAGTTTATAACTTAAAACATACACAAAGAAGCATGTCTTTATCAGCTCTAGATGAATGGAAATATGCAACCGTTCAAGTATATCTTTAGGCTAAACACAGTACTCAGATAATATATTGTAATAAACTTTATATTAAGTTTATTATACTGTGTTACATTATGGTTTCCCATGACGAGGTATTCTTTTTAAGAAAAAACAAAACAACCTTTTTTTGTTTCATTTGAAGTTGCCTGATGAGAGTAATTCAGTAATCAAAGTGTGGTAACAGACTTTCCTGTCAGGGTTTGGCAAAGAAAACACTAAAATTTCACAGTAGGTGAATTAGAGTGTTGGTTTTAGATGCCGGAAAAATAATAATGGTTCAACCCGTGACAGGTGTGAAGTCTGAATAATGAGGTAATAAGGCAGACAAATATTTTCCAGATTGCATTTATTGTGATGATAGCAGGTTGGACTCAAACCTTCTGATGTACTTGGAACTCTGATAACTTACCGTCAAGTTAGTCTGTACTTGCAGAAAAGAATATCCCTAAAAGAGATCAGTGAGCAAACCACGTAGCAGAATATATCATACTGGACTCTTTAGTCTTAGATTTCTGTTTGCTGGTAGATGCAACGTTTTTCAAGTCATAGAGCTTTCTATATTTTTAGGGGAAAATCAACTGGACTGCACCAGCAATAAGTCTAGAGAGGCAGAAGATAATTGACCTAATTATAAGTTGAAAGCCAGGTGGGGACATTTACAACTTGAGGCCAATCAGAACTGATAGATAAAAATATGGGTCTCTTCTCCTGGGAGAAGAAAATAAGTAGGGATAGGCTTGGGGTTTGTTTTGATTTTATGATGTTTTGAAGTGCTAGGAGTAGACATTGATAAGGTTGTAGATAGAGCGAAGAGATTAGACTGCCATTTAAGTAGTTTTTTTTAATTACTTGGAATGGGATTTTGATTGCTTGCACTAGAATCCCACTAGGATTTTATTTATTTTTAATATTTTGAGCACCCCTCTTAAGCAAATACTATTTTGAGATTATTTTCATTATATAATGAATGTCTTGGTTACACCCAAACTCTCACTTTCTGTTCTGGGCTTGCAGCTCTGCAGCTGAATCCAGCAGCTCTGGAGATCAACTCCTTCAAACTATGGTGCATTGGTAAAATAGCAAGTGTTTCTTTTTAGAGACTTTGAGTGCGTCATGTTATTTGGGCATCAAAATTGTCCTGATTTTATTAACATGCACTTTTTTTCTCACTGATTAGTTTCTTTTCAGGGTATCTGTAGCAGTGAGAAGTACATGACTAATAAATCATCAAGCAGCCAGTTGGTACAGCTCTTCTAAGTATGAGGTGTTCTGACTATGACATTAACAGCTGTAGGCAGGAATATGTAGTATAACAAACCACTTCTTGACTTGTAGAATTAGACTTTAGAATTAGAAATCCAAGCTTTCTGTATTTCATTTTTATATTTGTTTTAAGTAGGGAGAGGGACCTATGATAATGTCTGTCATAGTTAAATAGAACTGAGAGCCTTCTTTTTCAACATGGACCCAAGTCAATTCTAATATTTAAATTGCAATGAAGTTTAAATATGTAATAGTGAATTTTTGTTCATATCGTGCAAATAATCTCTCATAATTCCTTCCTCTTGTTTTCTATGTTATACTTCTTTACAAAAGTTAGTAAAATGGTCTGATTTTAGGGAAAACAGCTGAGAACAATTGCACTGAACTTTGGTAGTCTTAAAGCACTCTTTGTGTAGCTGGAAGTTGGCCTTATCACACCAGAACTGTCCTGGGCACCAGGTGGGATGCTTTGGTTTCATTGTAATAGAAAATTACTTTACTTGGTGTAATTAAATCAAAACAAAGTTTTCCATTTCTGCATTAAACTCTAAGGAAGCAATGGTTGTTAGCAAAAAGTGCTTGTCCTTTGAGGGGAGTATGCTATATGTAATTCTGAAGCTTGGTAGTTCTATGCTGCAGATTTGGCTAAGCATGCACTGAATGAACAAGGCTGTTAGCTAAAATGTGCCTCAGCAAGCAATATTCTCTATCGCTTTTTTATGTAAATTGTGTTTTGTGTATGATCTACTTTTTCCCTGACCTTCATGTATTATTTGTCTTCTTAAAACAGAAGCTGTTTTAGCCAGGCCTCTTCATTTCTCTGCACATGGCCTGCAATGTATGTATATAGATGCAAGGACTTTATAAATACCAGATGATGTCTTTAGCTTTTATTTCTGCTAATACTTTTTTCCTTGCTGATGGTAGTAATATCAAAACCCTAATGTAAATTGGATGCATTTTTTTTCCCTGCCTTTTTGTTTGGTTTGGGATTTTTATTGAAAAGGTTGAACATGCTTGTGCCATTTGGCAAGGTGCTAAACCTTTAATTCAGTATATGTGTATGCGCATGTCCAGAATGAATTCAAAATATTGTAAAAAAATCACTGTAACAAAAAAAAAAATTCACAACTGTCCATGGACAGTACTTTTTCCTCTCATTACAGGTAATTCTAGTATGTTCAGAGATGAAGGTAATACTTTTACAGACTTTCACTGAAAGTTCTTTGAAAAGCTGCAGAAAGGATATTTGGGGTTTCTCTTTTAGCTAATCTGATATCCATCTTTCACATGTTGTGTCAAAACCACCCTTGAAAAGCAATGCTTCTGTCACTTCCTATTGTTCGTTTCAGCATTCAAACGGCTAGATAAATGTTGCAGGGTATAATGGACATGTCATTTATTAGCATTTAATGTGAAAGACATGTATATCCTATACAGTTTACAGTCAAATACCCTGGGAGAAAAGTAAGGTATTGCTTGTTAAAGAAAAAGATCTAATTTGTATCAAATCCATAACCTAGTACATCAGATATTTCTGCAAAAATGATACCTCGTGTCACCTACTGAATTGGATTTGTCAGTTGCAGAACTAAGTCAGGTGTATCATCCGCAATACCACATATATCATTCTTAGTAGCAAATAAATCACCTACTGAATTGAATCTCTCTCTAATTTAAGAAGACCTATAATAAGCTGATTGTATTTCCATTCACGTGTTTGGCTGGATATGGATTTGGCTGTGTGTTAAAGTTATGCATGCTTGATAAATTAAATGCTTGACATGCATCTGACATAACACCTACTGAAATATCCATGCTATGAACAGGATTGATTGTATGAGCAGCTGAATTGCATGCATACAATTGTAATTGCATCTGACACATTCACTGTCCAGGAGACACCAATCATGTGAACGGGGTGAAACCATTGTCAGAAAAAGTTTAGGTGAGCAACAGCACTAGAGCAAGAGTTATCAGTTATAGCTGACAACAATGGCTTCAGATATACAGCAGTTTGGCATGGGGTTCAGGCATTCACAGAAGATTCATCACCATGAGAAAAGATGAGAAAGTAAAATTTTTTTTATGTGTGAAGAAGATCTTCCTTGCTTTGGTCCTAATCTTTGATAAAGGCCTCCTCCAGTTCTGCTGTGCCTGTCTCTACCTTCAATTTTACTGCTTTCTATATGATTGTGACTCTTCCCATTGGTTTATGTACAGGTATGGCAATAGATATAAATGCAGCATTCAATCTCTGCAGCTATAAATTGGGCCAGGGAATGTTTCCAACCTTGTTACTTATAATGCAGATGGTCAACCAAAGTAATCTGGGAAAATGACAGGCATTGGAAACGACTGAGTTTATTTAAAGAAAAGCTTGCAGTACATGGAGGAGAGGGAAGGGGGGGAACAGAAAATCTGCTATCAGAAAGAAGTGCTTCCCTAGGGGGAAAAAAAAAAAAAAACACCAAAAAAAAAACCCCAAAACCCAAAAACAACAACTAAGAGATTAATTATGGCTTTCCCTGAGGTGCTGGAATGGCATTTCTTCTGCTGCAGAACTGTGGGTGAGCTCTGTCCAAAGTAGAAATATTATTGAAAAACAAGTTCAGGTGGAGGCGTACAGGCAGAGAGGGATAGCAGCTTTCTAGATGAATGTGATTAGGATGCCAGGAGGCTTATGAATAAAAACTGTGGTAAGTGAAGAAGAAAAGCTAAGGCGATTGTTGGTAGGGTGTGATATGCATGGGGTAGCCTTTATCAGATGTCAGTGACGTATAGTGTTTTTAGGGTGAATATCTATAGACAAGATTTACTGTTTTCTTAAAGAAACAACACACCTACTACATATCACTGACTGGTACAGGACATACAGCCCATGAGTTGTATGTAATATGTACACTGGATAAAAATATTCTTACTTTCCACACTGAACATAGAGCAGTTCAGCTATTACTGCAAATCCTGAAGATTATTGTCCTCTTTAATTTACCTCTAAGAATAGCAGGCTATCAGCAGCTGACCAAGAACTCAGCTGTGTGTGAACTATATCAAATCACCCTGCCCTGCTTTTCTCCTTTTTATGTTTCACAATTCTAAAGCAGCCTAAGAAATTCTATTTAGGATGCAACAGCATTACATGCACCTGGACGTACGTGCCTGTAAGTTCTGGCTCCTGAGTATTTCATGGAAGGACTTCAATACATCAATAGTTTTTAGGTTCTTTTGGAATGGTGACAGAACTCAGATTAAGGTGTTATTGTTATGTTTTTCACAGGCATTATAGATCTTTATTTTCCCACCTCTGTTTCATTTTATTTATTTCTATTGTATAAAAGATAAGGAAAATAAACCTATATTGTGTTAAGATGTCTTCCTTATTCACTCTGTCCCACCATTTTATCATCTACCCTTTTATCTGCAGACCTTCAGGCACATTTTATTACTGATACCAGTGTAATTTGATGCAGTAAATTGTTAGAGACTTCTCGAAGAAATGTCAAAATTCTATTGAAATAAAAAAAAAATATTTCTCCTGCATTCACTTCAAATTTTTTCATATGGAAAATAAATTAATATTTTTCTAGAAATTATTCAGTATAAACTTTGCTTTATAGTCCTTGTGAAAAATGTAATTGGCATTACTATTTCATTATTATTTTACTCAAACAAAAAGCTACTTATAGAAGGGTAGAAGGGGTCTTGAATCTTCAACAGAGATATTTTTCATAATTGTACATAATTCCACTGCTGAAAATTGAACTCCGTATCTCAAAAGAAAATGAAGATTATTTGAATTCTGATTTGTAACATTCTTCTACATTTTTAATTTGTTCTTAAGGAGTGGTTGGTTTTGCCTTAAATCACTGTCAGTTAGGTTAGTGATGATTTGAAAATGTGTTATTACAATTTTGTATTTCTTTTTAACAGAGGCCCTGTAAAGTGTATCTCCTGTCCTAGGTTCAGCAGGGATTTTCTTCTGTTCTTGTAAAATCTTACATAAGCCATCCAGTGTGACCTGGACAGGCTAGAGATCTGGGCAGAGAAGAACCTAATGAGGTTCAACAAGAGCAAGTGTAGCGTCCTGCACCTGGGGAGGAAGAATGCCAGGCACCAATACAGGTTAGGTGTGGACCTACTGGAAAGCACTTCTGAGGAGAAGGGTCTGGGTGTCCTGGTAGATAGTAAACAATCCATAAACTAGAGGTGTTCCCTTGTGCCAAGAGAGAATTCTGAGCTGCATAGGGAAGAACATAATCAGTAGGTCAAGGGAGGTCATTCTCCCCCTTTACTCTGAACAGGTGAGGGCATAACTGGAATATTGCATCCAGTTCTGGGCTCCCCAGTTCAATGGAGACAGGGAACTACTGGAGAGAGTCCAGCGTAGGGCAAGAAAGATGAAGGATTAGAGCACCTCCCTTATGAGAAAAGGCTGAGAGAGCTGGGACTCTAGCCTGGAGAAAAGAAGGCTGAGGGGAGACCTTATTAATGTTTATCAGTGTCTGAAGGATGGGTGGAAGGAGGATGGAGATGGACTCTTTTCAGTGGTTCAATAGTTCCCAGTGACAGGATGAGGGGCAATGGGCACAAGCTGGAACATAGGATGTTTCATGCAAATGTGAGAAAAAAACCTTCTTTTGGTGAGGGTGACAGCACTGGAACGGGCTGCCCGGGAAGGTTATAGAGTCCTCTTCTCTGGAGATTTTCAAGACCCACCTGGATGCAGTCCTGAGTAATGTGCTCATTACTCATTAGTCAATCCTGATTAAGCAGGGGAGTTGAACTAGATGATCTCTAAAGGTCTCTTCCAACTCTGATAATTCTGTGAATCCATGATAATATACATTGTTGAACTCAAATTGTGCTGTTTGTAATCAGCTTGTTTCCAAAGGGGATTACATACACACAAACAGCTATAACTTAGCTATCTGATGTCTGTGATACATATGGTAGGCTACAAGCTCATACTATCTTTATTTCACGTTACTCTACATTAACTGCAATTGAAAAGAAATAAATTAGACTTTTTATTATAAGGATTTGCTAGCTCTGAGTCTTGAGCTGACTTTGCACCTTTTAGGTAAGTAAATATGTCTTTTACGGACATCTATTCAGGGCCAAAAGCCGTTTCTAACCTCAAGGACAGAAGACTGTGCTTGATAGTATATCTGATCCAGCACCAGATGATATTTTGCATTGTCCCACCAGAACTATGGTGTATCTACATATGGAATAGAATGTTCTACCCCAATCCAAAATTTTCCAAATCCTACAAATGGAGGTCTGGCTAAGCAGCACACAGAGGTGGGAGACAACTGAGGAGAGTAAAATTTCAGAGTCAGTGTTTATATTATATCTCTACTGTCTATGAATTTCTTGTGTATATATGCCAGTTCCTGTACATATATCGAGAGGTTTGTCCATGTAGATGAAATTTCTTATATATGCACAGTATTAGGCATGTAGGCTTACAGAAAAATGGATACATACAAAGCCTTGGATGCTTGATGCACTTCTTAAAATTAGCATAAATACTATGAGTATAAACCAAAAAACATTTCCTTACATTTTTGCCTAAACACCTAAATGTAGCTATTTTCCCAGCAAAATAATGTCATTAGAACAATACTTAGAAGCTATTAAGATTCTTCATAAATTCTATATTACCATTTTTAATCTCTGGTGGGTTTTGTCTTTCAAAATAACTATTTTTTATTAATTCATTAACCAGTATGTATTCAGGTAACCACCCACTGGAAAGAGTAAAAGTAAAGACATTCTCTTTACAGACCCGTGTTGTGCTGCTGATATTGGTGGCACATCAAATTAAAAAGGGGGCAGGTATTTTTTGGCCTGAATTCTCTAAGAAAGGACATGTGAACTGAAAATCAATATTCCTCTAAACAAAAAAGCTAAAAATAATAGGTAAAAACGTTAAAGGCCTGACCATATTCTCAGCTATACTCCATAACTAAACAATTCCAATTTGTTCCAATTCCAATAAAAGCATCTGGGGATATACTTCAAGATTTCAGGGAAAGGTTTATTTCTTTGTTCTTCCTATTCCATCTGATGTTGGTATATTTGCTCTAGCTTTACGCTGACCTTTAGAAATTCTACAAGTAAATACAGAGCCCCTGTGGAAATGGTTGTCCTCTTGAGGAAATTCCTAAGACATATATTCCTTTTGTAACACCTTTGGGGTAGCTGACAATTCTAGAACAAATTTATGTATATAATTATTGAGCATTTGCCAAAATGGCATGATGGTTATAAACGTCTGTTATAGGAAGCTCAGAGTTTGATGATGTTGTCTCCGCACTGTTTTCATAACAAATGGGGACAAACTAGCTCTGGCTAGGTTCACTGATATGAAATTATAATATTTTATGACCGTATCTCCATTTACTGATATTTATTGCTTTATTTGCCATGTATAAATAATAGAATTGTTATGATGGTAATAATAAGAATAAAGGAACAGAGCAGAATGTGCCCAGTCTTACAGTTAGCACAATTCTGCTGTTAATGTTCCCAAAATTCAGAGGGATAGTGCTTGGTCATAAGCATCCAGACTGAAGGTCTAAAAGCCATCTTTCATGTAATTTTTTAACTGAAGCATGTCTTCTCTTTGTGGAGTGTGTAGTAGATCAGAGTTGGGCTAGCTTTGAGCAGAGATGGATATGTAGGAAGAAGATTGTCACAAGGAATAATGCATATCAAATTTCACAGCATAACCTAAGCAGCTCAGCAGTAATGTGGAACTGAGTTTTCAGTGCCTTAGGGTGCTAGGCAAGAAGATGCAGAAGTGACACTGGGTTTAACTGGACCAGGTATGCACCTTTGGACCAAAATCTGGCAGAATGATTGAAAGCTTTACAGTGTGTTGCTGAAATTGTCCAGGTAATTCAGATGTTGAGGAACTAGCTCAACTCTTTTGGCCACTGAGTTCAGAATACATAATAAAGGTAAAGCTATATTGTCTTTATTTGAATTTTACACCTAAAGCTAGAAGTGAGAGCTGAACTCCCTCTGCTATTCTCATTACAGC
This sequence comes from Pedionomus torquatus, assembly GCA_013398155.1. NCBI lineage: Eukaryota > Metazoa > Chordata > Aves > Charadriiformes > Pedionomidae > Pedionomus > Pedionomus torquatus. The sequence continues at coordinate 138,806 of VZRU01010604.1, forward strand.
TGAGAGGATAGGCTGCAATGTGTTTACCTGACAAATTTTTAACCTTTAAGGTACTTCTACACACAGGTGGATATCCTCTCAAATATGCTATCTATTTCCAATTTTATCCTCTCTATTAAGACATTTGATCTGTAAAACCCAATATTTCCCTCTTGATTGGCCACAGCGAAGGTGGAGTATTTATATGTATCTTATCTCTATCCTCCTTCTCTTCCTTTCCAAGCAACATTTGTGTCATTTGTGTCAGTTATGTTCCCTCTGTAAAGAAAATTCCCATTTTGACAGGGAAAAGGAGAAACTGTTTCCTGAGCTGCTATCACTAATGTGTGCACAAAGATTATTTCAATGTCTTCTCAGTCTTCTGTAGGATCCCACAGTACAGTTAACCCAGAAATGTATTTATTATATGGGTAAGATGCCTGTTCAAGAAGGATTCTGGATTTTGTTCAGGAAAAGTCCCAGACTAAGGTGAATAATCAGGAATACTAAATTATTGGGTGATGTTTAAATATATATATATATATATTTTGTTAATAAGCTAAGTAAATTACTTCATAGAATTTTTAAAGGAATACGAATTCAACCCAAGAGGCTTATTGTTTAATTTAAGTGGTATTAAGGCTTAAAGAAAGCAAGCAATATACAAAATTTAATTTATCATACTACAGGTTTTCTCCGTGTGGGTTGAATGCATGTTTTCCTTTTTCTAGGAGTCAGTGATGCAAAACAGTTGATTAGTTGATTAGTTGTGGTATTGTCCCTCTTTACATGTATAAGATTTGCCCTCTTCCTTTGATAATGTTTTTCATAAGAAGAAAAATGTGTCTGTAACATCCAGTTAGGTTTCCAAAGTATTCTAACCAAAGGTCTGAAGTTGGCATTCAAAATTTAAATAGAATGAGAACAAACACGAGTATACAAGAAGGTACTTGTTATGAGTAACAAGGAACTGAAATGACTCCTCTTCTGAATACCCAAAGGTAGATTATTTTTCCTTAATTATTTACATATAATGCCTGTTTCTTATTAAAAAATACAGGCTTTGTAGTGCTGTTGAAATAGCAGTCCCTAAGACATCCATATTCAATGTCCCTAACTCATAAATCCAGAGTACAATAAATGCAGGACAGCTGCTAGATTTATTCATACTAAAGCCCTTAAATTTTTAAGAATTAAATTTTAATTAAATTTTTTAAAAAATTTTAAAAAAGGGAGAAGAGGGCAAGATTATGAGATTTGGAAGGAATGGAAATTCTTCTCTACATAAGAAGATGGACAAAAAATCCCAGGACGTGATGAATAATAAATTCAGAGCTTGAAGAGTAGATCTAAGAGTTTGAGGACTCAGTTAAAAGAGAGCAAAAAGTAGAGGTGCTATTACATTGTCAGCTGGATAATTTATGAGATGGATGCTTAGCCTCCAGATGCAGGAAGTCATTGGTCTGAGAATCACAATGAATTAATTCAGATAAACCAAAACCTTGTTTTCAGCTGATGATCAGAGATAAAAAACACAGTTTGGTTCAGTGGAGATTTTGTCACTGGCTTTAGTAGTGACATGAGAAGAGACCTGCAGAATTTGGTCCAAGACTCCAGCTGTAGGTAATAAAGATGTCTTCTGGGCAGCCAGTTGCTTTTGCCTTGGTCTAAAGTCCAAAAGAAAAGGATGTAGGCAGCTAGGTCCCGTACTGACTAAATCCCTACACATGCACAGTTGCTGACCTCCTCTGTCTCTTCTGAACAGGATGTTAGTCTGTTTTGGTAAAAAAAAAATAATTTGGAATGTAACATTAGTTGGGAATACCACATGGACATCCTGCACCACATGCACAACTGCTTCTCCTCATCTCAAAGGTAGGAATCAACTTTCAGTGCTGTGGAGAAGCGAAAATAAACTATTAGGACCAGCAATGTTGTCCCATCTATGTACGGGCTTGCTGTTCCCATCTATGACTAGTCCTGTCTATCTGCCCTGAAACCTGCAGCCTCCCATACCTGCTTAGCCTCTTCCTGGAGCTGACACTATTCCTTCCCGGCTGGATAGGTGCATGCTTCCCTTTGAGTTATTTGTGGAGGAAAAGTTGAATTGTTGCCATCTCTATTTCATTAGAACTGCCATTTGCAATCATTATTGCATCATCATTTTTTCCAAATACTGCAGCTTAAAATAAGAAGGTTTATGACAAGGGAGCAAAAAATCTTTAGGACTCATACATTACTTTCAAGCCTCTAACACTTCCAACACTAATAATACTTTCTTTAAAAAAAAAATTAATTCAGACCTGTATCCTACTGGCTTTATGAAGATAGTGGTGCTTCTTTTTAACACTATGAATTCACTAAAGGAAGCTTTCCAGAATTTGAGATATCACCTCATCGTAAATTATAATTAGCTCTGCATTATTTACCGTATGTGATTAGATACCAAGAGATTTTTCAAAGGTAGCATCAAGTTACAATGAAGGTGATAATGATTCTTTTGGAGAGAGATTCCTTTGTTCATTTCAGCATCCTTATAAATGTTTAAAGAATATAAATTAGGCTTCCAAGCCAATTAATTTGTCTGTTTCTCATCTCCAGTGATGTATTTTAATTATACTTTTTGAGCCTCTAAGCTTCAGAGTGGAAGGCAGCATGCACAGATCACAGGAAACAAAACCTGTAGAAGTACAGAAGGATAAGAGAACAAATTCCTGAATTTTGTACCTTAGACTCATCCCATATAATTTTGTAAATATAGAAAAATTGATGTAAGTCTTAAACAGTTTTAATTTGGTGAGGCATATAAATTTACAAGCATAAATTGGATGAACAGTGTACTTTGGTTCACCTTAAATGTTACACACTAAATTTCCTCCATGAAATAAGACCAATATATGATTCATTCTGTACTACAATACACAGGCTTAATTAATTTGTGGTCTAGAATATGTGTTGAATAATAAAAATAAATTTCCTCTTCTTCAAATCTATTTACTTCTCACTATCCAATCCTTTGTCTGGTTTTGATCTTAAAATATGCCTAATATTTAAGGCATACAACTGTGGAATGTTTTTGAATCACTGAACCTTGAAATGGAGTTTGGGTGCATGAAGAAGTTGATTATTTATTACAAGTAAACTCCAAAGCTAACTATTATTAAGACTTTTTCTGATCATGTAAAACTGGCAGGTAGCAGTTAATACCTATTTCGAACAGATTTGGGCTAAGAAATTGTGTTATTATTTAGTCTCTCAAAGGAATTTTCTAAGGGAGGGCATGCTCATTTGAACTATATTTAGGTATTTGCTTACTGGTTTAAAAAAAAAAAAAAAAAAGAAAAAAAAAAAAAAAAAAAAAAAAAAAAAAGAAAGAAAGACAGGAAAGGAAAAACAAGCTAGCCATCCTCCTTCCCACAATGAGATCCTCCTCTCAGCACTTGCTTCGGTGAGTTTATTTTCAAGCAAATCCATCTTTTTTAGCACTAAATTGATGGCAGCACATGTGATTATAAAAAATATCTATTGAGTAGTATTTTAGATCAATCCTGTAAATCTCTACCTGACACTCAAATGTTTTCCATCTAGTCAATCTGTTTCAGCTCCTTTCCCAAGTATTTTGTGTTTTCATTTAGTGTTCTGTGAGCTGTTTCTGCAGTGGAAATCTGCACATGCAGTTCCAAATTGAAGAACCTGAAGAACATTAGGTGAAGTTGCAGCAAACACCTGTAACTTAAACGGAAGTACTTCGTTTGGTTTAGATTTTTTTATGTGAGAGAGCGTGGTTTTTTCCTCTCCTTCCAGGTTGTGTTTAGGGGAATTTTGGAAGTGGAATATTTAGCTCAATCCCAACCTTTATAACGCCTATCCAAGATGTTATAAATAGGGTAGTCAAGAGAATTGTTCTCTATCCCCCCTCTCCCCAACCCAAACTTACAGGAGGGGAAAATAAAACAAATACTTACGACAGAGTATTTTGACTCCTTCACCTAATACAACACTAATAGAAAAAGAAAGGTGGGTAAAGAGAATAAAAGGGTAGTGTAGCCATGGTCAATACCAAGGTAAACCAATGGTTTATTTTGCTAAACCATCAGTCTTCATCAGCATAGAAGTCACATTAAGTCATTAAACATTTGTATTTAGGTTTTGTTTTTCAGCACTTTAAGTGCATAAAAGTGCCATTAAAAAGTATATATGTAATCCACCTGCTCCCTATTTTGCAGCCTTTTAACATGAGGGTAAGAAAGAGTTGTCAGTTTATCTAAACCTGAGTTGACATGCAGAGTCCTCTTGGGTTTTCATATAGCTATAAATTTACTTGTTGCTCTGATTATCAATCCTGCTGGTGTAATCTCTTTGCTGTGTATATTTGTCCTTCTCATATTTTAAATCAAGGGAACCCATGTCAACAAGTATTTATTGCTAACTAAGCAACCTACTGCCCAGTCTGAGCAATTTGTTCATAAGTAAATGGGAGAAAACCCTGAATTCTAAGTTCATTGAAGGAATGAAATTTAAACTGAATTCTAGGTTACAGATTTTGTCTGCTAGAACATCTTTCTAGTTCTCTGCAAAACCAGCCTTTCCATTGAAAGACTAGGCAGAAAATTAGATGCTGAGGATGGCCTAATTGCTGCATCTGTTGCCAGAGGCCTTTCCTGCTATAAGAAACAGCTGTCATGTGGCTATGCATCATGATCCAGGCTTTTTAGCTCACTTTTCTCATTGTCAAGATGAAATTCATATTTCTTCCTCTCTGTTTGTACCCTGGAAGTCTGGGGAAGGAAGTGGAGAGAATTGAAGCAGTGTTGGGCTGGAGCTGGGTACTCTGATGAAAGCATATCCTATTTATAGATTTATTAACTCATAGCTTCCTCCATTGCATCTTTCAGAGATACATTGCTTTGAATCCTTGCCAAGACAACAAACTCCATTCTTTTTCTTTCGTCTAAAGGCCATGAGGTTGTACTGCAGAAAGCTCACAGGTGAGTGAATCCTACTCAGGAGTGGGATTCATTTGGACTACATTTGAAAGAAAAGGGTGGCATAGTAAATAAGAGAAAAGCAAATATATTTATATATATATAAAAAGCACAAAAAAAACCCCACAAACCAAACCAAACCAAAAAAAACAAACAACAAAACAGAACAAAAACAAAAGCCAAACCCAACCAGCAGACCTGTATCCATAGTTTTCACATGGAACAAAATATTTAATTAACATATATTTTCAGGTGCTCTATAAATGCAATTACTCTTTCCACAAATAGGAAAGTGATGTGGAAAAGCTCATTGTTAAAAAATGGTACAATAAGTAGATCTCTTGTTTTGGATCTTCGTAGGGCTGAAGCTTCAGTCACTGGGGAGCCTAGAAAAATTGTTTGCAAATTTAGACACCATAGTCTGTATTTATGATCCAAATAGAGTGGCTTTTTTCCCCTCTTAAAATCATTACAGTTGTGCAGTTCTGTTTGCACATTGACATTATGGGCTTCAAGGCATGATTTAAACACCAGTAGATAAGCAGCTGAGATCTTTGCTCTTTTTTTTAAGATACATTTTCTTATAGTTTTTTTTTTTTAGGAATTTTTCAATAATGTTTTGAAAATGAAATTAAACCTGATTTTTAAAAAATACATCCTGTGCAGATGCTGCTGGAATATATTATTTTAGTTTAAGCAGCTTCAGAATAATTCTGTGATTTCTGCAATGACTTTTTCTGATGAAGAATAAAATTATAATAATCCTCCCATATATGCCCCTTGAGTTAAACTACAGTAAATATTTTAAAGTCCAAATTTAATTTATGTTTTGAAACATCCTGCTACATACAAATCAGAGGTGAATATAGTATTCTAAGCAGAACAAATAACAAATCATCTATGGGATCAGAATTTAGGCTGTGTCATTAGCTTCTGGTTGGTTTTTGACTGAGTGCAATTCCTATGGTATCACCTAGCTCACATTAAGCATGGTTAGAGAAGGTTCTCACACAAATGCTGTGTTTATGATTTCAAAATGAAGATTCTTTTTGGCAAAAAATAATTACTGCATTATTAATATCTGCTTTAATAAGCATTTAATGTACTAAACTTGTCTTTTAGATATTTTTCTATTTATTCTTGGAAAATTATATTCACTAAACATTCAGCTTTGAGCATGTATTTAACGTAATGGAATACGTGGTATTACCTATATATTTAAAATTAAGTACTTCAAGTACTTTGATAAATCTGAGCTTTAAAGGGATGGCAAAGAACAGTCACAATTCATAGGAGGCACTTGTGTGTTTAAAACATTTTAAAAGTGTCTTATTTCTGTCTTTTTTTTTTTTCTAATTACATGTTAAACAGCAACACAAGATTAATCTTTACATATGATTCAAAACCTTGAATTGGAAACAAGAACTTGAAAGAAAACTTGTTTTTTCTGAACTTTTCAGTAAACCTTGAATATAATCTCCCTCAGAATTGTTCCAGCTGGTGAAGATTTCTGTACATTTTCACTTTATTTCACATATACAACTTTCTCTATAGATGAATAGTAACATTCAATACTTTGTCATGTCTCAAAGGAGACACTGACTTTGTATTTATTGCTTATAGAGGGTTGTAATGTATAAAATAAACTTAAACAAGAAAATGGTTTTCTACTAATGAATTTATTTCATTTGAATAGTGATATTATATAAGAGTCTAGAAATACATCAAATTGGTCTATGATTGAAAAGATACTTAATGTAATTTACACATTTTCTTTGTTCACGGAACATCTTTACAATTTAAAAAACAAACAAACAAACAAATAACATTGTTTTAATATTCTACTTCCTAATTTGCTAGAATTTAAGATATTCTCCTAAATGGCAATGAAAAAATATTCAGAACAAATTGATTTTAAATATAATAAATGTATTCTCATTATAATTTCAATACCGTTACAGTTCACTACAAAGGTTGTGTTTTATAGATTCATATGTTTAAAGAGTACTACTAATGTACTGTATTTTGAATTAACAATAATATTATATAACCACAAATCTGAACAGTATTTGCAACATAGCTGGTATCTTTTTGGTGATAGGCAGAGGCACTCTCTATGATGAAAAGAAACACTGTCTGTCAGAAAGGAGTGCACTTGGTTGATTTAGATTCCATTTTTTATGTTTAACTTCTAAAATTGTTCTGGCAAGCAAAAATTTGTGTCAAACAGATTGCTCTACAGAAGTTGCCAAAGAGGGCAAAAAGAATTACCATCAAACCAAGAGTGTGTCCATTAACCTATGTGAGGTTGTGGTTTCATATTTTACCTTTTCACTGCAGTAGATATATTTTAACATGTGTATGCCTCTTCCACTACAAAATTCAACTGTTCTTTGCTGTCCCTCTGAGGAGAGAAGATTTTCATCCAATTACTTTAAGCACCCTTGGTGATACTTAAACCTCATCTTATAAAATGACCTATTTTTTGCAAAGGCTTTAATAGTTTTTTTGGGGTTTTTTTTGTTTATTTCAAACTGGTAAACTTTGTTGCACTTTATAGCACATCTATAAATGAAATGGCTGAGGCAAGGCAGCAATACCATACTGAGGAGAGTAAGAGGAAGCCACAAAAGCTGGAATGGATGAAGAGCAGACATGCACATAGAACAGACAGTCCCTCACCCAAGAAGCAATGAGAAATGGAATTTAATGAGAAGATGTTGCAGACTGCACTGATCTTGTGCAGGCTGGACAAGCCCAGGAGGAGCCAGAGCAGGGTATTATTTGGGTTTCCTCCCCTGCCACAGTATCTCTGTGCTTCTCTATGGGTGTGCAGACTAGCTTTGATCGTATAACCTAGCAGAATATGAGTTCTGGCTTCTCCTCCTTCCTACCAGTCTTCATCCGATGTGACAGGTAAGGCAGTACTACTGGAAATAATCCCGTATTTGAGCCAGTTCAATGGTCTGAATCATTTACCTTTAAATTACACTACTATGGAAATAGTTGGTGCAGGTTAGCAGAGTTGTATATCTGTTTATGATGGCTCATATAATACCTTTATTTCTCAGATGTTTTGATTTGTAACTAATATTTGCTTTGAAAACATAATGAAGATGGTTTCACTTAGAAACCAGGAAAATGGAGTAAGCTTGAAATACAAATTATTTACTCCTTTTTCCTCCATAAAAGTAAAATTTTATGTTTCAGTGGTTTGATAGTCGCTCTGTCGGGAGGCTTGTTTATTGTTCGTATATATATTGAGAAAGCACTAAGAGTTGCAGACATTGAGAAACAGTAAACAGTGTTATTCATGGGGAGAGTTCCCCCATACACACATGAACTGTGAATCAGGAGTTTTCTTAGCTGAAAGGAAAAAAAAAAAAAAAGGAAAAAAAATCATTGTTTATAAACTGGAGAGAGGATAAATATAAGCATGAAGTACATTGCCATTATAAGAAATTACATATTGGGTCAACTATATTCTCTGTCCCTGGAAATGTTTGTGTTAAGAATAGATCACCTAGCGTTACATCTAAGTTTGGCCACAAGCAATTGATTGCACGCCAGCATCAAGAGTTAGAAGTACTTGCATGGCTTGCATTTTTCAGAAAGTCAAAGAAGAATATAATTATATGCTATAAAAAAGGGCTATTCCATTTAGCAGAAATTATTATGTGATCTGTTGTGCAATATTCATAATGGCTTTTTATTGTTTTTAATAAATATAAAAATGGAATAAGTGCTAAATATGACAAGTTCTACTTTTACCAGTTAAATGCAGTAGCTCACCTTTTATAGGCTATGCAGGACTGATCATCATAGGTGCATCCAAAATCTGTTTTTTCCTAAGCACATCTATATAAGTCATGTGTCTATCAACTTCAGGTAACAAATTTATAATTCCCATTGCTTTTTGGTTTGGCTGAGTGTCAATTTGTGTGATTTTCCATCTATTCTCTTTTTTCATTTTTTTAAAGTTGTGGCAGCATGGAATAATAAAAGTGTCAAAACAGGCACTGTGGAAGAGCAGAAAGAGCAACAACATTTGTACAGGCTCAAGGCAGTAGGCTCATTAATACAGATAACTTTTGTTCCTCCTTTCAAGGCTGAAATGCTGGCATATTATGAGGAACCCATGACAATATATTGTCATTTAGACATTTATTCTATCACCTGATGACCTCTCCCCACATGGGAAGGGGAATCAGGAAAAAACAAGAAAACCTGCAGGTTGAAATACAGATTTAATAGAATAAGAACAAGCAATTAACATGAATAATATTAAAGAACCAATATTGATCCCAATCCCAATATAAAATATACAAGGATTACACTCAGTCAGTTCTATCAGTAGGAAGCCATGCACAGGACAGCAAATGTCAGACACTGTGAGCGCTACAGCTTCAAGGACGAGGGGAAGGGCTCAGGGATCCAGCACTGGCTCAAGAAGTTCTCAGGATCTCAGCCACCAAGGAAAAGGAAAAAAGCTCCTTAGGAACCTTTCTAATTTATACTGAATGTGACATTCTCAGTATAAAATAATCCTGTTTGCCACTTTGGGTCAAGTGCCCGAGGTTTCACTCCTCCTTCTCCCTGCACAAGGCTAGCTTGAAAACACTGACACTTTGAAACCCATATACCATAGCCGGTTATAAAGTAAATATTTTCACAAATTCAGACAATAGAGTATTTTAAAAATAGAGTTTTTCGTAGCATTAGAAGAGACTTTACTGCCAAGTAAAATTACTGAAAGAGAAGTTAATCATGTGTCACATAAACCAGGATGAATGCAAAGAATGAGACTCATGCTGCCACTCAGGGACAAAGCACAGCAGCTTGGATGCCAAGCTGACAGTGAAGCTGTGTCTGCTCTACAGCACTGAGGGTTGCTTACTTATATTCAATGACACTTTTAGCACAAAAAGTTGTGTGCCTTCACCTAACTATCTACACATTTTATCCCTGAAGGGAAACAGAATTTCATCTGTACCAATGTAGGCAGCACTTGTAAGTGGCAAGTTCTAAGCAACTCATTTGTTTTCCATGTTATCCTCTTGAAATGCAGGGAGTCTTGAAACATTACTGTATTTTGGATTTGTCCCCAGATATGAGGCATCCACAGGTTTTTTAGAGGTTGGTCTAAGAATCCCAAGTTTCCTAGTTGTCTGTCTTCAGAAAATAATAAATAAAAAAAATGTTGGCAAAAAGAAGACATGGTTTGTATTCTCATTGTCTTGAACCCTGTAGCATATTACTGATGCTCTACATGCAGGTTTTGTATAGGTGCAAGTCTCCATGTGGAAACAACGCTGATCGCAATATTACATGACTAATTCCTGCAGTGCAATTACAGGAAGTGAAATTCTGTCTACCTTGAAATGAATTTGTCATGCTTTGTCATGCCTATGGTCATTTGCCATAAAAGCTGTTGACTTTGCATACTGAAAATGTCAGGGTTTCTTGGGAAGTAAAGTTATTAGGTGGTGAAGGTCAAATTTTTATAGGAACATTAAAATAAGGTTAAACTATTTCTTGACACTGAGATATCAAAGGAATTATTTTGTTGACCATGTTTGGTGAGGCTGATGCAGCTGAAAGTTTGGTAACCAAAATGAAGTTTGGAAATCAACGTCTGGATTTAAGCTTAGAGTCTATGACCTCTCTCTGCAGCTTGTCTTCATCTTTACAGTAAGAAATTTATTGCTTTCTGGAGAAAAAACATTGGGAAAACAAACTAAACCAAGAACCCTGAAAAGAAAATATTATTTTTCCTTGTAATATAACTGTGGGCCACTATTTCTTTTCAGTCCACTGATTTAACTATTAACCTTTTGCATCTATTTACTCTAGTGCTAGATAGCAAAGAAGAAAGGAGGTGTTACAGCATGACAAACTTCTGCTTTGTCTGCTCAGCCCCCCTATTTTGGCCTGTGCTCTTGCACACTGGTGAGAGAAACACAAATAAAAATAAACACCTTCTGTGATACTTTATTAACCTGAAACAGAATGTGAATAAAAGCCTGGTGGGTGCATGCACCTATATCCTGGCTAACATAGCTGTACACATTTATGCTACAAGACTATTGTGAAGCTCATTAACTTTTTAACCTTTCTGCTGCATTATGACAGTGAGTTCTACAGGTCAATTAAGCTGCATTAAAAAAGTTATCATAACTGTATGATATTTTTTTCCTCGGTTATCCCAAATTTGCTGTTAACATGAATAGGAGCAACAGAAAGTTCAAAACAAGTAAGATAAGTCCCAGGAGTACTCTTTTCCTCCTGTTTCCTCACCCCCCCAGGAACAATGTCAATTTGAGTGTAAAACAGTCAGGAAGCTGGAGTAACTGCATCATTTGCCTTGTCTCTACAGGCTTGTTTATAACTGTGTTTGACGATTTTCTCTGCTTGACCCAAACAAATGAGCTTTTGGAATGATGACTCTTGACTTTGCCTGTAACTTAGCACCATTAAGCAGTAAATTCTCCACAGTTTATTTACATTATGAAATACAGAACAAGAGGTGGTTTTCCTCCTCCATAGTATTGTTTCCACTTTGGGGTCTCCTGCTGAAACCGCCACATGGTATATTTGCTGCTGTAATCCTTATAAAAATAACAGTGGTAATAGTGCATTTACCCAAATATTCCACAAAGCTTTGCAGACTTGGAATAAACTTAATTACTGTGTAGAAGACTGTTTAAGTGCTACTGGCATCTTGTATTTATTTTTTTATTTATTTATTTTGCATGGCTATAGAAATGCCTTACTGCAATTTCATAGTATCTTTACTGAGGCAATATGCAGAGTTCACCTGGACTTTTACCACTCATTTCTATCCCAGAGGTGATACATAAATACAATTATGTGCCTAATTTAGTGGAATCTGTCATCTTTTGAAGAGAGAATAGTCCAGATTTTAATCCTTGCATTCCTAGCTACATGCACATGTAAACAAAAAACTACAGGATACATAAGCTGCATCTGTGCAAATGTTACCACTGGATGTATCTTCAGAGTTTTAGGTTTTTGCTAAACATTTGTTTTAGTAGTATAATCAAAATTTTGAAAGTCAGCTGGAAGCCCGACTGTGTTGCATGGTATGTAATATCTGACAATGAAGTTCTGCTACAAGAGAAATCCTGTAAGGATGTCATTATTGGTTAAAATTTTGTTCTGATTAGTGTCACATTCTTATATCATTGGGTTCTCTAATAGCATGTATATATTTTGTGCTCCTTTTGTATGAAGATGCTGGTTGTCAGTATTCTCACAGGATCTTATTTACATATGGACCTAGCTTTATTTGTTATTTTGATTAAATTCTATAGCTTTTGATATTTCTTTTTGTGCAAAAAAAAATGCGCTGTACTTGAATTTGCACTGAACTTGTGCACAAATCATATTGATGGTTAAATACAATAATAAAGTAATCAGCAAGACAAAACTTGCATTCAGCTAAAGATTAGAAAATTATTATTTTCCCTGGATCTTGTTATGTATCTAAGCTAAAAACAAACTCAGCAGAGCAGACAAGTCCATTGATGAGGTAATAAAGTGGAGTCTGAACAAGCTGTTTGTCTTACTGCTAGCCGTACGTTGAGTGGAATATATTGAAACTGGAAAATTAACATTTTAAATGTTGTAATTTCTTTCAAGATGGTTATAATCTTTATTTTAAGCTCTTAAAGGTATATTGTTCTTTAATTATTTCACTAGTGTTTATTTAAATATTTCAAGTGGAGTTTGGAACAATTAAGCTTGGTGGTGTACAGACAGAAAATAAGATTTTTTTGCCTCAAACAGCTCACGCAAATAACACTGCAAATGCTGATACCAACTTGTAGGAGCAAACCTCCATCTTTATTTTAGTTGATGGCAAAAAAAAAATTGTTATTTTTAGTCAATCTGGAATTTATTTCTAAATATCTTTGAATAAATAAAGTTTACTAATTAATTCAAGGTAAGGCAAACAGGTTATGTGAGAAGAGAAAGGTTTTATAAACTTGGCATTGAAAATGTCTTGAGTAAGAAGCATGAACTTCAGCATATCTGGCACTTCAAATGATAAAAGTCTTTCAGGTCTTCCTGGAAGTTGGGCTACAGTGAAATAAGCCTATGGCTCCCTGTACCATAAAGTTCCTTTCTCTGAATACCTGAGACAGTAAAGGAACAGAAAACATAAAGGCATCGAGGCTGAGGTACTTCAGGAGTTTATAATTTAAAACCAAAACACTGCTAGGACAGAGTACTTGCTGCAGTTAATTATAAACTTCAGGTAACTGTACAAAGACTGTCAGTAATGGGATGAAAGTAGAAATGCAAATGCATGAATCATTGACTGTGACCTGTACTATGGACAAATAGCTTATGTTCCTTTAGGAGCTAACTTTTTCATAAATAATCAGATACAGCGAGATCTTACATCCTTTTTTCTTGGCCGAGCATCAGGTTTAACAGAAAAGGGCAATCCAGCCATGATTTCTGCATCTGAGACAATAAGTATGGCCTGAGGTAGGGTTTTTGTCTTTTCCTCCCATGTCTGCCATGATGTTTTTATTGCAATGATGCTTTAGGATACACCAGCATTCCCCTGTAAAGGCGCTTCTTTTGCTTTGCTTCTTTCCAGTCACTCTCACCCCAGTCTACAGCCCAGTCATGCTGAGAGACAAATGTGTGCACATCCCAGGAAGACTGGAATAATCCTCCATCTGTATGATAAAGCACTAAGGCCCTCACTGTCATCAGCAGTGAGAAAAGGCTGCATCAGTGGAAAAATTGAAAACTCCAAGTCTGGAAATGATTGCAGGGTTGGTTTGTGGGTTTGTTGGTTGTTTTGGGTTGTTTTTTTTGTTGGTTTTTTTTTTTTTTTTTGGTTTTGGTTTTGTTTTATTTTGTTTTGTTTTGTTTTCCAGTCAGCATATCAGTTACTAAGCTACATTTTGAGTGGGTAGATGGTCTAAGCATTGCCTCTGTCAGTCTCAAGTACTGCCTATTCCATTGGAAAAGAAGCACTGATCATATAGGGCTTGCTCTAACACCAGGCTCAGTGACAGCTCATGTTATTAAAGAGAATGCTCACCCATAAAGTTGAAAACTGCAGCTTTAATGTGTCAAGCAATTTTTTGTGTGCGTGTGTTATCTGTCAGACTTGCAGCTTCTCCTGGAGCTGGGTCAAAGTTTGCATCTGAACACATATACTGATAACCCTGTAAATTAAACAGGAGTACAGATCCTGCCAGATCTCTCTAATTACAAATCTTATCTGTTTTACAGTTCTGTTCATCTCCTTTATTACTGTCTTCTTTATGTATGCTCACTATTAGTATCTAAAGATGCTAAGTGACATTTAGTAGAGAGACTCTTCTATAAATTATCAAGTTTGTATGCTGCAGCGCATTTTGAAGTGAAAAGGTTTATGTTAATGCATTGCATGAACAGCTAACATAGAATTGCTACTTTGAAAGACATTAGATAATAGATTATTTTTAAGAACACATCTGGCAACTGTGCATCACTAGTCACGTTAAATACTAACTACAGCTTTGAAGTTGTAATGCAGAAATATCCTTGGGCCATATGTCATTATTCCACAAAACATACATGTGAAAAGTTAGAACTTAAACACAAGATACTGTTTGCCCTCCACTTGGCTGCTTGATTGCTCAGATTACCTAGACTCAAGTCACAGGCAAGTGACATAGTGTAAGGGTTTAGCAATGGCTGATTGCATTGAACACAAGCAATGCAACGCATTCTAATGTGCACATCAGGATGTATGTGTTATATGTGTATATGACAAGGTAGCTGAAGATCATGGACGCATGACACTCAGCCAAGTAGACAGATTTGCACTCCAGATTCTATCCCCAAACTGCTATTAAAACAACAGCAATATACTATATTTTCACAGTGAAATTTGTTAATATGGTTACTAGATGTGTCAAAGTTTGAGGGGGTATGATCTGTCATTTTTACTGCCTTGCCTTCTAGATGCTTGTACAGGAGAGACATCAAGACGTACTGACGGTAGTGTGCATCATCTTCTCATGGTTGTTGTGCTCTAAATTGTTGTAACCATATATTATCCTTCTGGTCTGACACAGGTGGCAGATTTGAATTTATAACAAATTTTATATTATGCATGCTGTTAGAAATGAGAGAAATACCCTGAAATCCTCACTGATGATTCTGATGCATGGTTATCCTCATGTCATTCATTCCACATGAACTCTATCACCTTTAAGTTGAATACTATATTAATCTGTCTTAGAGTTCTCCAGTAATCACCTAACAAACTGTATTATCAGTTATGTGATTGGTTATCCTGTGGGACAGGAATGTTGACTTCAATTAGGTAACAAAAATATGGTAGCACACATTTATCCTTACTGTAACTCCACTGGAATCAATGTTGAAAAATCAGGTGTGAATTTTCCTTGCTATTTCTTTAGCCTTGAATGTTCTAGAAGCAAAGAGGACATAAATATCATGTTGAAGGTTAATAATAGAATATTTGGTAACTGCTCTTAATGCTTTTAATTGGGTTATCCACTGCTGATTCTTAAACTATAGGTGAAGGTGATTGAAACAGTTTGAATTTTAAAATAATGGCTTCCTCTGATTCATAGGACATCTTCCACTCCTCCTATATGTGTTCCTTATTTCATTGTATCTATGACAGTACTCAGTAAGCTCTGTCTAAACTAATTACACCAAAAGAGTCTTCTACAAGGAGCTTTCCTCTCCAGAACTTCCCACAGGCATGCCTGAGGTTACATTCCCTTCTCTTTGATGGAAAACTAGTAGAGCCCTTGGATTACAAAGGACTTGGTAAGTGGAATCCTGTCAGAAGGAACATTCTGTTTGGCAGCAGATATTTGAAGTAAGTCCAGTATGAGCTGAGAGAGTTCAGTTTTCCTGTATTCTTGAGCACACCACCAGAAACTGATGTTATTTTTTCTCCTCTGCAACTCATAAGTCTTGCATATCATGCTGCTTTATAAAGGAATACACTAGTATAAAGTAATTTTATGGTTTTACTACTCTAGAGCTGGTTTTGTGAAACTTGGTTTCTGCAACATCCTTTTCACTCTAACAATGCTTTCATAGCACTATTTTAAAGAAACTAGTAAAATAGCTTGGCACAGCCACAAGAATGAAATACTTCTCTAACCTGTTCAGCATATTCTCTACAGCTTTTATTTTACCTCTTTTCTTAATCTCTGAGTGGAATAAAATGTTAGATATTTAATGACAGAAGAATATAAAGCCTGGCCACAAGTTTACTTCTGTGGGACTGCACTATAAAGAAATGTGCCTTGTATTGATGAGTAGTGAATGCAGTCAAGTACTTCACAGATCAAAAAGGAAGGGGAAAATGAATGTTAAACCTTTTCTTTTTCCTTCTCTCAAAAGATGGAGTCGTTATTCCTTGAGGAGTGGAAATGTTTGGATGCTGTAAGGAAGAAATAAGCATTAAATTTTATTTAGACCATGATTCATAAAAGTCATCAATTTCAGGTATAAAATCTGCATCAGATTTCCAAGTATAAAAACTCTGAGCCTGTCTGCAGTCCTCAAATAGGACATTTTTTTTTTGTTCTAGTCTTCTCAGTACCTGCTGAAATTGTAGATGCAAGTCTTGCTTTTGAGCAATCCAGTAGTTAAATGAGTAAAACATGCCATTATTCAGCTACACTCTCATTTGTCTGTGGAAACCTCATATGACTACTATTTATCACTATCTCATACACCAATAACAATTCTAATCCATAGTTCATCATATTCTTTTAAATAGAAAAGCTACTGTTTTCTTTCACTTGGAAGTGTTTTCTAGGGAGGTCATGTCTGCTGGAGAGATGCTAAGATTTAGAGATGATGGCTGTTAAATCTCTAAAGACCATGGGGTTCCCAAGTAAACACATGTGGGTTTGCATGTCTGTACTTGCATAATTTTACTCATAAATTAAGTATTTGTACCCTGGAAAAACAACTCTTTCCTGCTTAGTTTTCATGGATGTGGTATGTCTGAGTTACATTTCAACACTACTCTCTGCAGCAGTTTTCCTGAGATCCTTTTCTTGTCCATGCTGCCAGCCTGGAAGCTTGCTCTGAGCTCTAACAATTAAGCTGAGTTTTCACCTGACAGTTTGGCAACAGTAAAAAACTTTCATGTTATACTCTGACCTACATCTGTGCAGCTTCACTTCCAAGCACAGGTCATTCCAACCTCAATTTGAAGACTTATCCTTCATGATGATGATGATGATCATGTGGGAAACTGAAAAAAACATGTAGCTAGATTGCCCAGGTTCACAGCATTTTTCAGGTGGGCTTTCAGGAGGCTTTTTGAAGCACAATGACTATAAAAAACCCAAGTGCCATCATAAGAAAAAGCCTTTCCATTTTTAAGTGAATTAGTTTGCTTTAAGCACTCTGTCTGGAAATCTAGTGGGTGATCCCTGGTTTGTGAACAAAACATTGCTGTTCTCTAACCTTGTGCTTTCCATCTGTATGGTAACACACGGGGCAGGGAGAATTAAGCACTTGGATAATAGCTATCCAGACGAAACTACATGAAATAACGATCATTTGTTTGCAGGCAGGGGAAATTCTCTGCTAAGTGGATGTCAAGGGTAATGCTGATAAAGTTTGTAGATGAGGAGAGATGCCTCTGCATCTGTAGCTTTGGCCTGTGGCACGTGTATAAGTCCTGACTCTTTGATGTTTTCCCAGTTAGGTTCCTGATAAACTTGAGTATATCCCTTGAGTTCCCTATATACTTCTCTTGAAAGCTTAAGATCAAATGCTGACAGACAGTTCAGTCAACACTTGGGGGTTTTTCTCCAAAAACATTCCTCCAGTGACAATCCTCTATGACTTTAGGGCTATCTCACAAATCTAAGAATTTCTGTATTGGATTTGGTATTCATCCAATGCTACTCTGCTTCCTGAACTCTGGCTGCCCCTTGTTACACTGTCTTCCAGGGTACACAAGGGCACTGAGGTTGTCATGGGGATGGAGAGAAGTACATAGAATGGGTAAACTACTTGACTTTTCCAAGCAGTAAATTTGTCAAAAGTGGGATTGCAGAAAGGCATCACTATTAAAATTTGATTCAGTCAGATGATGAGTTTTTGGAGTTAACCATTACCTTTTTTTTTTCAATAGCCACATCCATTAAATAAGAAAAAAAGTTCAAAAATATAACCCATTTCTTTCTTTATACTGGATTTGGTTTTACATGGAGCATTGTGTGCTGTATGGTGGTGATGTTTTTTAAAAATTATATTTTTATTTGCCAAGCAAAAATATCAATTTTAATATTTTTGCACCTCTTTAGGGATACAGAGAAAGGATACATTGGAGAGGGTTTGGTGTAAGAGTGGTCTAAAGAAGGATGTGGTGTAAGGATACAACAAAGTGTAAGTGTGAAGAAAGGAGAAAGGAAGACTCTCTGGATAAGTGACTGTCCAGAGCCCAAAATATGGTCACTGTTGGTTACCATTCATGTTCATGACTGACAGCCAAGGTTACCTGAGCAGCTATTAGGGCTTTCTGCTGAATAAAGACAACACTGAAGTAATGTTGTTTACTGAGAGTCTGACAGGTTTTAAGGATAAACTACAAAGTGCCACTGATGAAGTCAAATGACAGGGACACCACAATTTCCTTGTCTTTAATTTTTTTCTAATGCATCGTGATCTGAGAAGTTATATTGATGCTACAGTAGTTCCTAAAATAGATGCCATTATGTTCATTAGATGCTTCACATCTGGATATAACAACCAGCAACTGTTGTAAGAAGGGGGGGGGGAAGGGGGGAGGAATGTCATTTTAATCTTTTTTGAGTTTTCTTGATTAGATATCTCAAACATCATAAGCATTTATTTAATTCATATTAGCATTTAACAGTCAAATGCCCTCAATGGTGAAAAATTACCCTAGAGGCTGCATAGAAATTAATGGTTATTCTGTGATAGATCTTCTCTCTGACAAGGACTTAAATATTGAAATTCTAATTTATTTATTATGCAGGAAGATGACATTTTATCCCTCCAGCCATTTGACAGGAAGACATTATAATTATGCCTTTCCCTAGGTTCCCATTTTCCCTTCTGTACCTTTCTGTGAGATTATAAGAGTTCAGACTCCTGTTCCCAAACAGGTTCGCCCTTATAACAGCACATTTACAGTAATCAATGCAAATGCAGTGACTGATTCTTTCTACATCATTTCTTCAAACTGAAATTTCTTTGCCTTCACAGGCTGTTACGGGGATGATAGATGGCAATGTGTTTGTTAGGAAAAGTGGAGGTGACTTTAATGCACTCTCTGTACATCTATGCTTGCTCTGTTATTAAACTATGATTTGTTCTGAGAGTGATCACAAAAGGCAGCCAGTGTATCAGAATACTATCCTGCAAAATAGAGGTTGTGGAAATATTACATGTAGTTGTGGTTTCTTTGAGTAATTGTCTGTAGAAAGTCTATTATTAACATATTGCAGACAGTAGCTGAGGACAAGGAAACAACCAGAGCAAAATTCTGGCAACTACATTGTTTATGCGGCCATTCATTTATGCTGCAGAACATTTTTTGATAATGCCATTAGTGGCTTATAATGTGAGTGGTGTGTCACGTGTGCATAAAGGGCTGTGCAGCCATATCAGTCCCTAAAGACAGCTAACTGCAAACCCCATCAGATATTCTGACATTAACTTGCAATGTCAGTCTTGTACATCAGCTTGGTATACTGGAGCATGACTTACTAGCATTTCTGAAAAAAACACTAAGCACCGAATAAGAATTTGGAAGAAAGCTGGAAATACATGGATGAACTTTAAAAATGTGAATTTTGGAGGGACTTGGGTAAGCACCAGGAAGTTGCAACACAAGTGTATGCATGCTGGACTAGCTTCCCTGCTTTCTCCCAGTAGTACTACAGCCACAGCATAGGAAAGGGGCCCCTTCACCAGCACACTTAACTGGGAACCAGTCACCCTCTCATTCACCATCCAGGGCAGCCCGTGCAGGCCATCTGCTAACACACACCTCCCCAGCAGCAAAGACAAAGTAACATGAGTGATGCTTTGGGCAAAGGGTATAGAATCAGAGTAGCCCACAGGGTTATATCCAGGCCCTTTTCCTGGTGTGCCTTGGTTTTCTAGTGAAAAGTCTAGTTAAAAGGTTTTCTAGTCAAGGCACCCTCCTTCTAGCCTGGGATGTGAACTTGGGGGTATCTTACAACATAGAGTAAGAGGAACTCTCAGATGAACCAGAAAGCACTTGTAGTCTTCTCTCTCAGCCCAGTGTGGGGAAAATATATTTCTTGATCTGCTTGTGTCAGAGAATTGCATTTCAGTCATCTCTCCGGTGACCTTCATAGCTTGTCCTTGTCTTCCAGGGTCAGTAGTGCACCAGCTTTAATCATCATAGAGTTACAGAATCATAGAATAGTTTGGGTTGGAAGGGGCCTTAATGATCACCCAGTTTCAAATCCCCTGCCACGGATTTGTTTGGGTTGGAAGGGGCCTTAATGATCACCCAGTTTCAAATCCCCTGCCACGGACAAGAATACCTTCCACTAGAACAGGTTGCTCAAAGCCCCAGCCAACCTGACCTTGAACATCTCCAGGGATTGGGCATCCACAGCTATTCTAGAATGAGTTTTGGTTTGTTTTCTTTATAAGGGGACTGATATTTTTTAAGATGACAAGTGGGGAAGCTTAAGCAAAAGTTGTTTTTTATAAGGCAGAGGCAAAGATGGTAGCAAGTAAAAAAAAATTACACTGTTGTTTAAAAAACTCAGTTCTGCCTGCCTTGCAAACTCCTACCTTCTGATAAAGTTAATAGGAGTTTTGAATATGCAGGGTTCTGTCACTACAAGTTTGTATCTACAAGCACATAAACACCAAGAATTGGTTGCTGTGTAGCAAATAATTAAAATTAAACTATACTGCTCTGATATGAAAGATGAGCTGTGATTCAAAGAGAATACTTTATCACTTCATACTTGGAAAACTGAAATAGGAAGTTACTTCTTGGGGGAAGACAGGAAGACAATTACAGTTGTTATTCTTTGACATTTTGAAATAGGTAATATTATGATTCTCTTGCTTGCACAACACGACATTTTATAGTTTCTCAATGTTTTAGGATAAACACTAAGAAATTGCAGAAAAGAGTATCTCAAAAACATGTTATTGATTCCCATATGTTCTGCAGCTGCCCAAGTTTTTGTTATGTGTATCTATTCTCTCCTCATTATTCTTTTTTTATATGCTAAAACCAAACATACATACTCTGGAATAACTCAAAATCTTAAACGGGTCAATCAACACATTTGAGTAGCTCTTCCTCAGGAGTCTTTCTGATATGAAAAGCACCAATCACTTAAGGCAAGATGCAAATAATTATGTTCTGTTTGTAAGTTAATAACCTGATCCTGAGTCTTACGCGTCTTTGGAACTTACTCTGCTGCCCACAATAAAGTGTGTGTGTGAGGTTGGTTTGTGTTTTTTTTTTTTTTAACAGATTGCAAATAAGAGACATTTGTTGATCAAGATTTTCTTAATTGGCACATAAACTTTTTTTCTGTTAACGAAACAGAGCACACTCATATGGTTTTAAACTAGCATGCATGTCTATGGTGAATAGTACTTTTATATATGGTCCTAGAACTGCCAAAAGTGTGTGACTAGATAAAGGGACAAATCTACACATAGATGTGACAAATACTTACACGTTTGATTTAACATCTGTTCTAAGGTGTGCACATTTGTTAAACAAAGAAAAAAACCTCTAAAGCCATTTTTAGATACAGACATGTTTTTTTTTCAGCCATTATGATTTCTTAAAGCCATATTTTAAGCAAATCTTTTTGTGAAAAAAATATCAGAATATCAAATATATTAATAACATTAATGTATTAATATCAATAACAATATCAAATACCTTAAAGCAACAAAACAAAAGCTATGCATGACATTTCATGTGATTTTGAGTTTATTTGAGTGGAGATCAAGGACTTCTGAGGACTATTTGGGGAGAAATAATTTAATATTTCAGAATCAAGAGAAATATTCTGATATTTTATTTCAGAAGCACCTCCTTAATTTAATAGCCCAGAAACCATTCCTAGACATAGCTTAACATTTTGATTTAGACTGACATTAATAGCAAGTGAGTGCCAAATTTAGTCATTTAAAATACAGTACTATAGACTAAAAGAAGATAACTTTTTAAAGCCATTTTAAAAAAAATCAGAAACTTTCTTTAGGCTCAAATTATTTTTATTGCCTTTTAAATTCATGTAAATCTCACAAAAGTCACAAATAGAGACAAATTTTGTTACTGTGTTTGTAAACTAATAAACTGACTTAGAAAAGATATGTAGATATAGGAGAACCCTAGTAGTAGACAGCCTGGAAAACACTGTGAAATTGTGGGGGGTTTTAACTTTATTTTAACTTTATTTTAATTGCAGTTGTCTCCAACTTGATTGCCCATGTACAGCTATGAGATTCAAAAATAAAGAATGGATCAAAGTTTAAAGGAACTCTAATTAAGCTTAAGAAGTTCAAATATCTACCAACATTTTATTAGGAATGAGGTTGCTTTTCCACTAACACTAAAAATATTTTCTTAAGATTATGGGAAAATTTAACCAGAGAAATTTTAATTCAGGAAAATTATTTTCCAATCATGTTTGTTTACACAGCTTATGCACTGTTTAGCTTCTATAGAGTTATTTTTGCATGTAGAGCTCAGCAAATAATGTGTAATAAAAAGTCATAAATATTTTTTGTATTTGCAAACCAGAAAACCAAAGCCATGTAGACTGTCACTCTATGTGTGTTTGTGCATGTGCATGCAGGTGTGCATGTGACTGTGTGCATGACATTAACACTGCAACTTTTGGGCATTTCTATCAGAGCTAGATTTCCTCCACAAGACTTCTGCCATGTTTGAAATCTTGTCATGCTGCAGAATGCTCAGACTAAGAAAAAACATTACTTTAAACATTCTGCTGGGAGAGAGGGAGAAAAATCATTCTTGTTGGTCAGGTCAACACATAAGTTTTATTGCAGTACAGAAACATGTATTCTCTAGGCTTCAGCTAAGTGTCCTTTGTGGCTCTCCTGTTTTAAAAATTTTAAGCCTGGCATTATATTTAGCATGTGTGTATTAATAATATGAAGACCCTGAAAACAATACTTGCACTTCCTCCGTTGTGAAGTTAATCTTCTTTGTAATAAACAAGGTCTGTGCTAGAAGTTTTCCTTATTATTTCATGCATTATCTGATGTGAACTCATTAACATATGGTGATGTCCTGCCGTTGACAATAATTCAGTAATACAGTAAGTGTTATATACATATTGATTAAAGAATCAACTCAGAAGTTTCTGCATTGGGGCTATACCTGGTTCTTCTGTATGAAAATGATGGGTACCTACCACTCACTTTTCATGCTGGGTATCAGTTTAGGAAAACCTGTAGGCAGTAAGCTGTCTGGGTCAGGAAACATTGTCTTGTCTGTCAAACTGTATGATTCAGATTCATTTCTGACTCTCGGCATCTGGCAAACTAATTTGTTTTCTTGAGGACCCTTTCTCTCTGGTGTGAGGATATTACTCTACTCTTATCTGAGACACCTGTTTAATTTGCCTAAGGTTAGAGAAATCTATCTGTTTTTGTGGCTTTTTAAAAGTACAAATAGTTTCATTCACTCAAAATAAAAATTTTGCTCTTCTTGTAGTATGTGCACACAGATTTTCCTGGCCCAACCACGTAGGAGTTGCAACCTCCTACCTCCACTGCTCAAATGTGCTTTGAGTATCTGGCACTCAGATGACTATTTCTTCTGCAGTCCCTTCCCCATTCCCTTTAAGCCCACACAATATTTTTCACTTGTAAGATTGTCTGGATCCCTTTCTCTTCTGCACAAGTCTTATATTTATAGCCACTTAGTCCACAAAGGAAACATGATCACCTCTGCAGTGCAATGTTAAGTTTGCTTAGCAGCTTGGAACAAGAAATACAAATAGTACATTTTAGCAGAAAGTATAATGAAAGTGAAAGGGTTCACATGGCAAGGCTTGGGATTTTTTATTGGTTTCTTGTTTTCATTGTAAGTTACAATAGTAAAAAATCTCTGTCATAATCTTTTTCTCTTGTAAAAATAGAATAATTGTTTTCACTTATGCACTCATTGTCCTTTATAGAAATAGCCAATGGAAAAATCCTGTCTGCCTGAAGAGCTTTCCTGAGTGTCATGATGCTGTCAGAGGAATGTCAGTATGCAATCTCAGAGAAGTCTTGGAAGATAGATTACCTGGAAATTTGTTCTACTTTGTGCTTTGAATTTTTATTGAGGTACACTCCAGCTTTAAATTAATAATGTTGTATTTCTGGAATTAGATGGCACACAATAGAATCCAGTTGTGTCATGCTTTTTTTTTTTTTTTTTTAATTATAGAAATAAAACAAGTGAATCATTGACAGGAAAGTTACACAGACACACATTAGGTTAATTTCAACCCCCATTTCACTCTCCGTTCTCCAATCCAGCTCAGATACTCCAACCAGGACCCAGCATTTGCCCTCCCCTTTTCTTGTTTTTCTGCTGTAAAAAGATGAAAAAAAAAAAAAGATGTAAAAAGAACTGGCATGAAGGAAGGCTGGAAATAAGATGGCATTCCACTGACATTTGGACCTCTTGCCTAGACAACGGTGGTGGGGCATGACTTAATTGTCAGAAAAGCAAGAAAAAAATTTCATGCCACTAAAGTCAGTGATAGGAGTTCTCACATTTTCATCCTGAATATAGAACAGGTTTCATGTTTATAATTGAAACAGAACCCCAAAACTCTAATTAAAATATACATTATTTCCAAAAGCCATTCCCTTCATTTCAGCTCAACCGTAGAAGAAAGCATCACTTTGCTGTTGTCGTCTTTCGCTCAAAAGTGCTTTTAAAATAAAAACTTCTATGTGGACTCTTATATTGTAACGGAAATTTTTCAACTTACTGACACATTTCAAAGAAACCTTAATGATAATGACTACAAAATATCACCCATCAATACATGTTAGATAAGTGACTTTTTTCTTCACTGTTTTTTGTTCTTTTTTCCTACATACCAGATGGTGGCTTTGTGTATGTAAGCCACACTTAAAAATTTGTGTTTGTGAACAAAAATTTCTGGACATAGAATATAAATTTATATATACAAATAATTGCTTCTGTCTCAGCTTTTCATTGCTTCTGGACACTGATGTTAGAGGAAGCACTCTGGTATCTGGACCACAAGACTATATTCAGTGAGACCGGATTTACTGCTTTCCATATATTATACTTGCTGTTTGAACTTAGATGAGTCATCTAATCACACTGTGTCTACAAAGTGTAAGAAAATAAAAGAACAACCAATGTTCATCTGGTAATTTGTAGCAATGTTCAGCTGGTAACGGTGAATAACCTCTTTAGATGCATCCTCACTTGCCTGTGAAAATATGCCCTGGTTGTTTGGGGTATGTATATTTAAATAGCGCATCTTTGGGACTGATCTTTGCAATTAAAAACTATTTCAAACTTACATGGCATGTCTCTACTTCAGAAACACCTTGTTACAGTGTTTTATTGAACATCAATCTTTATTTCCTTTCTTCCTCTCTGTCTTTAAAAAAAACCACAACACAACTGTAAGCTTTAACTTCTGTAGTGTTTCAACAGCAGCACATACTGATTTGTTTTTCTTATACTTAATTTACTAATGCTTAATAGCAGTGTTTACCAACTATTCTGCTTTCCATGATGTTGATTTTCACCTTTTTTCTCATTTTTCCTTGTTTTAGATAAAAACTATTCTGAAGTCTTCAGAGGGAATGGAACGTGTGTTTTCTTGTTTAACTGTATCTTTAACAAAAAATCACGTAGCCTGGAGACAGAACAGTAAGTAAGAGGACTTTCATAGACAGTAGTAGCAGTGCTCACTCCTACTTCTATTCCCATTGTTTAGAGATTAATCCCTTTCTTGGGGAGCTATTGAAAGCAGCAAAACAGGCTACCTGCCTTCAATACTCCAAATCAATTTTTTGAACAAAATTAATTCTGAATATTGCTGATTCAGTCAAACCTCTGAAAGGGAGAATTGTCACTAATTTGCCTGGTTTTAGACTCACACAAAAAAATAGTCTTTTACTATGAGCATTCTCAGACTGTATCATTGATAGACAACACACCTTCTTCTGTAACTACAGACATGGAAACCCTGACACCTTCAGAATCTGTCACTTCTCAGCTAAGGAGTAATTTTAGCCAAAAACTAGTGCTCAATACTGAAGCTGAGCTATCTTAGAGTAACACTAAGGGAAGTAGCCTGTTGTTCAGAAGTAAGACTGGAGCTTCTCTGCTCCCAAGCATAGCACATCAGTTTTAGCACTGCCTTGCAACAGCTTCTGATTGGATCCCCATCCTGTTCACAGTACTGGCAGACAACCTCTACATGAAATGGGAGAAAAGTTTCTATGCTTCTAGCCAGAAACTAACCTTCCAAGAAAGCTAGCTTTAGCTTCAATTCTTACCCATGCACACATCTGTTTCTAGGTGCAGGAAGGCTCATGGAAGCAGAAGTCCCAAGCAACAGGAGGCTGTGCTTTTGAGTCACATCTATGTGTAGCCCAAGGAGGATCAAATTAATTTGAATTTAAAAGATCAATTATTACTACTACTTATGTTACTGTAATTAGGAAGTTACTAATAAAAAGGACATAGAGAGGTATTCCATAAATGGAGTGCATGTGTGTGTGTGCTCTTTTATTATTATATAAGACTTGACAGAGGTTGAAACAAAGAAAAGGGTTTCTTGTTTTAAGCATAGCTACAGCAGAGTTAATCTTGAAGTCATAAACCACAACCATGACTGCCCCTCATGTATATGTGTGCCTGGAAAGGATTCTCACAAAGCTTATTACAGCAGTCTTTCAAAGTCTCCCAGAACAGCCTCTCTTTTTCTTGTCTGAATTACACAAAGGACTAGAAATAATCTGTTTCTCCTGAGGTCAGACTAGTCTGTGACTGCAGAGCAGGGAGTAAGTCTATATTTAAGTGGGCCAAACTCACCTGATTAAAAAACTATTAAGCTTCTGATGCAATCACCCCAACTTCTCTCTTCTTCAATAAGAAAAAATAACTAATTGGCTTCAATCTGAACTTTGAAATGCATTTAGATTGGTAAGAAGAAGAAACGTTGGACCACTGAACCCTTCACACTTTCCAGACCTTACTTTTAGCTAGCATAAATCAGAGCAGTCCTGTTGGCAGAACTGGGCCAATTTACCTGGACTCATGGTATTTCCACTTTGTTGTTTTTCTTTTATATCTCTATTTGGCAGCTAGATTTGCTCTCTGATTGTTGTAAGCATCTCCAGTGCCACATCCTGTATTCTTACCGTAACCTTACTGAAATACCCCCCATAGTTACATATCGTACAAAGCAGCAGTTCACATTTCTATCTTGCTTTGCTTCTAGCAATGCAATCCGGTTACATTCACGAGTCTATGTGGGCTCCCTCTGGTGGGTAATTGACTTTAGTAATCTCAGAGATGCTTTTCCAGAGAACGGACCATGGTGAAAGAAGCCATAACTTTGGTAAAGATGGGGATACTCTAATTAAAAATGCTTTGCTGGTTGGTTTGCTTTTTATGATAAGAAACAGGAAGAGAAGAAATGAACAAAAGATGGAGTCTAGGTATTCCCTGAAGCTTGGAGGCAGGGAGATTATATTCCTTTGTATTTAAATTTAATCTGGCTTCAATTAACATGGCAAAAACTTTGCTGTAAAGATGCCAGGAAAATTTACTGAGGAAAAATCCTAGATGAAGGACTCCAGGTGTTTAATCAGATTTGACTTCTCTTATGGTCCCACATAATGTCATATCATACCAAGAAACAGATTAGAAGCTGATAAGGTGCTGTTAAAGTCTAATTTGTCTCTTCTCCCTGTAAACAAAATTTTCTGAGTTACCTTTGAGCAGGCTTTAAGGAAACATGTCAGTAAGCATCAAATTACTCTGGGTGTACCTTGATGTGACCAGAAGAAGGACTTGGCCCTGGAGAGAGTAAGAGAGATTAAATATATGTAGATTAGGCATACAATCACACACAAATAAACTTAATTTCTTCATTTCTTAAATATTTGGGTAAAAAACTAACACTCTGTAAATATCTTCCATACATTTAAATACAAAACATGCAAATATAGGGATTACATTGTTGTAATGTATTAACTGCTGGATAAAATGATCCCAGGAAAAAAATAACATCAGGCTCAAAATAACTATTGACATGACTGTTTTTCTATCTTTCCACTTATTTACTTATTTTTCCACTGACACCAGGTTTTTTACCTAGCTGACTTTTTCTTTCTCTGACTTAGCAGCTTTTGCTCAGCTCTAGGACTTAGTGTATTTTTAGAATGGCTATTTTCTTATAGAAGAAATAGCCACTTGAAAGGCCTGCTGCTGTATTTCAACACAAAATTTTGGTGGCAGGGTCAGCAGGTGAGATGAAGTCTGTAGCCTTCAGAGCTGACCTGAAACACAAGGTATATTGTGGAAATGCAAGATGTGAAAGTTCATACTTGGAAAATCAGAGGCAGGGTAGCCAGGGAACTGGTGATTTTATCACAATGAGCTTAGATTCTGATGCCAGTCAAGACTAAAGAAGTTTAAGTGCTGCTCTGATCTGAGTCAGACTGTGCTAGTTTTCAGGAATTCTTGAAATCTGAAGATCAATAAATGGCACAGCTGTGAGGACACCCTATATCTGTTCCCGCTGTCTGCATGGGAGTATAAAGTCATGCGAGTGAGAGCTTGGTGCCTTCTTGATGCTGACTTAAAGCTTCTCTGTGCTGGCATTTCACAAGGCATGATGGTGTGCTCCCTCCCTTTTGCTGTCTGTTCCTAAAATGTGTGAGAGCTGCCATTCCCTTGGTTTGGCCAAAGCATCTATCTTTGGGCTCCTGCCTGGAGAGGCAGTACTGTCTATGTGTGGCTACCAGCTGCCAGTTGCTCAGGGATTTCTGACATGGGATGCATCTGGGCTGATCCTGACAGACACTAGTGACCTAAACTGCATTAATTTTTCAATGTTCTTGTTAATCTCCTGATCTAGTTAGCCTTTGCAAAGAATTCCACAGCTTAATTTTTTTTTTTTTTCCAAATGTACTTTCTTTGGTATCATTCAAAAATTAAATAATAGAAAGTGAGGGAACCAGCTATGATACTCATTTAGAGAGCCCAGTGCATTCTCTTAGGAATAAACCACTGCACAAATCATAGATTTTAATCCACTCTTTCAAGTAAATTATATATATTATTAAAAGTCGATGAGTTCATAACAGGTTAAAAGTTAAACTCCTCTAGTTCCAGGTTGCAATTTTTTAAATAAAAACCAAACCAAACCAAAACAAAAAAACCCAGCTGTTTTCACTCTATTGAGTAATTCTATTGAAAAAAAAAATGTCATGAAATAGCATTTGAAAAAGAAAACAGGAGTGTATGTTTATCTTCTATATTTTGTACTGCTCCATGTCTCCAGTCAGAATTTATACAAACGCAGCAAAAGCTTTTACTGCACCTTAAAAAATGTAGATCTCCACATCTGTGGATCCTCTTTCCTCTGTAGCTCTCAAAGAAATTGTGAGATTATTTTGTTAAATGTGTAATATTTTTTTGCCTTTATGGCTTGAATTTATTGGAAGAATAGAAAGGGCACCAGAGCAGAGACGTATTTTCCCACCCAAATCCATTAAGAAAATCTTCTGTTTCTCTGCTGCAATAACAAGAACTACTGAATCTATGTTATTGTCCTAATTTTTCTACATTTTCAGTATGTTGGAAGTCAGAGAAAAAATAGCAACAGAGATCATATGGTTTTCTCCTGGTTTACCCTTCACTGTGAGCCTCTTTACTTGCTAAATCATTGTGGAGGGAGGAAGAAAGAAAGAAAGAAAAAGGCTGATCTTTACTCCCTACAAATGCTCACACTGGAACTACAACCATGCCAGACTGCAAAAAGGGTTTTGGATGACTATTTTTTTTTCCCTAAAGCCTAAAACTCACACATTGTGGCACCTCTGGGAATTGAACCTGTGTCTTCCAAACACACATCTGCTTTAATCAGAAGAATTTCTTTTGTTTTCTCTGGGCTCTCAGTTTACGAGGTTGAAATGATGCAAGAAAACTCACGTGGAATGTCTGTTGGACCACTCTTCTAACAATAAAAAAAACTGAACTTGTTTTCCATGTGTCTCTCCAATAGATGTCTTAGAATCTAGTCTTACCCTGTAAATGCTTGAATTGCAAGCAGAAATCATCTACCAGTCAAACTCTAGCCTTTTTGTTTCCATTCAGATATTTAAATTCCAAAACACCTGAGAGTGCCACATTTAAAGACAAGCAGCTGCCTAAGTGCTCTGCTGAGTTAGACCTTGATGGTATTCAAATATCACCCAAAATGTTTCTAAATAGTCATCCTACATCTGATAGCCTGTGACTCTAGTAGGCATGGCCATGGGAACCCAGTCTCCCACTTCTGATTACTTTGTGGCCAGACCTCTGATTGATTACACCACTGTCACCTTGCTGCTTTTCTCTTTTTCCTTGGACAGGCACATGATCAGAAATTTTCTGGTGGGAAAATTAACTGCAAATAATCTTATTCTAACTAACAAACTAACTCATAAATTGTGTTCCTGGAAAGATGTAACTGAAGCTGCGCATTTAAAATATGATGCAATAGGAAATAGTTCAAACTGATGAGATAGCTTGGAACATAGAAGTACCTCCGAAAGACAGAGCACAGACAAAATCTCACTTAAATACAAGTCAGGAATATCTCTAAGTGTTGAAAGAAAAGAAAAGGAACAGCTTGGAAGCATTGAGAACTGAATCCAATGATTAGCCAATTTTATGTCAGAAACAGTAAGACATGAGGCCAACTATGCATCAAGGCTCTAGGACCCTCACACACAGAGGAGCATTCTAATATGCACCTTGCTGTTTTGCCAATAATGCTAAAAGTAATTAAGCATTTTAAAATAACTGAAAAAGTTCAGTTTCTAGGTTGTTTTTTTCCTGCTGAATTGAGTGTAGCAAGGGTTTTACCCTTTACTGTATTGACCTGAGCATGTGTTTACTAGATCCTTAGTAAGGTTACCATACCTGTTAAATTTGTGGTCATGTAAATGTAGTTATTGGCTATCCATGAAGCTTCAAGTCAAGAACAGTTTGGTAGTTTTACACACAAACATG
Organism: Pedionomus torquatus; assembly: GCA_013398155.1. Lineage (NCBI taxonomy): Eukaryota > Metazoa > Chordata > Aves > Charadriiformes > Pedionomidae > Pedionomus > Pedionomus torquatus. The sequence goes on from VZRU01010604.1 coordinate 170,099, forward strand.
CATATGAATACCCTGGGATTCAGGCTGAATTGTCAGTGTAGTGCTCTTCTTACTGTTGCCTGTCAATGTGGACTTTTTAATAGTAAATGTGATGGAAATGAATGTAAATGTCAAAGCACAGTCTGAAATTAGAGGAGTTTCAACTAAAAAACATATTTCAAAGAATATCACAGTGGTTTATATCAATTGATATCTCTTTCACAAAATAAACTGATGAAATACAGGTGTTGTCAAAAATCAGAATTATTTGCTTTACTCTAAACTGCAGTTTGAATTCATTTTCTGTGTTGCTTCTCTTCCAGCCACATCATCTGATAGGAAAATAGATACCTACCTGAACTAGGTGAACAGGTGAATTCCCATTCATCCATTTTTAAGATGTCTAAATAGACATACACAGGTTATTCAGAATTTAAAGTCAGTTCATACTGCATACATACATGAAATTCAAGATGTCCCCACACTCCCTTCAGCTTTGTCATTAATAAGCTGATCCCATTACAAGCCTTTTAACATCTGTTGTAAGGAGACTTCAAGATATCGTATTTTAAAAGTATACCTTTCTGTGTTTTCTCATTCAGAGCTTGTGCAGATGTCAGGTCTGTAAGACCAAGCATTTTAAACCAAAATCACATTAAAAGAGAGAGCCTTATGCAAAATCCATGCCTATCTGAGACAGAAGATCTGACTTTATGTCCAAATTGCAAGTAAAAATAGTGCAAAGCTGTTTGAGGTAACATGAAGATGTCTTACTAGAATTGCCAGTTGGTAGGTAATTTATTGGGCAAGCTGGCCTGTGCTCTGCTACCTTGGATTCAGCAGGACTTCAGAAAATGGTGTTTTTTGAGATCAGTGGTAGCAAATAAACCACTATTTGGAGGAAAACATTATGTAAAAGCCTGGTCACAATTAGCTTTAATTTAATTTTTGTTTAGTTGCTGTTTTCTTGATAACACATAAACAAATATATCCTTCATTCTCTGGAAAAAAGATGTATTTTCTCTTCAAGCCAATATCTATATGAATTAAGAGAAGCAGTTTTTCCCTTCTTGGTTGTAGGGTTCAACCTGGAAAAATGTCTTGAAAAAAATCTTTAAAACCAGAAATCCAACAAAAAGTCCTTCTAAACTTGCATTTTAATGTATCTCATGATACCTAATCCAACACCAGAGTCCCAGGGACACAATCAGGCCCCAATGACACACCAACATTTGCAGAGAGAGAAGAAGGAGAGTACTACTTGGGGAAACTTATTTAGCATAATTTAGAAGGTTGCTGATCAAGAAGAAAACAGGATGTTTATCTGTTCCTTGACCATTTATTTATTGAGTATTAGAAATGGGATATAATAACTTTTAATTCTCTGCATGTTATATACTCCCACGCTGATAAATGATGTGACATTTGGAGCTGATGCCGAGTCCTTCATAATATAAGAGACCTCTGAGTTCTTGGGGCAGTGTTCTTCCAAGAGTCTCTTTGATTATCTTCCTATCACAGTCTAAGTTGACAGAGCTGCAAATGTTATTGCTAGTCATAAAATTATCCAACCACAATGTCTGTCTACATGACCTACAGTGGTTGTGAATGCTACAAATTGATTATGCACTGTGTAAAGAAGACTTATCCTTTCATTCCTTCAAACTTTATTGCCCTTAATTTAGTTAACTGTTGCCACATGCTACAGGATAAAAAGAGAAGCTATGTTCCTATTGTATAGCTTTAAATCCAGAACTTCTCCAGCAGGTCTCCTTTTGTTCCTAACCTTTTCAGGTAAAAAGAGTGTTGGCTATTTAATGTCTGTCTGTATGCATTTAATCTTGTTCCTATTTCTGTCTCAATCTTTCTTTCATGCCCTTCTCCTTCCTGCTTCCTCTTCTCAGTTCCTGGTTACACTGTTCTTCTATCAGTCGCCAGTTTTCTCTTTGATACGTAAACATATCATCTATCCCCAATGAAAATTAGAGACCTGGGTTCAAGTGCACCCTTAATGATACAGACTTTGCCTGATGATTTAATGTTGGTGTTCAGAATTGTTTCCACATGAGGCTCAATAATAATCATTGAAATGTCCTTGTTTGTAATAATAGCATTTATGCCGTCTGTATTTTTAAGCACAAAAGAGATAGTAAATTCTTATGTATGTTTCATGGCCAAATTGAGGAACAACGGCAGTACGGGAGTTACCATTACAAGTGTCAAGAGAAGAAGAAAGATAGTGAAAGCCCGTGATCGTCCTCATTAGTTGATATGTCCCCATTCAACCAGATTACTGAATATGGCTATTTCTTTATTATGTGTATGTTGGAAAATTGCAAAGCAGCCATTTCTCCAAGGTTAGTACATCAGGTGTGATGATGATGAGTTTCATATTACCTTGTGAATGAAAGATGTCACTCGAGACAATACTGAAGAGCCCTGCTTAACAGTTCAGGTGCAGGAAACATCTCCTAAGAGGTTTCTTCTGCTTAAGCGTACCTCTACCCTTCTATATCCACTGTACTGGACTGTAACAGTCTATGATATATCTCTTGAAAACCTGCACCTTCTGTACCATTGTCCTTGCGTTATACTGTTAATGGGTGGTGCTCTATAAAAGCTAAAATAGAGATTTTCTGTACAGAGATATTATTACCTCAGTATCTGCAGTACTCCCACAGTGTTTTCTATTCTCAGGACCAGTGCAAAGGTAACGCTATCCATTCATCACAGATGTGCAAAGTCTTGAAGCGATCTGCTCTACCTCACTATTTCCTAGCATTGGAACAATGCAGCTGCCTACTTAATGCCCTTGCATTTTTTTTTTTCTATACGAAGTGTGTTTTAGTAGTGAGCAGAATCGAATATATTAATATACACTTTTCTGCTTATTCTGTGATTATATAGAAGCTAAGATTTTATTACTGCATATTGTTTATCAACAAGTTTGAGTTCGGCTAGATTCAAGTCACTCCTGACTCAGGGGGAAGAGTGCCACCTACCGTTATCTCCAAAACTACTTCTTCACAAGAGGGGCTTTTTAAGGAATTCACAAATGTGACCTAATCCAAATACGTACTACCCTCTAAAGAATCTTATCAGAGGGTGGATATATGTAAAAAATAGGTAAAATATTCAGTTAAGTGCATCAGGATAAATTAAGTGGTCTGACAGAAATTTCTCACCAAGAAGAAATGACGAATCCTTGCCATGTATGTCAGGAATAATAGAGGACACACAAGATATCACCAGGAAATTGGAAATGTTTTTTCTGCCCGATTTTAAAAGTATGTCTTCATTAAAGCAGAATTAACAAGAACAGATGTATATATGTATGACTGATTAATTCTGGATGAAATTATATGTGCAGCTAATGTTAAATCAGTACAGAATGCTATTGAAATAAAGAAGTACAATGCAATATGAAACTCACTTTGTCATTGTGGCTGGCATGAAGAAGAATATGTGTGTTTATATTTAGATATATTTGTATCGCTGAACTGTGCTAATTCCATTGGGTTCACTTGCACTGGTAGATTCCTTGTTCTGTTATGTGAAGCCATCTGTAATTAGCCTCCAGTACAATAGAGTTGCATTAACTACCTATTTATTCTGAAGGTGCAAATTTCATATACGAACCCTGAACATGAATTTTCTGGCTTCTAGAAAAGTCCTCTCAAATGCTTTCAGATAAGGAGCCTCTATCATCCTTGCTGAATCCAGTCCATCTGAAAATAATCAAAAGAATGAACAATACATCTTCAGACTTCAGTTCCTTGGGTTGTCCATTTGGATGCTGGGCATAACAAAATGCCTTCAAGGTAGGAATTGTAATTACAGAGCTAACAAGCACCAGTGTACATCTTGTTCGGGGAATGCTGCAAATTTTTAAGTAATAGAAGTTCAAAATCAAAGTTATTATCCCATCATTATCCACACTATAATGTTCCCTTGCCAACAATAAGCCAAGATATTTTAAAAGACTATGCCTAGAGTAATATAAACAGGACACTTTTTATGGGTATATAAAAGCGAAATCCACAGAAAAGAATTAAATAGCAGCAGTAATATGCACTTGAATCATGCTCTGTCTTTCACAATAATTTAAGAAGTTTATTTCAAAGGTGGCTTGTGGAACAGAAGCTGAGAAGTAACAATAAGATGGCTCAGTGAGGTTGAAATTGAACATATTGTATTTACATATTGTAAATTTTAGAAATTGAAATCACAAAAGGGTCTTCCTAATGATATAGAAAACATGCAAACTAGGAATCAGGTGCCTGTCTGGACTTCCTGGATGAGAATTTTACCTTGTCCATCTTTCAACAGACTGACATTACCTACTAGCCTTGCTCCCCCTTCTCAGAGTTATTTGTGCTGTTAGAAAAAATATTTAGTACATCTACATGTAAAGTAGCTATGGAGGGATTTCCGGAGATACAAGGCTATTCACTTTTTTTATTTATTTGTTTTAACAAAGTATTTAGTTTGGTATTGAGAGATTTTGACAGTTTGTAAGGGAGGGAGCAGTTCAGTTTGGCATGAGGAATGTATATTAGGATGTCTGGTAATAGATAACAAAGGAATGTTTAATTTTCAGGGAACTATTTAAATGAACATTTTGGCCCTCAAGCCTTAGAGATGCATGCTTGAGGGAGGAAAAAAAAATCAATTATTAATAATAATCTCAATCATGCTAAGAGAAATAGCAACAGAAACAGGATCCAGAATATGCTACACAGGGAGAAAGGAAGCTACAAGGAGGAATGCAGTATGTGTCTTAATACATGCAATTGCAACCCAACTATATTATGAAGGTAGCAGCCTGACAAATTATATTCATCATGTGTTATCGATAACTTCTTCTGTCCTCTGTTCACTAGTTCATCTCAGCCATGACCACTTGCAACATTTCAAAACCCAGATCAGTTTTCCAGGGCCATGCAAAGAGGTAATATTAGGAGTGAAAACAAAACTAGCACCCAAAACCTTGACTTTCTTTCAGTTAAGATGTCAAAAATTGTGGGCTCAGCACTATTTTGAGCTCTTAGGAAATTGCATAACAGACAACAGAAAGTACTAAAGGGAAGGAATGTTGCCCTGAAATTGAAAGAGAGGAAATTAAGGCTGTTTAACCATTGTTTAGAGAAATAAACATTGTATGACTTGTTCTTCAGTCAATGGATGTATTGGACAAGAAATGTCTTTCTGAGATTCTGTGGCTTTTTGTCTGTTTTGGTCCCAGTATAGCTGTAGGAGGCCATAACTTCCATCCTCATCCAGCTAATATGCCTTGCAAAAGCTGAACTGCACCTGTCCTTACTCATTGTGGATTCAGGAATCTCAGGTCACATTTTATAGAGCTCACATCCCAGCAGCTGGACTGACTTTGGTACCATACCTGGTTTGTCATACTTGAACCAACAGTAGGTGTTTGGTGTTTGAACTTGTGAATTATTTTGTTGGAATCACTGAAACAGTGTTGGAACTAGAAGAGGTGTTGACAGCAGCATCTATCAGAGGAGGTACTTCTACGGTCTAACTTTTGTCTTCTGCAGAGGTAGGGAAACACTCTTCCCATTGCTACAAGTCTGTGCCTTGGCCACTCCAAAGCCTCCTCTGAGTTCATTGTCTCAAGTCAGCGGAGTTTGCTGGGTAGACAAACTTCTTGGTGGAAAAGATGTTTGAGCCTTTCCACTACCCATGAGTGGGGCAAGAAAAATGGCTTATTTCATCAGTATAATTCAGTTTTCTGAATCTAGCTCCATGTATCAATACTCTTACCTTCCAAATGTATATCTTATTTCTGCTGAACTGGACTTACTTTCAAATGGGATTCAACTGGATCAGTAAAACAGGGAGCTCTGGGGAGAGCATTCTGGTTCCAGCTGTCAGGAGGAAAAAGCCTTGTGCTTTGGCTGCATATATGAGAAAAACCACTCCTGCTCCATGCATGCCGTCTGCAAGTGGCAGTAGCAGCAGGAACAACTTCTCAGACCTCTAGAGTAACTGAAGAATGACAGTAAGTTTATTTTTCAGCCTCCTTAGCAGTTTTCTGTCCTAGACTGTTATCCACTTGCCTATGTCAAGTATCAGACCTGCTCTGTAATCTGCCTCTGATCAGAGTAATCTGACTTTGGTTTGGCAAAGTATTTGAAATGTGAAGCTAGTACTGAATATCTGAGGAGTGCTTTTATGACTTTAAATGACTTTTTTTTATGCCATTGACAGGGGTAAGCATGTGGCTTAATACTTTGGTGGAGTAGGGTCAATAGACTGTAGAATAATTTAAAAATAAAATTATAAGAAATTTCATCCATACAAAATGTAACAAAATACATGCTAATATTAATTCTGTCTTTAAATAACTTTCAGAGATCTTTGAAAAGGTGGATGCTAAATAAACAGGAAAGCACAGCAGTAGTTACAAAAATCAAGAAATTTACATTTCTATAATCTGAAGCAGAAGGGCAGGTCAGCATCAGCAGAATTCAGGAGATGCCTTTGAATTGCAAATTTTAAAAATACAGCTCAAATTCTTATCTATGTGAAAGCAACTCATGTAACATACTTATAACTTCTGAATATTATTTATTAAATGTTTGCAACTCTTCCTTGTATCCAGGTATTTCTTTTGGATATATGAAAAGGAGGGAAATGCATTTACATTACAAAGGAAAGTCTATAGTTTTTCCTTGACACCATATATAATTATCTTAATAAAGGAGTAAATATTGTTTCAAATAATTTTAAACGATGAAGTTCTGATATTGGAAATTAGTTTTGAACACACAATAACTCTTACACAGAGTTCTCTGTGCAATTGAACCTCATTCCCTTACTCACGTGAGGTTGCCACACTTTAAGTTGATGAAAGAACTGTTATTTGTTTCTTTGCTGCCATTTAGCAATATTATTATACAGAATATTCTCTTTTTTGAACTTTTATTCTCAAGCAGGATATGTAATTCATTGCATGCAGCAGATTGATCTCTGGGCTGCAAGAAAGTACTTGTAGCATAAGAATCCAGCATGACTTGGTTGATTCCAAAACAAAACAGAGAAATCACTGCAATCCTTCCCTCTCTTCCTCTTGTCCCACTCAAATGATAATTTACAGGCAAATCTCAGTTTTTCCAGTCACTTAATTCCCCATAGGAATTAAATAACATGATGAAAAAAGGAACTATAGAAGTGAAGTTATTTGTTTGAATTAGGCAGATATCTAGACCACTTAGGTTGGCTTTCCTAAATCTTATGCCAGCCACCATTAGGAAACAAATGAAGAGAATAGGCCAAGCATTTAGCATAACTTAAAGAGCCAAATAAAATTGTAAGTGAAGAGGAAATGGAACTGCTATAAAATACATATTAAAGAAATGTACTTTGGCAGCCCCAAGGGCCAACTTTCCCCCAACAAACACGCTCCCACAAACCAACAGAAACCACAAACAAACAAAATGAAACAAAACTCAAGTCCCACAACTTCCCACAGATGGCAAGTTAGCCGTTATATTGAAATGTGCTGTTTCTACTAACTGCAGGCACCACAGAATAAGAAGCTCATAAAATCACAGCAGCATAACATTTATGCAGTTCTACAATTATAAATAACCTTACCAAGATCATTTGTTTCATTCAGTGTTGTAGCAATGTAATCAGTCAATAGGAGAAAACTTATACAGATTTATTCAGACAAAGGAGACAGAGGACAATCCAGCTCTGATTGTCTAATAAAGATTTTTCAGCAAAATATGAAGAGACTTCAAATGTATTTTTATGCTGCCTTATATAACAAAGTTATTATTCAGGAAAAGCTAAGACAAGTACAAAAAGATGTTTCCTGATATAGATATATTTTAAAGATGAATAAACTTTGAAAGATTAACTAAGAGTAAGGGAACGTTTATTAAGGTAGTTAAATATTCATTTGTGGCAAGTGTATTATAAGCATCACAAATACTGAAGAGATGAACAAAAGACCTTAAAAAAACTCATTATGTTTCAATCTTAGGGGAACAGTAGAAAGTCTTCCATCCTGTTTCATCTGCTTTTGAGCCCTCTCATCTAAGGAAAGATCTTTAGTCACCTTTGCAGCCTTTTTCAAGATGGCCTACCAAGAAATGACCCAGTACTAGTATGTTCTGTCCTTGACACTTGCAAGTCAAGACCATTACCGTTGATTTTTGCTAATCTAAAGAAAGCTAAGTAGCAATGTATTTCTACTTGATATATTTTTATCATATCCAGTACAGGAATTTTATCTGTTTGTCCTTTGCTCCTTTCAGCAAAGAGGAACATAGGTGAAGATTTTCAGCTTGATTGAAAATAATTATTTTATTGATAAAAATGTGATTTTATTTTTTTTTAATTCTCTTCATATACAACTAACTGCAAGACAGAGCCTCCACAGAACACCGCTCTACATTCTTACTTTGCACCTTACTCAAAGGAAAATATTTTCTGGACATTTCATTTTAGCTCGTGTTAAATCTCTTGAATAATTAGGACCTGTGACATCAGCTTTCACAATTTGTTCTGTTTGCAATACTGTAATCAAAACACTCCAATATTTTCACTGGAATGCAGAATTACCACGTTTGCTTATTTTCATAGTATCCTTTGGAAAGGGAGGTGGTATATAGGCCAAAAGATATACTTTCATTTCTTCTATGGGATTTACAGTACCCATTATTGTGAGTTACAAAATCATATGCTAACACACATTTCAGGATGTTGTGGGAGTACCTTTGAAAAAATGTATCTGCCTTAGATGTTCTTTTAATATATTGACACTGGGATTCTCAGAAATAGGTGTTCAGTTTTTACATATTCCCAGTTAGGAGGGGAATATTCATAACTAATACAAATAAATAGAAGAGGGCAAATTACATCAATATATGCATTCTTTTAATTGTGAATTTTTGTTAGTAATACATAATTTTTTGTGTAATTCTCAAGAAGGGAAAAAAGAATTTTAATAATAATTTTCCATAGGAATTGTGTTCCTTGGTTGCTTTGACCCAGATTCTCATGAGCATTTAGGTAGGTAAACTTGTACTGAATTAAATTAATTCCATTTCAGTTGAATTTCGATGTTTTAAATGCTTTATACATATAGCATTCACTTTAATTGGCAGTAAATATGATATGCTTACACCTCATGATTTTAGCCCACTTTGACGCTGGCTCTATTTGTAATGTTACACACACAAAAAAAAAAAAAAACAACATATCAATTGTGCCCTTTATATATATTTTTTTAAAGACATAGGTTTTTATATGGATGATCCACTAAAACATGCAGATGCATTAATGAAAGCAAGGAATATGTTAGTTAGTAGACTTAGTGTGCCCTTTCATAGCCCTTTTTGACAAACTGAATTATTCTCAATAAATGAGAACTTCTGTTTTAATTCTACTCAGGTTTCAGTTATTTGGTTTAGCTGGGAGTACTTTGCTGAACCTGAAAATGTTAAGTATTTCATGATTTTGCAGTGGATAGACAAATGTGGTATTCCAGCAGCAACCTGGACAGCCAGTGAAGATGAGTGGAAAGGAGAAATATGAAGTTTGATATAGTCACACGTTCTGCCCCTTGTCACTGCTAATTTCACCTGGCGGATTAAAATCAAATCTGTAACTTTTGAAGACAGAAGTCACTGGAAGTGCGTGTCTTATTTTTTTTAAGGATGTTTATAGCAGTCCACCATTTTTCATTTTCTGGTCAGTATTGCTAGCTAAAATAAAAATTCAGGATCAGCTCAGTGGTTTCTCTAATTATAAATAGCCTTTCATGTCTTTTGAATACTAACTTTATTAGAGCAGTTTTTACTTATGTCCTGCTTCTTTTTACTAATGGATGCAGATCTTATTTGTGTGTAAAAAAAAGATAAATGACTCTGACCAAAAGCATTGGATTCCGGTCCTTAGCGTATTTTGGTCCGTTGCCCAGGACTGGAAATTGATTACCTGAGCAGTGTGGAAAACATTCCCAATTAATACAGTGCATAAAGTTTCACGGCAGCAATAAGATCCGCTACAAATTTACTAATTCACTTTGGAAAAATCTTATTACTGTGAGAGTAATAACTACTGTCATTATTTTCTATGAACGTATTTGGGGGTTGTAGGAAAAAACAAAACATTAGCGACTTAAAATCTTCTAAAAAATGTTAAAAAAGAAAGACACGTATATATTCATTCTCCTGACCTAAAAACTGTGACGATGATTCATNTAACTAATTTATAAATAAATATAAATAAATAAATAGATAGATAAATAAATAAATAAATGAAACCCCTGTCTGGCAGTTTTGGGTAAATACCTTCATGTGGCTCAGAAAGCTGATATTCTGTTTAGGCAACAGTATATTTCAGGATTTACTTTTTCCAAAATCTGTATCTTTGATCAGGCTTGTGCTATCGTTCTGATACCAAGGGTTGCTGTTCATATTGAATAACACTATCATCTCCAGATTGCCTCATCTGCTGAAAAACCTTGTTAATTTTGGTAAGAGGGCTAGAAGGTAGCCTACTAGCACAATAATGTGATCTTTGCCTTGTTAAAGCTAGCCATGTCCAGATTCTTTCTAGCACAATTTGCAGTTTTCTTTAGCATCTCTGTTTCTCAACTATATGACTCTATTTTGCTAAAGGCTAGCTGTGCTTCCTTAATATTAACAAAGAAAAAATATTATCCCTGAGATACTATGGAAATATTAGCTGCATAAATGAGAGAATTGAAAGATTAGAAGTTTAGTTACTGCATTAACTAGCTGTAATCCTTTGTTTTCTTATATTTTTTTCCTTTAACTTTTAATAATGAAGAATATTAAGAAAAATAGTCAGTTCTGCTGTGTGGATAAACTCCAATATTACTAGTAATATTTTACTTCAGTACTTAATTGCAGCAAAGACCTTCTTCAACAATTAACATGTGCTCTAAGGTCTTTATCACTTTATTTGTTCTATTGCACTTTTACATTCAGAAACAAAGTTGATTCTGGACTTCATCCAGTCTAATTTTCCAGTAAGTGGCAAACAGTATGCATCTTTGAGCTCCAGTGAAAAGTGTCTAAATAGGAAGCAATGCAAGTCATCAGTAAGACAGACTTTGCCAATGCTCTTCATATGTTCCAAGAGATAAGATGATGCTGTTCTGCCTTCTGTTTTATGGACTATTGTTAGATTTTGAATAATGTTACTTTTTTAATATTTTCTTCCTCTTCTTCTTCTTCTTCAGAAAAACTTAGAGGAAGCTAAAATCTCTTCAGATATTCTTTTATTTATAAGCTCCAACTTCACTGAACAGTAAAAATAAACTCCTGCATATCTGATTTCTATCAGCGCTAATGCTTATTAGTGCAATAGCTAGCCCATTACTCCCCCTTCCATTTTATTTATTTGTTTATAGAAACCACACAGAAATGTGGTATAAAAAGCTTTACAACCTAAGGAATCCATTCCTAAAATATATGAACCATTTTAAAACAAAATATTGGCATGGTGGAGGGGGAATTTGATTTTCTAGTGTTAAGCCCATGTAAACAACAATTTTGCATGGTAGTTAAGACAAAAGACAGTGAATCAGCTTTTCTCTTCTCTATTGGGAAGATTATATTCAATACTCACTGTATTTGTAATTCAGAAGGTGCTTTTGTGACAGTGTTTGATCTCTGTATAAGGACAAGTTCCCATGCAAAACAATAAGGAACAAATACAGAAGACTACTTAGGAAGCAGTATACTTCCATCTTTCAGCATGGAAGTTTAAGGTCCCAGCTTTATATCCATAGCAGCATTGAACAGCTGCCATTCCTTTACATGGTAACAATGGGTACCTCCTGCTCTCCAAGTTAAATGCTTCTTGACTTCTTTTTCTGAAGAAAGGAAGAAATTGTTGGTGTTTTGACTAGCTGAAAATAAAATGTGTTTAACTTGTTTATCATGTGATGGTGTCATACTTGACATGTTGGGCTGTCTTGATACCAGAATTTGGGGTGCTAACACTTCTGAGAGGATTGTGAGAAGCTATGCCATCAAAACAATGTTTCTCCAATTAGTCACTGACACCTAGATAAATTTGAAAATTTACTACATAAAAAATCACATCTAACTATGTGTTACCCTTAAAATCCAAATCTCATTTGGTAATATGCATTATTTTATTTTATCATTTTGTAATGTTTTCAAATAAATGCATCTCAACTACTGTGAAAGGTGCTCTGAAGTAGCCTGTCTGACTTTGCATTATGATGGAGTTAGGTTGTACATGCACATCATCTTCTGTCTGTAGGTGCAGATTTGTCATTGTGTCATTGCAACATGTTCATGAATATTGCTGCTTTATGGGTTTTGCTGGATAAGTTGGTCCTGTTATCACTTTCTAATCTATTTCAAACAAAAAGTTCCAGGTTAACACAGACCACTCTTGAGACTGTTTAAATTAGCCTGACTTGTTTTGTCCAGAATGGAGCAATCACTTGAAAATACTTGAAAAGACAGTAATTTTTGAGAAGCAGGCAGTTATAAACAACTGAGAAAGGGACGGCGAGACTGTTAACTGGAAGTTGACATGTCTCAAGCTTCAGGTTATATAGAATATATAAGTTGGTCGGCTACTAAGGCTTTTGATTTCTGTCTTTCAGAGTTTAATAGACTAAGAGTTGCAGTTAGCAAAGACAGATGAATGGAGTACGCTCTAAAATTTTATTGAATCAAAAGTGTGAAAGGTATCTGGACCTTGTATTCCAAATAGGTGCAGGAAAAAACTTGTAGGGAGAGCAGCCCCAGTCAGGACTGCACAAATAGTGGTTTCAAAGAGGGTAACTGGTGAAAACAAAGTGCTTGTGTGGAATTTAATAGAGGATTTGCCATCAAAGAAAGCTCTTTCTCAGAACACAAAAGCTTTATGGATAAGGTGAGAATTGGTAAAAGTCATGTAGAGATAGATTTTGTAAACTAAAGCTAATAGCCAAATATATAGGGAAAAAAAAAAAAAAAAGAGCAGGGAGTGGCAAGCCAGACAGAACTCAAAACTAAATGAGTACTTCTTAGACTTGAGTACAAATGGTGGTACTTGAACTCAAGGAAAACATGCAGTGGTGGATAGGACAGGTGAAATTTCGATGGGGAAAAAATGTGGAAGCCAAACTCAGATAATTAATTCTGAAATCTGGATAAATTTCATAAACTTCACCTACTCTTTTAGAAGAATTTTAGTACATGATATCTAGTTTAAAAATATTTTAGGCCAGTAACACACAAATAGGAAATGGTGCATATTGTACTTCTGCTTAAGAAAGTTGTATAAGTGATGTATAAGTAGAAGAAATAAAAAAAAAAAAAAAACATTTAAAAAATCAAGAAAAGGAATGTTAAACGAAAACAGATGATGTTTCAATAACTTTCCTGATGCTATTAAGCACAAGCACCCCCTATACATCAGGGAATCTTGAGGGAATCTTAAGAGGTTAAAGTAAAAACCTACAGAAGTATCACTGCTTCCATGTCCTAAATTTATGCTCTTTCCCAGACAACTGTTTTGATGACTGTCAGTGAGAAGGTCATGAGCTACACAGGCTTTTGATCAGACTCTCTACAAATATTCTTTTGTACTGCTGAAAAATAAGGAAAAGTCTTTATGAAAGCTACAATGGAACAGATTAATCACCTGTTTTTCCCTCATAAGATAGAAGATTTCCTAGTTACAAGTTCTAATTCACCTGGATTTTGTAACATTTTTAATATGGTAAAGTACACAGGGATGTTAAAGAAAAAGCAAAGGTGAAATAGCCATGGATAAGATTGAGATAGAAGACATGGATAGAAGATAGATAGACATGGATAGAAGACCTCATCAAGGATGGGTCTGAAAGGTAATTTTGTTTAATATGCCCACTGAGCTGCTTGGCACATATATAGGAGTAGGCCAGTGAAATTTGATGACAGTAAGGTAGGATGCTTTATCGCTACAGAGAAATATTGGAATATTCTACAAGTAGTCTGACCCTGAAAACTGGAGTCATAGCTCTGGGAAGAAATGTAATAATGCAGAAAGGAAGGCTTCTCACTTGAGAACTAACAAGAATTTATGCTCTGAATTGGGAGTTGATCAGTTGGAAATGACAGAGGCAAAAGATTTGTGTGCATCCATCAATCACTATCACCTGCAGAAAGCAGATGTGGGTTGGAACCCCTCAATCAGGGGAAATAATTCTGTTAGAAACAGGGAAATAATAGTGTCATCATGCAAGGCATTAGTAAGGTATTGCCTGGAAACACAATGTTCAGTTCTCATCTCCCATGCTCTAGAAAAATGAGCAAAGAACTAAATAGGCTTGCAAAAAATGTCTGGAAACAATCAGGGAAATGGAGAAACTACCTCATGAGAGGGAAAAAAAAAAAAAAAAAA
>VZRU01010604.1:184516-247583 GCA_013398155.1 Pedionomus torquatus
AAAAAAAAAAAAGAGGAATTTTTGTTTATTGTCACAGAAGGTGAATTGGAGAGGGTATTATCATCCTCTCTGTACAAATATTGTGTTGAAATAAATGTGGGGAGAGAGATCAGTTAACACAAGAAAAATATAAACTGTAAGTGAATTCTTTAAAAAGGAAATATCCCCATGTCATCAGTTATGCTAAATTCTAGGTGTACTTTCCAACAAAAAACATGAGGTAGTGTAAGGTAGAACTCAATCTATGCCTAAGAAAGTTTTAGGACTGTTGCTTGCAACATTAAGAGCCTTCAGTCAGCTGCTCAAGGAGCTTGGTCCACAGTAGTATTTCTACTACAACAAGTTACAAGGGTAAGATTGTGCAGCCCTGCTCCAACAAGAGCTGTGAAATGATACTGACACAGACACAGTCCTTAGAGCTCATCACATACTTGCATAGGATAAAAAAAAATTGCAGAATAGCTGCAGATAATTCAGGAGATAGAAAACTGTGAGTGAACTCATTGAATAAATTATTTCCTAGGAATAGGTCCTACTAAAATAAACATCGTGCAATAAAGTCTCTTTTAACTAGGGAATAAGTAATGTACACTACTTGTGATTTTTGCACTAAATTCTCTCTTGATCTCAAAAATTTGTCAAGGTTATGCAATTAAAAAGGAGCAGAACCAGATGAAATGCAACATTAATACCCACAGTATTTGAAGAGAGTATAAATGTGTTCTGTTGTATGTATCAGATCTTTGAGCAAGGACCCTTAATTATTGCCTTTGAAGCTCTCCTATGTCATTGCATAGGTAAACCAGTGTTATGCTAGAGTATCACATTAGCTAATCCTTTCAGGGAATTTTGGGGTGTGCTAAAAATTTAGATGCAATGTTTCCACATTTTCCATAATTGTTGAGGTTCCTAATTTTGTGTTGAAAATATGAAAAAAAGGACATATGTAGGACCAGATTACTTTGAGCCCATGTGAGTCAAGAACACATATCTCAATTTCTAAAGAAATTTAGATAACTAAATTTATTTTAAAAATATAAATAAATTACATGTTTATAGTAGGGGAGGGAGGTGAAGGGAGACATTTTTTTTTCTTTTAATTCCAAATAAATTAAGGGTAGTTCTAGGAGTAAAGTATTCCAGGCTTTTTTCCCAGTCCTACTCTTAGTACGTCTGGGGTTTTATTACTGAAGCATTCTGATATCTGAAGACCAGGGACCAGAGCTTAGGTCTCTCCCTTTTTCATCTAAACTGTCCAAACACAAACCTGCAGACCTCCTGTAGTCTTTTATTTTGGGCTCTTTGTGTGTAAGTATTTAAAGGTTACAGCTGAAATGAATTGCAGATGGAAATTTCAGTATAATCAGTGGTGGAGCTGTAAAAAGTACCTCTATGCCTCATTTGGAAACCTGGTCAAAGTAAAGTGTCATTGGTCATTTAAAATTTTTTAAAAATCTGACATATAGAAGCCAGAGCTGCTTGAAAGCTGCTAGAGCTGACATTCCAAAGACATTTTATCATATTTGAGAATGTTAACTCCTAGTCTTAAAATGTCAGTAAGGTCTGAGCCTCTAGGGATCTCAGATTTGTTACTGCTGGTAAGTTTGAGTGCACGTTAGCAATATAAACAGTGAAGACTCTAGATATAGGAAAGTAGATCAGCCTCTTTGACCTCTCTGAAGTTACTGACAAAAGACCTTATTCCTTTTCTATTGAAATCAATGCAATTTTTGGCATTGATTGCAGTGGGAATATGATTGAGCCCAAAGGTACTAATTAGTGTTTAGTGGGATAATGATTTTGATGTGGACACAAAAGCCGCTCTTCTGTGCTTTGCAATGTTAATGAATCTGACAAACAAGAAGAGTGCAATAGGAATAAACCTCAAATAATGCCACCCAGAATGAGACTGTCTCTGCTGTGAATAGATCCTTTTCATTTTATTTTTTCTCATGATTTGTGACAACTGTATCTGAACTTTGTTTAACTGTGCTAGCAAAGGGCTACATTATACGTGTCCTTTCTACAGACAGCTGCAGTATCTTCTCTCCTGAGAAGTGATGACAAAGAACATTATGCCGTATGAATTTCACAGTTAATGATAACTCACTTGGGCTTCCTTACATACAGCAGGAAACCCTAACATCTGTAATATCAAGTCCCAGCTATTCACTGAAACTCTAGTTTTAACAGAGTTTAACTATAGAATCTGTGGCAATATAGAAACATTTTATTTGGATTTTAGTGTCAGTGCTTAGTGAGATTAGCAGTCCCACTTCAACTGCTTCATGAGAGCCTGTTCTGCTCCTCAATATCTTCTAGCCTTTTTCTTGGCCAGGACCCCACTGGCACAAAATAAATAAAAATAGGAAGGGAGGAGGGAACTGAATCTTGTGCACTCGTGTTGTTTCTCACAGTTGTTAAAACTGCCATGACAGTGTAATACATTGGTCTCTGATAAAACACTGGTCTTAGTCCTGCACAACACAGAAAGCATTATGACATCATGAAGCAGCACAAAGTCCATATTGACATGGCAGCAGGACAACAGCACACAAGGTGCAATCTGTGGAAGAGTTTTCTCCTTAAAATTCCATGACAGATCAAGTATGAAGAAGGTAATTGCAGAGTAATGGGGATCAGAGAGCCATCAGTAATTAGTGTTTTTAGCTAAGCAGTGCTGAAAGTACTCATAGAAAACTCCTGAGATGAGGCCAGAGAATTTGTATCAATTCTTGTATGTGTCCAGGGACCGGGTCAGGTCAGGTGTGAAGCACATGGGGCATCCTCACTGAGACAGTGACTTTCAATATGCCTACAATGAGCTGAAATTAGTATATATGTTCTCTCAGTCAGCACCGTGGGAAAACCTGTTTTTTTTTTGATGTATTGTCAGCTTTCACAGTAATGTTTTTGACAGTAGGATCTCATACTCTTAAAATGGTATTCAGGACTGCATTCAAGGCTCAGTTATAGCTTTGTAACCCCAATGAATTCAAGTAATAACTCAAGACAGAGTCTAGACCAATATGGTTTTATCAAATTCAATCTCACTGAGAGCTCTATTTCTAAATGGATTTTTTAATGTAAAAGTGAAATAAATATCCAGTAAATTTCTCAGAAAATTATTCTCTTTGAAGAGAAAAATAAATATTTATAATATATTAAACAAACAACACTAGCAAGAAAACCAGCAGGTAATGCCAGAGACATGCCAAAGAAGATAAAACATTCTATTTGGTCTTAATATTTTTAAAACAATTTATGTCAGTCAGTGTGTCTTAATCTGTTGTTGTGTTATCTCAGCGACTCGAGTACTGTATCATTGGTACTGCTATTGTTTTGCCCTTCGGCATTTGCTTCTACAATATATAACAGAATTGAATACAATAGACCTAAATCAGAGTTAACAAGCCTCCACCCATTTTAGAAATAATGGATTCCGTAATGTTAGCCAGGCCTCCAGCTTTTTTTCTTTACATTACAGATAAGAGCTGTTCTTGTAAGTCTCAGTTGACATAACATAGAAGAGTATATGCTTTTTTTGCAGCTTGCATTAGGAATAGCATTAATTTTAGTGTATTCATTTTCTTTAAAGGTTTTTGTCTCAAGTGGAAGAAAAGGCGGTCGTTTATTTCCTACTGTTTATTCCTTTTATTTTTTCAGAGACAAGGATTGAATTCCATAATGGAGCAAGTTCTAGGCAAGTAAATGCTATCAAGAAGGCTGTGCTGCTTAAATTTTTTGCTTGGAATCACTTAGTGTCTTCAAGTGTTGCATGGTGGCTTTTGCTTTCTTGTGGCTTGTTCTCCCACTGAAGATCAAAGGATTAAGAAATGCACCTCCTATTAATAATACTGGAAGCTCTGTTTATAAACCTTTCTAGGAATTAATGTAAGAAAAAATTATCTAATTAAAGCTAATCTATGTTGTTAGAATACAAGCACTCCAAATATCAATTAAGTTTTGAGGTGCAAAACCAACGTGTAAATGATCAAATGAAACACCCAGTTTAATACTGGAGGAGCCCAGCTTGCAGAGTTCTTATTGGCATTAGTGGAATGTAGGAACCAGCCTTGCAGAAAATACTTAATGCCTTTCAGTAGGATTCCCTAAATTAAGGGATTGATCCCTCTGATAAGGACAGAGTCAAGGCTGCTTTTGTTTGGTAAGAGCTAGATCCTAGTTATTCTCCAAAATTTGAATATTCTCATAAACATGACATACAAATAATACTAGGAACAAATCAGATTACTTTCCTGCTGTGAAGAGTCAGACAGATAACAGAATTTAGTAAATAATGTTGAAGACACAGTAGCAGAATGAAACCTCATGAGTCCTAAAAAGCAACACACACTGGTTCAATAGCAAATTCTAAGGGTATTGTTAGAATAAGGTACTGGTGGACTGGAGCCTCTCAGTCAGTTATAAACAAGGTGTGCCTGCAAGGTGCTGTGAGTCAAAAAGCTCTCTTGTTCTCTCATGTTAGGCAATCACATGTGAAAACCACATGAGATTAGCCCAAATTACTCACACTGGCTATGTTTCTTGTTGAATTCTGCAAGAATGGTGCAATTTATTCACCCTCTTCTTCCCCTGCTCCATGCTGCAGAGTATAAAGCAGGGCACACATACCCTCCAGGCAACAAAAACCTACCTCAAACCTCAAAATTTATCTCTTATGACTATCATATGAGAGAGTCATAATTAATTCAGCTGAGCTACCTATGTGAGTAACTATTCACAAGTTGTTATTGAATGCTAAACTATTTAAATTTTAATTCACTACATGTGAACAATAGTTATTAGGATACCTGGATCATCTGTCTAATTAAACAAATAACTTTTGCTAGCATAAACAGACTGTATGGGGAAAATGCATAAAAAAGAATAAATGCTGGGACAGTTTTTTGGAATTTTGGTTTTCTTTTAATCTGCTAAGAAAAATTTTCTCTAAGAGCCCTATCTAGCCTGCCTGCCTTCCCTCCCTTCCTCCCTTCCTCCCTTCCTCCCTTTTCACAGCTGGCAGGTATAGAAACTGTTTACAAAGGAGAAATGCCAGGATGTCTAGGTATTTTCTTCAGAAAAAACAGTCTTACTGTTCTGATGGGTTTGGTTGTTTGACCTTTTAGACATACACTTTCATATTTCTTATTTTTTTGTGGTAAGTTATGCTTTTACTAAGTACTGAGCTCCCTTAAATTTAGCAAAATGGATCTTTTGAATTTTAAAAGCATGTTTTAGCAACATATTCGACCCCATCTGTGTATTTGGTGCTGTTAATTGTATTCTGTCAGTAAAGCAAAGAGAAAAATCATCTACTAAATTTATTTCATCACCAGTTCAGAAGTTCCTAATCTGACATGACCATCCAGTGAAGTGCTCTGCCCATCTATAAATTAAAGTAATCTTAATCTGCTATAACAGAGGGTATGCCTGAGAGTAACAGAACAACCATTTCACACCTTTCTGGGTTTTTTTCATTTTCTCACCTGCATTTATTTTGAACAAAATTATTTCACCAGTCTCAGGTAAGCATGAGGTTTCTCTTTACTAATAGAGTAGTCACAATTTTTTTTTAAATCATGTTTTTACATTCTTTTAATACCACTTTCTAGCATTACCTTTTTCTCTCCCTTGATTAAAAAAAAAAAAAAAAAAAAAAAAAGAGTTCTAAGTTACCTGAAACAGGTTCAAAAACATACATTTAAGATGTCTAAGTTGCGATAGATGAAACCTTCTTACATATTTGCTATATTTATTTTCTAGATGGTATAGTTAAAACCCTTCGTCTCTGTAACAAAATTGCTTTGAATTCTAAGTTTCTGATGGGCTAACTGTCCTTCCATTCATTTTACTAGGTAAAAAATGTCAGCCACTTGAGCCAGATTTACTGTTTGGAGCATAGATGGAAAGGAACCATTTGGATCATCAGTTCCACCTGCTGCTAATGCTGGCAACCTGCCCATATAATCCATTTCCCAAACTGATCTAGCTTAAAACTAGTTCATTTTCCTCACACACTATTCCTTTTGGGAATCTACTCCAACATGTTGGTTTTCTGAGGGCTGAACCTCCTAATTTCCATCATAAATACTTTCATGGCTGGTTTGTTTCCATTGGTCATTTTGTCAACACTGTTTTTTTGCACAAATAGCTGGTTTGCCTTAACACAGTTCATCCCCTTGCTTTTAGCATGTAGCACGAGACCCAGCATTTTGGTGTCTTGAAATTTAATCTGGTTTTATGAGGACATTAATTCTCACAATCTTTGTCTTATTTTCATAACCTTTGTCTTCCTTTGTGCTATTCCTCTATGCTATGATCATCAACAGATTTGACTCTCTTCACAAGCAGAAGCTGACTAAATCCAGAAACAGATATATTTTGTTTCACTTTTTTTACTATATAGAAATATCCTAACCCTAATTCATCTTCAGGAAGAGCAGTAGAGTAAATAACCACTTTGGAGTCTTTGCTGGACATTTAGGAAATTCGGCAGTGGAATTGCTCCATCAGTTTTCCATTCAAAAAGACATAGACAAGAAACATTCCTTCTTCCCCAAAGCTAAGTCCTTTTAGAAAAGTACATATAATGAATAGTAGATTATCTCAGTTGGGGATCATTTGTTGTAAGTTTGAGAAATCTAGGTGGCAGAACTATATTGAGGAGTTATGCTGAGGATTGTCAGGAGAGGCACCAAGTTTTCCAAGATTTGGCTAAGTTATCCAGCTTCAAATACTACTGAGACCAATTCCCATATATCTGATCTGTGTGACCATGAGTGTTTTCCTTACCAAGACAAGGAAAAAATATTTAGTCTTTGGATAGCCCTTTCACATTTTCAAAGCGATTACAGGATTTAAGGCAGGGTTTGAACATAGTATATGCTAGATCAAAGCTTTGTATTTTGATAGAAGTGTTTTCCATCACATGTAGAAAACAAATGACCCATGATTTCCATGCTGTTGTATACTTCTGTGATGTATTGAAAGACTCAGTCTTACATATGTGATTTGCTAAACTGAATATAGCCTTGGATGATACCTGAATAAGGAATTAGCAACTATATAATAGAAGTATGAGGTACAATTTGCTTTGGAAAAGGGGTGTAGGGAAAACTCTTAAGGGTTGCTAGAAGACTACTGGGGACAAAGTAAAAGAAAAAAGTGAGGAGCGCCATGACAGTTCTATGATTTATGAAGCTTTTCATGCTTTTGCAGAGCTCATACAGAAAAGATAAAAGGAGCTGAGCCTGCCAGTTTGATAATAAGGTAAAGATGATGAATTTATACATGACACTGTATGATCACATGATCAACTCATATTTTGTTTTAGTCGTGGCCATTCTGTTGTCAGAAGAACACTGTTTTCTGCCAAATTGGCACTAAATTTTATGACCATATGGAAGGTGATGTAATTTCACCTTTTCCAAATGTTTTGTAGAAATTTAAGATTGATTTAGCTGGGGATTTGGGGATTCAGGAGTTTTTTAGATTGTTTGTTTGGGAAGGGTTCTTTTTGGCTTCAGCTGCACTTTTTGAACAACATGGACAGAAACTGAAATCAAGATGGCACCATCTATTCCATTGAGAAAAGATGGCAAACACTTCAGTCACCTCTGTTCATTGATTAGGGTTCTAAACAGCTAATTGGGGAAACTGCGTATGTGTTAATGAGACTGTTAGCTACAGTGATTTTTTATAAGATGAAGACTTGTTCTAGCTTAAAAGTTAATGATTCATAGTTTTAGTTTTAGCATGGAAGCAAAAGATAGAGTTGGCACTTTGGATCAGAATAATGAAGGTACCATGTCTCACATTACTATTTCAGTTCTACATTTTTATTGTTGGGGTTTTTTTTAATGTTTCGGCAAAACAGAGGACAATTTCCAAAGTTTCTAAACAGGCATTTTATTGCAAATAAATGGATGTCTATTTTTAACTCATTTTGGCAAACCCTGAGCAGGTCTTTTCTCTTCTTTACAAACACTTAGCTTCTAATCAATAATAATCTCCTGAAAATAATTCCTATTCATTCCTATGTTAAAACTGATAATGTGCTGACAAATGACTTTTGTCAGTTTGCTTTTATGTCTCTACTATTGCAAAAGCCACTTTCTTGTAGTTAAGATTTTGTAAATAATGTGGAAGCCACCATAAATTTTCATTTTACAAATGTCTTTATTTTCCCCAAGTAAATATTTTTATGGTCCAAGTCAGGACAATTAAAGGTAACTGAGCCAAGACTGAAAACATGCAGAGACAATCCCAGATAAATATTGTGTAATATGACATCTGAAATTTCAGGACAGAGAACATAAATTTCACCTTCTCTTCTTCTTTTAATTTTGTTCTACAGATGGCAAAATTGCCCAAGAAATGTCACTGCACAAATGGAACAGAAAAGGCCAAAACTCTGAGTAATTTTTTTAAAGTATTATTCAGTATTTGCCAAGAAGAGCATAAGTTAGGGTGAATGGTTCAAGCCATCTGTGTTTAAAGATCAGCTGTAGAATTGGAATAAGAGAAAAGAAAAGGAAAAAAAAATATTTTTAACTGATCCCAATGCCACTGAATGGCACAGCCATTGAATTAAATTCAGGCAGACTGGCTGCAGTTCTGAAAGCTGGAACAGAGTTAAAGAAGCGAAGTGAAATATAAGTGGTGTAAATCATCTTGCTTAGCCTTTCTGCATAAAAGAAAAATTCTTTTGTGTTCAAGATAGCCTAGCTCATAACAGTGAGTGCACAAAGCAGTCATAGGAATAAGAACCAAGTTACAGTTCAGAGCAGTAAACGGCTGAATGACTGAAAGATGAGAAATTCTCAGACTCTGAGAAAGCTTTGCTAGCTGCTGTGTGGGATTAGAGAATTTTAATTGCATCTATATTGGACAGCACTTTTGAGACTAAACATTATTCAAGAGTGTCAGTAAAGTCCCATCAGATCTGGAAGGGTAAGGCTTCCCACATGAAAATTCTTGCCTGTATGTTAAATTTGGAGGCCAGAGATGTGAACGATATGTATGCCAGACGAGGACTGACAGCAGTGCATCAGCATCAAGAAATGCATAATGTTGAAAGAGATGATGGTAGAAGAACAAATAATTCACTTTCTACAGGGAAATGCTGTTTTCACTGTTGTATGATGATTCTGTGTGCAATGTTTTGCCTGTTATTTTTGGCTGGATAACTCTTTACAGGACGGCATACCATGCCTGGTTACCTGTATTGGTACTTGAAGAGGCTGGAAAGAAAAGATGTGTCTACTGGCTGAGGTTAGAAACCAATGTGGAAGTAACAGGTGTTAAGCATGGGCTTATTATTAACTTTAAAACTCACAGTAGATTTTTCATTCATTTTGAACACCGAAACAGTGGACTATATTCACACACCAAGTGAAACAATTTAAAAAGTAGCATTTGTGTTGTTAAATCAAGTCGCTACTTGGGAAACCAGGGCAGGTATCTGGTAAATGCCAGGAATAATAGTTAAATACCTCAAAGTAAAATACATAGTGCATATTATTGGTGCTAATTTGGTAAAAAGAAAAATGGAAATAATTAAAAACTAAGCTAAGAAAGGCTTCGTGAATGACAAAGAGATGAAAGATTTCATTTTGACTATTTAGTCTATCATCAAATGGGTCTACTGAGCTCATTACAAGATAAAGAACAAGCTCCTTTTATCACATACTGAAATTCTGACCTTAAAGTGACCTTTGAAAGCAGTAGTCTCCTTTGCCATAGGGGAAAAAAACTTTGAAAGGATACGTTGTGCTTCGTATCGCCAGACATCTTTACCACCATATGATAAAGTTTTATTGTCAAGTATTTTTGAATTTTAATAGATATTAATTGATGTAGAATTACATCAGTAATCAATAATGTAAATGTTTCAGAGTTTTTCTTCTGAAGGGTCTATGAACCACCTACAGTTGACAAGATAACATAAAGAAAAATGCGGGTAAGACAGAATCTAGAGATACTGAAGAGAATTAGTCATTAACATAGCTTATGAAGGCATTTTAATTGAAACACCAAAATAGAGTCTTGGTTTGGATACAGAACGGACAGTTAACTGTTTTCCCTGATTATTTTACTTTAGATTTTGCCTTTGGTTTTGTATAGATCCTATTCTCCTTGGCTAGAACACAAGAACTTTAAATTGGTGTAATTTTCAGATTGTTTTTCAGACCATTTTCTTTTCTACAAATTGGAATGAGGTCAGTTACATCACTAGTATCAGAAATGTTCAGGTTTAACAAATATTCCAAATGCTGTGACTAAAGTTTACTCAGTCAAGGGTTATTTCTCTGTGAATCTGTTTACTGCTGCACACCTATTTCACCACTAAAGACAATCATAAGAATGAATTATTTTAATATGTACAGAACTGTCAGAATAGTGACATTATGGTAACCTTTACAAGTGATTTCTACACCTTTAAGTGCCTGCCAATTGCCGTTCTACTAATTGCTGAGCATTTTGCTATGGGAATTTACAAATTATGCAATGCCCTCATTCCTCTGCCTGTCATAATTCTGATCTTATCACCATAATGAACATTTTAGCTTTTTAAACTATGAAATAGGAAGACCCAGAAATAACATGAATTAACTACTGTCTAGCAACCATAAACGTGTACATCTCCATCTGATCCTGTACTAGAATTGTATCCCTAAAATTGCACACATACCTAAAATTCTATGTGTACAGAAGTGTTTGTTTTTCAGATACTTAATGTAAAAAAAATAGCACCTGTAAATGAATGTATATAGTAATAATTCATCATGAAGATCATTTATTCCTCCAGCAAAAGGAGTTTTGCTGTGCTTACTATGTTGAATACAGTTAAATTATTTGGATGGTAAATGCTAAGTAATTTGGAATTTGATCCATAATGTTAAGTAGTTTTTGAGGTTGCTTATAGTAAAGCATCAAGTGCAATTCAAAGTCAAGGTATGTCTATCTGCCCTGACTGATGAGAGCCGTTTGAATGGAAAAGAGACTTTAGTACAGCTATTGTAGAAGATATTGTACTTAGAATTAATTTGAGATTAACTGATAGAAGACTGATGGTGTCGTAGCAGAGTTTTAGTGTGAAAAATACTAACATTGTTTGAATTGGAAAATTTCTAATATTTCCAAACTTCTCTAGTCTGCAGTGAAGCTGCTTAGTTCTCTTTGTGAAAGGTAAGACAAGTGTAGAGGAACAATCCAATATGGAAAATAATTTTCACTGCAGCATCTAATTTTCACTGCAGCATCCAGAGGTATTTCTGCATCAAATGAAGAATATAGGCATCTTGTAATATTTTATAGAAAATGCCACATCATATAGGTCTTTTAAAATATCACTAGGTACCTAGCTCCATCAAGACCACTGAACACCTTTCAAATATAGACCTATTTCTTTATCTAGAAATAAACATTGTGCAGTACTAAATCTAATGCTTCCAAGCTTCCTCATTAAAAAAAAAAAAATAAAAAAATCTCAGTGGTGTTTCTTGTAAATATTTTAATTCCAGATGGATAATAACTATTTTTTTAAAGTTACTTCTTAATCTCTGCATTCACTATCATCTCCAGAAGTTTTTTGTCAGACTTTACTACATAAAATTTTCAGTAAAATGTGGTCACTTCTTCCAGTATGTCGCTTTAGACTGTATGGCCTCATCTAAACTAGAACTGACCATAGAAACAGAGTACGGGCAGGTGGCAAAAGGGTATTCTGTTCATACAAGATATCCTATTTCAAGGACAGAAACATTGACTGCACAGATCCCCATACCCATACAGCATGGTCTGTGTGGTGTTAACTTATCCTTTCATGCCTGATTTTCTAATACAGATGCATAATGGCTGCATTTTATAGCATCTGTTTTCTCCCATTATTGATTTTAGTTGTACATCTGAAGCAGAGAGGGTGTAAGGTTTTCAAAAGCTGTAATCTTCCATTAGATTCTGCCACTGAGCGTACTATGACTATGACAATCCTCCAATACAAGGTTTAACTGTTTTAATATTCTTAAATTGCTACTTCTTTTGACACCAAAGTTTTAAATCAGTTTTTTCTTACAGTGATGCACTGTGCTGCAAGCATACAAAAGCTTCACCTTATGAGGTACAGTCTCTTACCAGGTATCAAACATCTTCAGCTTATATTTTAAGTAGTTATCTTTGTGTCTGTCAGGCCAAATAAATAAAATATATGGGGTTTGTTTAGCTTGGTTTGATTTTTATTTTTTTTTTCTGAGGTGCTGAGCACATACATCTTCCCTTTTCATTTTGATTCAAATTCTGCATGTTTTTCACCTCTTAAAACATTCAAGTGGATTCAAATGTCTTTGGCCATTAGAAGTAGCAGCAAATAGAATAAGTGCAGATCCCACTGCGTTCCATATGGAACAGCAGTAACAGGACTGGCTTCAAAATTTCAAGAAGACCCACTGGAATCTCCTTCAGCAGTGCTCTTTGACAGTCAGGCAGACCTAATATTGAAAATTATTATTACTCTGGGTATAATAATATACATTTCTATTCCAGATTAATACATAAAAGTTTTAATACTACAGTTACATTTTAAAGCAAAAAATTCTGTCTTTGTTTCTTTTGTGTTAAATCCACCTTTTCAAAGTTCCTCTGGGTCCTAAGAATGAGTGCTTTGCTATAACTCAAGCAGAATTTGGGGAGGTTAGGCCAGCAAATTGTGGTCTCCACTGGGAGGAGAGTGACATGGTGGTTGGTTTTTTTTTCTCCTTTTTGCCAAGAGTCATATGATGTTGACAGGTCTGCTTTCGTTGACTTCTATACATTCCATTAACTTGGTCACCCTGCATGTTTTTTTTCTCATTACTAGTTCCCAGTTATTCAGTTTATCTGTTTTCTTTGTTATGTCTAAAAATATTTTTATGACTGAACAATTCTAAGTTGTACTGATGTTTAACTGACTGTTGTGAATTGTATTTCCAGTACAGGACTGTTAGCATCAGCGTGTGTCTGTATTCTTTCACGTTACATTTTGTTCTATAGTAATTCAATGTACACAGAGTAAATACTTGTTATTGCCATAAATTAAAATGAAAATAAAACATATTTGGACAAGCATTATTTGATTGTTAGATAAATTGCATCACAGCTTAACAAGTAAAGCCTAGACAAGCCTGGAAACCCTGAACTTGTCAGACCAACACATAACTTGTGATCTTTAATAAATAATAGCAAAATTATATTTCACCGGCCCACAGTTTGCCTGCTTCCTCTGTTTCTGGACCTTGTAATATTCTCTAAGGTTTTGCACAAGAGTTTCAATCTTCCTTTTTATGTTGGGAACCGATCATAATGGGAAGTGAAGCAGCTTTTGCAAGAGAACTGGGTGTTATCACATACTATGATTATAAGACACCTGTTTATTCAGAAGACAAACCATCATCTGTAATAATTGTATTGAAAAAAATGGGAAAAATCCAGCCTAGCATTGTCACCTTCTACAGCTGAAAACCATAATACATACCCACACAGACAAATGTACATGTGTGGTGATTCCATTAATGTATCTAGAACTTGTTCATGTAGTCACAGCCTTCATAGTTAGAAGCTGTCCTGATGGCAAATACATGGCAATGAAAATGCATGTTATTCTAAGTTGTGTGGTGGCCTTTTTGCTTGGACTGAACTGTAATAGAAGGGTGGAGTACAAGCATCTCCTCGGCATTTTCCAGTCACTTACTTGCTATCTCCCTTTTCAGCAGTTCAGACCTATTGAGTCCTACAGGAGCTGCACCTGAGGGCACAAATTCCAGAAAAGAACAAAGTATTGGGAAGCTAAGCCTAAATTTCTGAGAGAAATTTAGCTCCACAGAAACAATTTTCTGGAAAAGACCAATATAGTGTAAAAAGGATTAAACAAATCTTATCATCAAGACAAAACTAGGTAGCATCTTTTATTAGATCATTCAGTAAAACTTGAAAAAATATAAAAACTTTCAAAACTCTTCTGAAGGTGTAATTTTATAATACTTATTCTAGAAACCCACAGAAGGTCACCTAAGAACATCTTATTTAAAAAGTGTTATTGGCTGGCTTAGAAATTATGCATACAGAGGTTATCACTCACAGACAAAATCTACAGGATTTAGTCCAAACTATGACAGCATAAGCAACAATTAATAATTCTGTATCTGAAAGAACTCAGCAGCACTGGTAATTTTTAAATTTTATTTAATCACATTTTAAGGAAAATTCAACAATAAGCATTTTGAAAAAACATTTAGTGATCAGCACTCTCTGTCCATATGAAGTAAGATAATGATTAGTAAAAGTTACCAGCATTAAAATATTAGAGTGCAAATGATAATGTCATTATTTTTTTTTTATTAATTAATTTCTGTGTCTCTTTAAGTATAGTTCAGTTTCATGCTGAAACTTAATAATAGTTATGACCATGCAATCACCGAAATAATTTTCTGTGATATTTCTTTTTGTAAATACAGGAACTCTGAGAACAAAGTTACATTTCCTTCTCTTTACCTGGCTAGAGATGTTGAGCAAAATTAAGCTTTCAATGCTGAGCTGCAGCACATCCAGCAGACCTAAGTACAACCACTCCCCACCCCACACCTCATGCCCCAGTGGGTCTGCACTGCCATTTTTATGCCTGAGTGGAATAAAGAAATCCTATACATTTAAGAGAAAGAAAGACTGTAGCCAGAAAATCACTGTAGAAGTGTGGAAAAAAGAGGGGAGCATGTGAGAAGAGTGGGAAACCTGGCACAAGTGAAGAAGAGTAAGTAGAGGTTAAAAAGTAACTGGAAGAGGGAATTAGAGGAGATAAATGGGAAGAGTATGAGAAGAGTAGCATAGTATTAAAATATTAGATTACACAAGCAGTAAATCCAGTGACATTTTGAATTAAGACCAAGATAGTTATTTTATACTTTTCTAAAATGTCAAGGTGCATCCTAGTTGATAGTCAATTTACAAATAATAATTAATGACTGCAAGTGCTACTGTCTTTATTATGGACATATCTGCTGTGCTACCTCTTTTTTTTTTTTTTTTTTTTTTTTTTTTTTTTTTTTTTCCTTTTTTTTCAAAGAGGTTGTTTAGTTCCTTACTTAAACTTGGGGGAAAAAAGCAGAAATCCTATCTATGCTAATGGAAGTCTTCGCCCTACCTAAGCTTTCCTTAGTTCATCTATGAATTTTTTATTATACATGTGGAGTTTGGGCCTCTATGGAACCTGAATTTTGTATGCTGCATCCTGACCTTTTAGGAAGGAGACAGCTTCTGAATCAATGGACTGCGTGATGCAAGGTAGGTGTGGTCTCCATTGCAAATCTTTCCATAGACTTTGAAAACCAGGGCCACTACCTCTTGCTGCACTGCAGTTTCAAACAAATTTTGATTCTGGGAAAAATCCCAGGGTGTTTATTAATGACTGTAAAAACAGTGGTATTGAAAGAAAACCAGACCAAAAACTGGTTCTGGCTTTTAGAAGGAAATTTTAAAGAGAGAGGTTGTTATCTGAGTTATGCAAAAATAAAGACAAATCATATTAAATAAATAAAATATATCTCACAGGGCTGTTGATCATATTGACCTGATTAAACAAATGTGGCATCTCATTCTGATTTGTGAAACTCCTGTTCTTCCTGTGAAAGAGAGTACTATGGCCCTAGTGCACTGCTGAGGAATGCAGGGTAGATACCATCAGGAGGGATCAATGAAGGAAAGAATATTCAAATAGTGAAATATCTATCTTGGATTATATCCTAATTGGATATTACATTAGTCTAAATTTATTTCATTCTCATATTACCTTATTTGAGTCATTAGAGACTAATGAAAACTAATATCAATTAGTTAAATCCTTGTTATGTTTCATCTAACAGTCATCTGCGAACCTTGCTGTATAAGAAATAGGCACTGATGCATTTCCTACTTAATAAAATAATTCTTTGGAAGGATGAAGGGAAGGGAAATGCCTTTTTAGATTTCCTGCAGTTCTTTATAATTCAAAAAGTTTGGTTGTTTTCTTATAAATTTGTAATTAAGAATTCATTTTCTCATGTGAAATTATGTTCAGTACAGTGCATTGAAGTTTCCCTTTTTAAAAAAAAAAAATAAAATTTTATTCATAGAAGTAAACAGTAGCAAGGAGCTATTGCAAGATATCCCCTTGTGAACTGTTGAAAGAGGTCCCCTCTTTCAGTCTCAGTCACAACAACCTCCTGCTCTTCTTGAATCTAGAGATTCAGATCCCACACTTGTGCTTTCCAGGATGTTTCTAAGCTTTCTAAGTTTGAACTTGGGTAAACTACATTTGACCTGAGTACCTGCATTTCCTGATTATGAAATCTCATAAGCAATAGTGCCTAGCTCAAAAGGGAACCTCTAAAGATATGCAAGAGGTGATAAAAATATAATGTTTCTAATATTTAATATTATGAAAAGCATCCTCATTCTAAGACGCTCCAACAGTCGGTCAGTATGTGTTGGCAATCCAGTTTCCCTTGCCCCTAAAAGGCAAGTATTATCTCCAGATGCTTCTGGTCAAATTTCCTGTCTTCTGCAGAGATGAATGTTGTGATGAACACATTTTGGTTTCCTTCTTCAACAAGAAAAAAATCAGGCCTCAGTCTAGCCCTTTGCACAAGGAGAGCAAAGGATAGCTTACTTTATATCCTTCTGCCCTTAACACTGTAGATAACTGCAAATAAACAAGCTAAAGACTATGCACCTAATTAAAACATAATTTAAACACCTTTCTACGATGCAATTGGAGTCTGAACACAGCTCAGACTCTGAAGGCAGTTATTTGCCTGGAATCCGTGGTGTAGAAGAAAGGTAAACTGTAAACAACAAAGGCTTATGGCAGCGCACCTGCCTCAGCTACCTGCCGGTAAACCTTTGAAGGTGCTGTGCTGCTGCTGAAATACTTTTAATGGTGGGTATTTTTAAATTTTGTTGTTGAGAATTCATCTGTCCCACTGAGCTTCATTTCTTTTGTGACACTGAGCCTCTTTAAAACTGCAAATAATGAAAGCACAATTTTCTTTGTGCTCTGAAAGTTCTCTTCACAAAATATTAGAAGTTCAGGAGCATAAATAAGATTTTTCATAAAATTGAAGCAGATACATCTTTCTATTGAATATTTTGTTTACATTTTTGACTACGGGGAGTAAATTTTCAGTGCATGGCTTGAGATTTTACAGAAGATTCAACTGTTATTAAGTTTAAAAAGAGTTTTATATTTTGTCATTCATGTACCATATGAAAACTAACTCTTTGGTGTGATCCCTGAGTATCTACTCTTTCATAATTTTAAGAAAGTATCCAGTATCTGTGTTATTATTGGCATTAAGATAACATTTATTAAATATATATATATATATCACTGCCATTATAGACTACAGCTGTGGCTAAAAGTATGAGTGCAGGCTTTGTTATAAGCTGTCAGGACAGGGCCACATATTGGCATTGTCATATGGAAAAATATTTTTGCTGCAATACAGCAAAATGAAAAAGTCATTGTTCACCATCCTTTATTTAAATCTGCTCTTGTATATAGACTTGGTAATGCCAGCACGTGGCAAAGTTACCTGCTAAGAAATAGAGATCATTTAAAATTTGCAAATGAGTTTTGTGGTGGAAGTACTATTCTTGGACACTAGAAATGTGGCTTCTATTCCCTTCTGTTCATTCTGGTGTCCTGCAGTGTAATATTGGGAAGGTCACCCTCAACTACATTTGAAAGGGCTTTGGTGGGAATTCTGTGCTTCATTCTACTTTCTCCCTATCTCCTCGATCTTTTCCATGTCCCCTTCTATAAACCATGACACTGAAATCCTTGTAAGGAATTTTAAGATCAGTTAGTAAGAAGCTATGCATAAGAACTGGCATTGGTTATAATGTTAATAGTATGATTGCATTGAACAAGAGCAGAACTAAAATGAAGTAGCATTAGCACAAGAAGGTAGCAGTTTGTTGGTGTCCTTTCAGTAATACCACTAGCAGTGCTGAGATGCATCATTACATAAAGCAGTGGGCATGTTTACTCCAGGCACTTTTCACCATCTACCTTCTATGTCTGAATTTATTCATATCAGTGGAGTTACACTAATATTAGACAGAAATTCATTCAGTGGTGATGTCTCAAGATTTAGAAAACTGTAATTCCATTACTGTAAAGGGCAACTATAGTGGGGGTGATTCTGCTTCCACTGAAAGCAAAGGCAAAATTCAGCATTTCTGGATTGAACTGCATGCGTTGTCAAAATATTCTGGGTGTCATAGGAGGGACTGGGAGGTTTCTGGAAGATAAATTTGCTGTAGCATTCCATCTTTAACATCCAACTGCATACTGGGAAATGGTTTTATATGCGTAAACTAATTTCCAAAGGGGCTCCATGCTATGCTTTAAGGGATTTACAAAACCCAGATAGTGAAATGCTTCAAAAAACTGTAAGGAGGAAACTTTACATTTTTATAGATTCAAGAGAAAGGAGTTTTGGCACCAGAAAATGATATAGAAAATTTAGTTTTAGTTATTTGCATCTGCAGTTTAAAAGAGATGCAATACTGCCAAACAAACAGAGCTCAGCAGGATAGTTGAATGCTCAAGGAAACTGCAAGAAGCAGATCCTGTTTAAATTATGTCTTCTTTGTACAATATCAGTTTCCATACACAGACTATAGGCTCATTTCAGGAGCCTTTGCAAGGCATAAAGAATAATATTCCTAGAAATGACAGAATTTTTATTTAACTAGGTCTGAAAGATTTGATTATATAATGGGATATACATCACGGTAGACTAATCTAAATGTTGTATACATACAAACAGGGCATCACAATAATTAGATTTTTCTTTTTTCACCTCTTCCTCCACCTAGCTGTGTTTAAATTACAAGGTTATCAGTGCAATAATCTTACTATTAAATATCTGAGAAAAGACTCAATATTTACATTTTATAGATTTTAAATATAAGTCAAGACAAGCAAATTACAGCATTAAAGTATGATTGAAAAGTCAAGATGCCATTCTGCAATATCAGATACTGCACTGAGTCAACTTCCTTTGATACCATTGTTAAAAAAAGAAAGAAAAATCCCACACAGGTTTGAATGGCTTGTAAACCATTAAGTCTTTATGAAGAAGTGCTCTCAAGTTAAAATTGTGACAAGAAAATTCCTAAAACAGGCTGCTTTTGCTTTCTGTAGCACAGGATAGCTGCTAGGGATTATTTTACAAGGGAAAAGTGTTATAAAGAAACAAAAACGTCTTCACAGAAAATTGCTTTAATACAATAGCAGACTGAGCTCTGCAAGGCACAGAGGATTTTCTTCTTAGTTTCTGAGGTCTTTCAGATGAATGTGGAATAGAAAAGGACTTAAAGGTGGTCAACACCTTAAATGTCTTGAAACTGGATCCTAACTTGGTGATTAAGTCTGAGATCTTTCCTGTGAATGTGCAAATAGCTGGGACCCCATATATACCACTCAGCAGAAGCACCAGACTTAGAGTGTAATTACCTCCAGCCGTATTTAGGCAGTAGAGAATTAAGCACTACTTGAAATCAGGTCAGACTTGCAGTGGCCTGAATTTCCGCTGGCAGTGTCCCTTTTCTTTTCATGGCTCACATGAGGAACCTAGGGCTAGGGCTTCAGCACTCTCAAGTTTAATGTCTGAAGTCAGAAGGGATAACTGTACATTATTTGTCTTGAAGTAAACTTACTGTTCACCAAGTGCAGAGAGGGGAGCTCAGTTTGCAAACACACAGGAGGGGGGAAAGGTCCTTCCACTGTTAGTTACTGTTGATTATGTAAAAAAAGCCTTCTCTACTCAGAGAAGCATTTGTTAGAGCACAGAACAATCTCATGCTTCACATAGCAACTTCATATCCCACCTCTAGGCAAAGTTCATGTTGATTATGCATTTTCGAGAAGTGCTTCTTTAGAGGCTGACAGATGTTTTGCTGCTGATAACTGCAATGGGCTTACATCACTCCAAAGTTACTGGCAGTGATAGCAATACCTCTAGGTATGTCACAAGGAGCGCCTTGTGAAGATACAACCAGACACCTAAGGGAGTCTTATCCCTTCGTCATTGTAGGGTTATTCTTGAATTTATACAGAAACTACTCAGTATATTATCCACATTTATGCACAACCCTAGTGCCTCGGTTCTGCTCACTGTATAAGGAACTCCCACAGCTAATTAGCAATTTACAGTCAAATGTACACTTATTTTCAGAATAGAGTGAGAGGAAAAAAGTATGTCTACACTTGAAGTTGCACCACTGATGAAAAAATTTGATTTTATTTTATGACCATTAAATGAAAGTGTCAGCTCATCAGTTGTAGTGACTGAAGTTTCCTTCAAGGGATAATAAAGAAAAGAGAATGCTACCACAACCTTTCTCTAATACAGAAAAGTTGTTTTTACACATACAGACACCTACATACTAGCTTAAGCACTATGTGTTGTGGAGGGACTGCTTTTCTAGTTTGTCCTGCTTTTCTCAGAGGCTCTTTTGAAGACAGCCAGCACTAAAATTGCTCCCAACTTATTGTGTAGGAGTAGTGTAATGGATATGATGCCCCTTAAATTATAATCACAGGCTTATATGATATACTCCTCAGAGGAAAACAAAGAAACAGAGAAAATGAACATAATATCATCAACAACTTTAAGCCACTGGATCTGCTGATTTTTTTTTTTTATTATTTTTTTTTTGGTCATAGTTTCATATAGTTTTGCATAATTACAAACTACAGAACTTTTGCCACTTGTTTGTAAAGTCCAATTACTAGATCTCCCCTTCACTTACACTTACCCCATTCCAAGAACTTCAGAAGAAAAAGCACTTAATTCTGAATTTCAATTTGTACAATTCAGTCATAAATCAGCTTTTGCCTCTTAATCCTATTATGTTCTCTTCCCTTTTGCTTGTTGTCTTTTGCATCTCTTAACAGGTGCCTTGGGTACTTTTATATAATTTCTATCTTTATGACCCTTGTTGTATTCCAAATATACTTTTGACTTTGAAGCATATTGGCTTTTGAGTTCAAGTTACACCTGTGGTCAGAAAAGTATTCTTGTTCATCCATTTTTTTATGCTTGTCTGTACCTTCAACAAAGGGAATAAAAGCAAAAATAGGATGTAGCTTGAGTGGGAGATCACAAGGTAAGACTTACAATTTGCTAAACAGAGTTACACAGTTTTCTGTGACAAAGTCCATCCTGTGGTAACACTTGTTGCTTTTTTTTTTTTACCCAGAGACTAAGGAATTAGCCACACCACCTAATTTTAAACATCTGAATTTCAAGCATCCAAATTTCATGGTCCAGTTAAGAAGGTAATATTGTTGCGCATAAAGTATGCTTAATGACTTGTAAGAAGGATGGGTGGTTAAAAAAAAAATTAAATTTATTGCAAGTAGTGCAAATCAGAAGAGGCAGAACTTGGATTCATGCCTCTGCACCAAATTACGAGAGTAAACCAAAAAAAAAGGGTTTTATTTAGCAACGAATATGTGGAACACTTGTTACTTTGCTATTTCAACATTTGTCTTCTATGTTTACTCAGGATATTAAAGCAATCTATAAATATATTTCTAGAATAATATAAGACACAAATAGTTGGAACAAAAGAAAAATCAGGAAAAAATAATTCAGTAATATCACAAGTTTTATACCTCTTTCTTTTAAATAATAAATCAAGCTTTGGTTGTAATATGAACTATTTCATTTTGTGTTAATGTTAATTTAGATCTAGCTACCTGCTGTGGCAGGTATTTGATGGCTTCTGCAGTTCTGGATTTTTCTCCCACTTTCTCCCACTTTCCCACTTTGTCCCACTTTCTCCTGTGTATGCAGGCTGGATGTGCCTCTGGCTGGCACTAATGCAATTCCAATAACACTTTACAGTCTTTCTTGCTACCATCACTATACAGTCCGTATTTTGCACTCTATCCTCTGTATTCTCCAGACCTGAAGCCTAGAGCCTCCTTGGAATTATTGTGAGGGTATGTTTCAGCATCATTAGGACAAGACCATTCTACATTATCCAAATCTTCAGTTATGCAAAATAAAATACATTTAATATGGTTAAAGAATTTCTTTACAGAATAATTTCATAAAATAAAACCGGAATAAGTAAATAAAAGATCACAGAACAAGACATACATATGGAAAATAAATAGCTTTTAATGCTTATTCAGACCAATAGCAATTTTCTGGACTGTACTTTCTTTTTTATCAGCTATTGCTGAACTTAGAAAATACATTTTGTAAAAAAACACCTAATGAGGATATGTAAATATGGCAATGGAATTGATTGCCTCCATTCCCTGCAATACAGCAGAGTAAGTATGACAATTGAAAGCTTATTCTTATGCTTTGTGAAAAAAAACCCAACCCACTCTCCACAAATTTTTGGTCTGTTGAACTGGGACAGTGTTAAAATTAATGCTTTCAGATTTTTAAAAGATTGACCTTTTCTTACTAATTGTTGATCATAACATTTCTACCAATTCTGCAGAAGCAGAGATAAACTAATATTTAATCTGAGGTTTCTACAAGCTAAATTCAAGAAAAGCTGAATTGCCAGAAAAAAAATATTAGTCATTTTGTGAGAATTTCAGCTTGAAATACAACTTTTAATTCAGTTTCAAGCAACTCCAGTATTCTTTACAAGACATAGCAAGATTTTTTTTTTGTTTGTTTTAAAGCAAAATACTTAATTTTTAAAGTTTAAACAATATTGTGGAAGCTTTTAAGAGCTTTTATCAAAAGCGAACAACCTGGGTAATTACATGCAATCAGTGGGGCTAAATCTCAACTGCTTTAAAACAAAAAACAAAAAACAAAAAACAAAAAAAAAAAAAAAAAAAAAAAAAACCAAGACAAACCAAACCAAACCAAAACAAACCAAAACAAAACAAAACAACAAACAAACAAAACACCCTCCTTTAAGGCAAGTATAAATTGTGAGATCTAAAAAATGTGCCTTATATTTTCAGAACAAGATTATAAATTTGAGGTCTTCCCCTACCATGTAATTATTTTAGGAGACAAAGCAATAAACTAGTAGAACTCCAGACTTATTATCTTAGGAAAAGCAGATTTATACACTTTGTTTAAAAATAGATGTACTTTCTCCAGCATAGGAAAAAAAAAACAAACAAAAAACCCCTATATTTCTTTCTGCAACATGTTCATCAATTTTACATGTTTTACAATTTTTATTACCAGAAGCTAGCCTTGCTCTATAGTTGAAAATGTGTAATAGGCATATTGCATAGTCTCTGAACTCAATAAGTGCTTTTAATCTCTTGACAGAGGGAGATAATATAAACTTTGACAATGTGCTTCACTCTCAAGCGCAGCACGTTTCTGACCTGCTTCAGAAATACAGGAGTGGTCACATGGAACGTTGAGTCTCCTGAAGTGGCAGCCTGGAGGCAAGCTGCTCTCCAGCTCACTTCTTGTTGAGCGGAGAGCAGCAGCTCTGCACCCATCCATCACCCCAGCAAGCAGCTTGTGTGAAAATGCAAGGGAATCAAGGAATCACGGAACTGTCAGAGTTGGAAGGGACTTTTAGAGATCATGTAGTCCAACTCCCCTGCTAAAGCAGGATTGCCTAGAGCACAGGCAATTACTCAGGATTGCATACAGGCAGGTCTTCAAGGTTTCCAGAGAATGGGACTCCGCAACTGCCTTGGGCTGCCTGTTCCAGTGCTCTGTCACCCTCACCATTAAGAAGTTTTTCCTTGTTTCAGATACAGATAAACAACAATAAGGCCCCCCTAAACCTTCTCTTCTCCAAGAAACCAGAGCACTTCTTTATCCCTGAACATGATT
The DNA here is from genome assembly GCA_013398155.1 of Pedionomus torquatus. Taxonomy (NCBI): domain Eukaryota; kingdom Metazoa; phylum Chordata; class Aves; order Charadriiformes; family Pedionomidae; genus Pedionomus; species Pedionomus torquatus. The sequence goes on from VZRU01010604.1 coordinate 208,387, forward strand.
ATCATACCCGACTGCAATCTGATGCAGTGAGAACATAGGTATGAGGTGGGAAATATTGTGGTTCTCTGTGATAATTTCTGTTTTATTTTGATGAAATTCAGAACACATGTGAGTAACAGAAAAATATTTCCTTCTCATCTCATCCAAAAAGCTGTGTTTCAGAGGAGCGGTTCTGAATGGGAAGTCCAGTCTTTGTTCGTATGGCAGCTTGACAGGAAGCACTTGCAGCCTAGCTTTGCAAATCCTGTTAAAAGCCACTTGGTAGAATATTAATCTGTTTCAAAATTTGAAATATTACACTAAATTACCCAGAAAATTATGCTGGCTCAAATGCCATTTTTATAAAGTTCCTGTCCTTTCAGCTAAAAAAAGCTTAAGTTTCATGGAATTTAAACTGTTCTTTACCTGTAGGAATATCGTTGGACATATCACTGACAGTTTAATTTTTAAACACGCAGTTTTGTGCTGCAGGTATCAGGCATGAAGATTACTTATGGCTCCTTCTTCCCCCATTTAGCCCCAGAAGACAGAAGATTAGCAGCAAGACTAGCCAGGAAGACTTTCCCTTGGCATGGTCCATCTATTTCGCAGGAGTCTTCTGCAACTCCCTACCATTTCACATTGCACAGGGGAATGGATCAAAGCATAAATGTTGCCAAAAGAAAGAAAAAATAAGAAGAAACAGCTTGGGATCTTCCCAGCATGGTTGGTATATTGCAGCTATACTTCTTTTTGTTTGCTTTCTGACAGAAACGCTGGTTGTTCCTCTGAAAATGCTGTCTGGGCTGTGGACACTTGAGTAAGGAGAAGGTTGTTAAAGACAGGATGACTCAGCCCTGCTGAGATGTTTTAGTTCAGCGTGTAGCACTTTCTCGGCACTCAGTTCCTGTCTTATGAGATTGAAAGTTCATATAGGAGAGTAAGAAATCCTGTGAAAGTCTGCAGCAGAAGATCAGTCATAAGAGCTGTTGAGAATCATACTTGGGCATTCACTGGGGGAAAAGTGATGAGAGGGATGGATGGAATGGCAACAGAGATACAAAGTCAAGTCTGAGAAGGCATGATCTTGGGATACACAAGAGCAGACAGAGAATATGACAAGAGTTCAGCTGTGAAAGAAAAGGAGAAGAAATCAAAACGCAGTTGTGGAGTACAATAGAGAAGTTTATAATTACTACAGCATTTTCCTTTTCTGAACATGAGAGCAAACGCTTGAATGTTTTCCTCTTCTGTCAGAAACCACTGTGAAATGAATTAGCAACGTATAATTTACGTAGCGTATAGCAAAGTGTAGGAATCAAGTATTCCTACACGTACAAACAAGGGCAAACAGCTGTATCATCTGTACTTCTGTGTGAAGCCAGGTTTACTGCAGAAGCTGTAAATTCACAGTATATATTACCTATAGGATGATGCCGTACTTAGGGCATCTTGGTTTCTAAGGCTGGGTCAGGCTGATGTGCAAAAGCTGGAGGCACAATTATCTGTCTTATATGTCTAGGTAACAAGTTGGTGAGCTGAGGTATTACACAGAGGTCTAACAGAGCACTGCATTACCTCTCTCTCCACTGTATCTTCCATAAGAAGACACAGCCAAGGGGATGACTTGCAAGTACTTTAGCTCAAGTGACAAAGGCCAGAGAATTTCACTTGGAAAATGAAAAAAGTCAAAGGAAATGTCCATTTACTTTGGGAAAAAAAATCCATTGCAAAGTCTAATGAAAAAATGGACACTTTCCATGCAGAGAAAATAGAGAAGAAATAAGTTTTCCAATTTGTTCTAGGATTCACAAAATTGTTAATGGGTATGGGAGACAATATGTATCCTCATACTGATTTTTTTAGTTATTATTTTACCCATTAACAAAAAAAAAAAAAAAAAAGAAAGAAAAGCCCTAGGCAATTTTATTAAGCTAGCAGCACTGCTTTGCTAAATGAAAGGTAAGATTGCAAAACCAGCTGCTCAGAGTAAGGAAAAGCTGTAATGAAGATTACCAGTGCTCCCTTTGTACATCTTCATTGGAATTAATTACATAATCATACAGTATTTTTTTTTTTCACAAAACTCCTACCTTTTCAGTGCACAGCATAAATGCAGTTCACTGGATGAGTAACATCAATATTTCAAATATAGGGAGCTTTCAATATTCAAGTGACTGCTTCCAAATATTTAAAAATTGGTTGGTTTGGATACAAATTGATCCTGAATTATGCAATGGTCATGTCCATGATGAAAACAATTCAGTTAAATGACACATAGAGAAAGCTTAATTGATACTTTATGGTTTCTCAGCAGATGTCTGCATTCAAATGGAGTTACTGTAAAAGAATTTGCTAGAAAGACGTAGGTGCTGTATCTGAATAAATCATTTGCATTTGCTACAATGAACTTATATGCAGTAGGAGGTACTGATTATATTAGCAAGCCATAAACATGCCTTTATTCTTATCTCTCTTTTTCATATTGTGCATTTATATGAATCCAGAATGAGACTGATTCCCTGTACATTATACCAGCTTCATACCGATGCAACTCTCGGTTTTAGTCTTTTACCACCTAACTGCTTGTTATAGTGGTAAAACTTTGTCTATACACATATATATACTGTATTTAATGCCCTAGAATTTCTTTTTATAGAAAGAGTAAAACCATATGAGAATTTCATAGGGCTAAGAATTTGAGTTCTAAGTTAACTGTGGGGTATCCCTGAAACAAATAGTTTTGTATTGCCTTGGGGGTGAAAAAGAGAGAGAGGAGAAAAAAAAAACAAAACAAAACCCCAACACCAAAAACAAGCAAACAAACAAACAAACAAAAAGAAACAAACCAGAAGAGTAAAATTTCTCATGTGGCTTCTAATAAGGTTGTGAGTTCCAGTTTGTTTTCCTGCTCTTCCAGTCTCAGTGTGAGTATGCATTTACCGAATGTCCTTGCAATGCATTCTCTTTCTAACCCTATTGTCTTCCTGTACTAAAGCCCTCATGAGGCTATGAAGAACATTGTGCAGAAAAATAAATGCAGATTGGACGTCAGTATGTGAAATAAAATGCTGCCAGTGCTTTTTATCCTTTTTGCAATTTGATCCAAATGCTGTGACTAGGTTACTGTGGCTAAGATTAATGGGTAAATTATTTTCCCACAAGAAACCACCGCTTTTCTCCACTTAATTACCAGATTTAAAAAAAAAGAACAAGTAGTTACTCTTCTGTGTACTCATCTGTGCTCTTTAAAAATACAATTTCAAAGTGATTTCATGTACCTTTTGCTGTGATGTTGCAGGATTCCTAAGGATAACAATGACCAGTATCTGTAATATAGCCTGGCATGATGTCCTATGCCAATAGTCATTATGTTAGCTATGTGCCTCTTCAAACAGGTGCTTTGTCACACAGGTAGAATACATACAGGCTTACAGTCTCTTGCTGCCTGCTTCTTTTACATGCATGACTGGGAACAGAAGAGAGAGCCAAAGTCCCAGACTGTGTAATAGACTCTATAACTCAGATCCCCTTTATATCATGAAGAAAAATCTGTAATTTTTAAGGTTTTACAAAAGTAAACATTCTAGAAGGAAGAACTGGAAAGGTTCAAACACATGCATTGGGGAACATCAAAATTTCTCATCTGTACAGGAAAAAGGGGAATCCTTTATGGTATTTCTGCACTGATAGAGCAGCACAAATGAGTCATGACAGGCTTAAGTGTCCTGTTTACTCAGGGATACACTCACAAAACTCAGGACAGGGGAGAGTTAGACTATTGACATTTTAGAGGATGATTAGTTTCATATATCAAATTTCAGCTGATTAATTTCCTGGGGTTTTGAGTATATTTTCACTTTCAGTTTCAGGTTGTTACCTAACCTACAATCTCTACTATCTGAGCAATGTATTTGCAGCTAATATTTCGTGTTTGATAGGTTTCCACCTCCAAAGTGGCAGAGACGGCATCAGTAGGTTAATGAATTGAATTTGAATTGAATTAGCAAGCTAAGCATTCCTGCCAGTGTGTAGTTGAATACACCCTTACATTTTTATTCATACTTTTCTTTGTGAATCTGAACTCGAAATTATGATTTCATAAAGGACTATGAATAACTAGAGCTGCGATTCTTGCATGAACTACTGTTGTCAGGTTCAGCAGACAGAAAAGAACTTTGGTAGACACTCTGTGTAAGTCACTGCAGTCTTCATTTAAATCTCTATTTATGAAAATATCACAAAAAGTGTTAAAATACATGCACATATTAATGATTTTAATTTTGTTTATTATTATGATTGCAAATATTTTGTTGATGTTAATACATTGATAAGTCAACTTTTTTTTTTTTTCAAAAGAAAAAAATTTCATTTCGTTTTTGTCCTTTTTAAATAAGAGCACATATACCTTTTCACAAGCACAACTCCTTAAGGAGTGTACTGTTACTTCAAGCAAGACTAGAATTTGTGGTTCAAGTTGTGGTAAATTTTCTCTATAAATGTACATATTGGAATTGGGGTCTTCCACATACATTGAGAATTCACAAGTTACTGAAAACAATTAATTTTCCCTTGACTTGTGAGTGACACATGGACAGTTTTCCCAGTACATTAAGCATTCTCCTTACTTGAAAATTCCAATAATCAGTTGGTACAATCTGTTAAATTTGATCCAAATTTGCCAACTGGTTTAGCTGATGAATAAACCACTCAAGAATCTGTTCACAGTTATGTTAGAAAGTTTTTCCTTTTGCTTCTTCAACTGTTTCTTACAGAATTATTGTCATTTATATTCCTGTAGAATGTTTTGCCTCATACTGAAACAGAACTCCCTCATAGCAGCCATGCAGACTGAGAGATGGTCGCTGACCTGTATGCCTTATTAATTGACCAGATAAATGATGGGAGGTGGGAACTTGTCTGAGGTGATAATAGAGGTCATTCATGGGGACAGTACTGGAAACCTTTACTCATTACACCGAACTCCAATGTCATGCTGATGGACCTCCTAACAATATTTAAAACTCACAGTTGTTTAAGCTGGGAAAAGAGAAATTCAACACATTACTTGACTGCATCTCTCCTTGCCAGTTTTTGGGTTTGTTTTTTTTTCTTCAGAAATACCCAGTTTTCTGTCAGGTTCTCACAAGCAGACATTTCTTTCTGTTCCTTCAAGTAATTTCTTTATGTTTGTCCTATTCTGGCAAAACATATAGAAATAAGCTAGATCAAGCAGTTTGAAATGGCAGATAAAGCCAAAAGGTTAAGAAACAATTCCAGCATCTCCTTAACAGGATCAGAATTACTGCCAGGCAGTAAGCTCTGTATATTTGTATCTAATGGGAATTAACCCATTCTTGTTTGCAGTGTGTCACTATTACACAGACCTCATAAGCTTTGTCATACCTCCTCCTCTAATGTTTAATGAAGTGTTGTCTTTTTCTTTCACATTTTTTTTTTCCTCAGTCTGAAGAAATATTGTGATCCTTACTAAATCTCTAAACTGGCATGTCTGTCAGGAAATATTTTCTTGATATCTCACATACATGTTACTGAAGCTTTTACTGCTGACTTGATCTAACTGGCTTTCTCAGACAGCAGAAAAAAATAGCGACATGTTTTCACTCTTAATATTAATTTATTTATTTATATTTATCAAATGTGCTTTTTTATGTCAGTCAATATGGCTAGTGGAAGGAGGTTAAAAAATTAAGACTATTCATACTGTTCCATGTGAAAAAGAAACCTTTCATTGACTGTACACTGTGCCAAATGGATTATCATAAAATACGGCATCACGCTTTGCTGTATAAATGAGTCATCTGTTTTTCTTTAATCTCCTTGTGGAGAAATTGTCACAAACATCTTCCATATGAAAATTTTCCTTATCCCATTTCTCTGACTAATATTAAATGTCAATGTAAGGCCACTGAAACAAAACAGAAGAACAGATATTCCTGTTGCTGTCAATGGAGTTTACCATCAGATTGATACAGAGAGAAAAGCAATATGCATATTGCTTTCCAGGGACTGTAAGATGGCTTTAAAGCAAAAACCCAATTGCTAAGGTCCTAAATATCTTATATGCTGGATAGATGTTGGTTCTTGTGAACTTTTCCTAAAATACCAGAAAGATAGATAAAATAAAATCTAGAAATTTTAGGGCAACATTCTCAGCAGTACAAAGAACCCTGTCTTTCATCTAGTAAATTCATACTGCTGCTTAATATAGCAGCATCTCTACAGTGAGGGCTATGTTCACTGCCCTTTGTCTTAGGAGAGCAAGGAGAGCAGAAAGTATTGATGGGTTTACAAATAATAACATTACTTTAAAACCCATATTTTCTAGGTTGTAAAATGAGCTTGAATTGAATGATGTCATTTGTGGGAATGGGAATGCACTTTTGCTGTCTTGTCCTTCCTGAATTCTGGATTTCCTGTTTAGTTTTGGAGGTCAGCCTGTAGATTTCAAAATAAAGAGTGAATAGTATCCGCTGTGTAGATGAATAAAGTCTGCTGCTTTCCCTTCCCTTCCCTTCCCTTCCCTTCCCTTCCCTTCCCTTCCCTTCCCTTTCCCTTTCCCTTTCCCTTTCCCTTTTACTTTGACAGTTATAAACTGAAGTAATTATAGTTGACTATTCAGACATAAAATATGGTTTCATTTTGAGTCTTAAATAGTATTTGGACTGCAAGATTCCCTTACGTGTAGGCACTCAGTGACTCATTTAAAACTGAATAGTTTTAAAAATAAAGCTAGAAAATCATTTTGTGAGAGTGTCTTAATAGAAAATCAGTCCGAAAACATAATTTGTGCCATAGAAATGATTCTACCCATCCAAAAAATTAATCCACTTCTTTAGTGTTTTCAAATGTCAGTAAAGGTTGGATTTAGTTTAAAAAGTTGTTAAACAACTCAGAGACGGTTTTTTTAATCCTCTTTTTTTTTTTTTTTATTTTATTTATTTATACATTCATTTTCCCAAAGAATTCATCCTCATTTTGAAATATTTGTCTTGTTTTTATGAGCACTGGTGTTTTGCTTGATTTCCACTTGCTATGTTGTGGGGTCCCAGGCCTTGTGGCATCAGAATCAATGGCCAGGTGAACTATTTGACTCTAAAGACACTTATGACGGCAGAGGGTGACTAATCAGCAGAAATGGATTATCTCCCTAGCAACAGCTGTTCAACTTTCATGCAATATATACTGAGCTAGTGACAGAGAAACAGGGAAAACGGAATTATTTCTGAATAAACAGCGCTAAAACAGGGAACAGTGGAGAACAGAATGACTCCAGCATACTCAGGTAGGTTTTGTCTTCTGTCTCCCAGGACAGCAAGCATCCTACAGAGCACCAGGTTACACACAGCCCTTCTCTCCTCATTCAAAACACTCAAAATTTGATGTTCAGATTGCAAAACTGAAGAAATAAATAGTTAACAAGGAAAGTCAAACACAGTGACAAATTTCTTTCCCCTAGAGGAAAGAAACTTTCTACAGCAGAGAATTTTTCCTTTGTAGGGGACTGCAAAGGCCTTCTGCCAGAAATAAGGACTTCTGCAACTTATCTTCTGCTTTAAGTGTGAGGCATATTTCCTTGATTCTGTCTTCTCTGATATCACACACGTGAGTGGATGTAGGTGTGCATACACATCTTATTCAAAGAAAAATCCAGCACATTCTATACACTGGACAGGAGTAAAAAAAGACATTCATCATATCTCATGGTACAGGAGTGGGAAGCATTCAGCTACTACAATGAAAAATGCAGTGCAGGAGTCAGAATAGGACATAAAGGATACACAAACAACTTTACCACCTTTTAGTTTGTTTGCTCTAAATGACCCCAAAATATAACGTACCCTGAAGCACGTGGGAAAAGAGCAGCAGGCAGTATTGGCACTTCAGTGGGATAAGGCCATGTCATGCAAAGTGATACACAGCCCACAATGTCTTTCTTTTTATACAGCAAGAACAAAGAACTGTGGCTGTGGCCCCTATGTCTTAATAGACAGCAGTTCATGGGCTTCCTGCCAAAGGGTTAAGTGCTGTTGTTTGGCCTGAGTTTCAAAGACAAAATTGGTCATCTTTCAATAATGGATTTTTCTATGCTAAAGAAAGAGCAGTCAGCTAAAGGGAGAAAAGCAATAGTGAACAAAGCAGGGAAGTAACAGATGTGATACAATCTTCCTCTTAGCTGAGCATTCAGTTTGAGGTGGGTTTTCTTTTTTTTTCAATTTTAATTCTGAAAGGGTTTTCTATGGAAGATTGTTTGCAAAAGAAGGTATTATTCCAGTACCGTACACATTTAGATGTATTTGCCACTGAGCTTTTGAAGGATTCTAGCAGCATATTAGGAAAAAAGAAATGTTGGCAATTGTTCATGGAAAATATCTGACAGTAAGGTCAAGGGAATCACGAAAGAGGTGACATTCGTCGATTAAGCTCTTGCTACAGCATGAAACAAGTTGACCAGGAAAAGCATAATGCATTTAAGGATTTAGTCATATTTTCTATGGCAATAGCATACTTTTATGTGTGCTAAAGAATGGAAATGAATTTTAATGCTTACCAGGCACTTGGGCTACCTTATATGAAACCAGATTTGGCAACTCCTCCTGCAGCTGTTGCAAACAAGTCCAGCCAATCATCAGTACTTGTGTGCTTCATTCATCCCTCTGTAAGAGAAATAGAGAAGCAATAGACTCAGAACATTTGGAGATTCAGTTTTAACAAAGTGGATGATTTTCTTTGCAGATCCAAGTCTTTTAGTTTGTTGTTGTTGTTGGGTTTTTATAATAATTTCACCAGCGGAATTGGATTGAGATTGCTGCCTTCACAACTGCAGAGAGCAAAACAAAACTGTTTTCCAAGCTTCTAACAACATCTGAGCCTCACCAATGCCTTCACAGAGAAAAAGTGTGTACGCAACCCATCTTGAGTTTTGTAATCAAAGCTATCAAAACCATGGTTTTGTATGTTTTTGTCCCATGCCATCTTGGTGGCATGCTGTTAACTCAAGTGCTGCATCAGGTAAAAATGGTATTCTCTGGTACATAACTACTTTCCTCCAGTAGGCCAGTACTTGATGGGGTGCTCTAAAATACTGTAATAATAGTTAACAATATTAATAATAGTTAAAGTAATGGTGCTAGTGGATTTTTTAGCAACTTCTTCTAAACAGGATTCAATTTACTCTACATTTAGTAAAATCAAGCGTTTTGTGTCTGCTTCCTGAAATGCCTTCACTGAATTGTTAGCTGCATCTATATCATTGAAAGATTGCATGCAACAGTGATACTTTAATGCTTCCTCATCACTGTAGATCACAAAATAAACCATATGGATGAGAAAAAGTAAACATTTTGAAGTACATGGTATGGTTTTTTATGGAACACAAAGGAAAATATTAAGGAATACTGAGGTGCAGAAGAAAGCTGTAAAACAAAGAAATACTGCACAAGCAATAAAATATAACTAAATTTCACCTTTTTCCAAGTCCTTTCTTATTGCCCTAGTGATATTTGTTTAACACAGACAAAAGACATTTCTCACCTCTGAAGAATCCAGAGGACATGAACATATGCTGTGCTCAGATTGCACTATACTGACTGACCTTCTTGGTCTTGCCTTCACATTTTGGCTAAGGTCTGCACTTCCGCTCTGTCAGTGTGATATGTACGTGATACATATTTGTTCACCTCCCTTTCCTCAGTCATCAACCTGCAGTGAACTCTCTGCTCGTGTGCTGCTATGATACCATGATACGTATCACTGTCTTGCTTGTTTCCAGTAATATGCCAAAGATAGAAGAAGAGTAAATAAATCAAAATAAAGCTCTAATATACCATATCCTTGCTGTCCTATTTTCCCATTTGCCTATCATTATTTTTTCAATTATTTCCAAAAGATCTTGGACACTTGCCACCTGACAAATGCACCGGATAATATAAAGGTACAATTCTGAGCAGTCTGCCCAAGCTTTACACATTGACTGATAATGGTTTCATTACTGTAAGCTAACATAATGTGCTAATGCCATAATGCCTCCAGTGCCATCTTTCTGCTTTCCATTGCACTGACTCTTCTGCTCTCCCTGCAACATCCTTGCTTAAGAAAGCTCCAGGGACTTGGATTTCCTTCATTGAAGTAAAGAAGGACCACATCTCTAAACAATTATTATATCTCCCTAAGTGAATTATTGTATTTCTGATAAGGTTATCATTTGCACTGAGTTGGTAAGCCAGCCTGCAGGGCTGAATCTGCAGCTGTCATAACCTAGCGTAACTGCTGAAATAACAGTGTTATATTGAGTTACCTTGTGGAGTAATTCATGTGTGGAGTGTGTTAATTGCTCTTCCATATTCTCATATTCTTATCTCATCTAAAGATTCTACATAATGACCAAGCTTCTCTACTTGATTTTCAGCTTTTTTTTTTTTTTTTTTTTTTNAACAATTGCTAACCCGGGCTTCCATCTTTTTCCATCTTTGCACTTAAACTCACAAAGTCTCACGAACTACTTTAAACTGTACATTCTTGGTACAGGCCTAGACATAAATCATCCATATTTATGGCAAATTATAGGCCCTGTCTTTGAGAATGTGGTCCAGCTCTCCTTGGTTTTTTTTTATTTTGAGTTAAGAAAAAGTAATATCCTTGCTGTAAGCAGATAGGGAGCTGACAGAGGTGTGTTGCAGCCCTTTTGTTAAAAAATAAAATAAAATAGGTAATTATGAGGAATGCCAAGTTAATGTTCTTATCAAACGATCTTAAAGAGTGGGTATCTGCAAAGGGAGAAGCAGTATTTCTTTTCTTTTTTGCCTAGCTTTTAGGTCTAATTGGAATACTTCAGAGCTGAAGACTAATGAAAGAGTTCTGTCTGAAGCCACTATGGGCTATACTGCTCAAAAACATAGGGCAGGAAAGGTTACCTAACTTAGTAAGACATTAAACACCTTTTAAAATGAGAATGTTATTTAACCTTGGAGTCAAATTTTCAAAGTGAGCTCTTTAAGAAGCCTCTCTGAAAATGAAGTTCTACAGAATGTTGTAGACACAGATGGCTGTTTCTCCCATCTTTTTCTTTTGGTTAAAATTAAGGTGCCTTAAATTGTGAAAAGCTTCTCTTGCATCACTTCCCAAGAAAAGGTCAAATCCTTTTTCTGTTCTCTGCCTGGGACTCACCACACGGAGAAAATCTCTTAACTATGAAAAAAATCCTGTACTCTGAGAACTAGAAAATTGTTCAGCACTCCTGAGATCTGTTGGTAGCATCAGTAGCCATCAGCAGCTGTGCTAAGTGACCCATCTTCCCTTTATGCTGCTCCTGAAAGATTCTCTGGGAGCCCAGGATTGCCAAATCCCTGGCAGGGGTGCAATCTTACATCAAGAGCTACAGGCAGACCAGGCTACTGGTTTAGTGTGGGAAAGTGTCAGAATATACCAGGTTTTATAAACGCATTTAAAGGTAACACAGTAACTGAGATAATAAAAGGCTTAATTTGAGGCTAGTGGTGAGTCCATTACAGACAACAGTGAATTGAATTCATTTTGACTAGATTTGTCAGCATCTGAAACTGTCTGTGAATGCTTTTTCTTTCTTCATCTTTAGAAGGTAGTTCTTGCCATCTATTTCATTATGCATTCATGTACTTCACATTTATTTTTTTTTCCTGTAGGCAACTTGCTTTGGTTTCACTGGCAGGAGAGGCAGCATTGCTTTCAGGGGTTTCTAGGTACCTCTTGAAAAAAACCTGTCACTGTATGAAACAGTCAGTTAGGATCAATTCTGTATCTCCTATCTAGTTCCCATCCCTTTTGGACATTGCTAAACAGTCTCCTCCGGTGATGAAGTATCTTTGCAATTCATTACAATGCCTCTGTAATGTAAATCTATTTTTATCTGGGAAAGCTAAATACTGTCACAAATGAAGAAGCCTTTGAAAAGTTTTCTTGGCAAATCTGCCTACAAAGTACTCATACTTACTTTTCTTATTGCAAAGTGCCCCACTCTGAGTTGATGACTACAATATCAGTACTGGAAGAAGGGACAAAAAGGTTTCATATAATTTTGACCATTTTTCCTTCTTGTTATTTTTATTAGAAATGGCAAAGGGTCACATTTTCACCATTTAATTTTGGCTTACTTCTATGCCTTCCAGCTTGAGTGGAAGAAAAATTAAGGCAACAGAAAAGAGACTTCAGAATCCTCCTTTAAGGTATTTAGGATAGGAACTGTGTTTTACAGTTAATTCTCAAAGTGTATAATGCAATAGAGATAATTAATTGAGACCTCCAGGTGTTATAATATTATAAACACTCATTTACTTAGACAAGTAATTTAGTCTCTTCCATGGTTGGTAGACGTCTCTTGGACAGACATGTGGAGCATAAAGAGAATATTGATTCTCCCTAACACTCCCTAAATGTTACACTATGCTATAGTTTTAGGCAATGGTCTATAGAGATTTCCAGGGAATTTCTAGTGCAGACAGAAATTTCCTTCCTCAACAGTGTCTGTCTTTATCTCTTACAGTATTGACCAGAAAATATCATTTAAGCTTCCTTAAAGATTCTTTAGTATCTCCATTTCCTATCCTCCAGTGCATAGGTCTGGTGGAGACAAGTGTGACAGTGACATATAATACATACTAAGAAGAGGGAATTGTTCTGTTTAAATATTCTGCAGTATGAATCTTGAATAAACTCATCGAGGTTTTTCTGATTAAATAGCTGAGAGGGAAGTAACAGTCTGAAAATACTATGGTGATGGAAAAGCTAAAGCCAAAAGATAATTTAGAACTAAATTAAAAAAAAAAAAAAAAAAAAAAAAAAAAAAGAATAATATTGCACATTTCACACACATAGGTTATACCTACATTGTCAAGTAGTGTAAATCAGTAAGAGCAGATGTGGACGGCAACACAGTTGGGACTGGAGATCCGATTCCTGCACTAGACATCTTTCAGGACATTTTTCCTTCAGAACAGATCAGGGCTGTCTGCTTGGACTGAATGTTGACTTGTAGCTGAAGTGTATTTGTTTTGCTGCTAAAGCTCATATTCCAGTTCAGTCTCATCCAAGAGGTGTCCAGTTCCTGTCCACTGAGACCAGTTTGTAATACAATCAAAAAAAATAGCATGGAGGCAAAATGGAGATTTTCTTAGATCAGCAGATAATCTAAATTAAAACCTTAAATTAAAATTAAATTAAATTAAGTCAGCCTAGGTAGGTATATCTGACCTGAATTTATTATACAAGTTGTAGTGTTTGTTAATTATGATTTTACTATTATTCTATGGGGTTTATGTAGTAAGATTTTGGTACTAGAGGGGCTGCAGAGATGACTTTTGTGGTAGGAGGTTAGAGGCTACCCTGTGGCAGAAAAAGCCAGTTTCAGTTGGCTCCACAGTGGACCCAATTTAAATTTGAAATAAATTAAACTGTTTTTCCATAAATTGAGTCTATTTTTTCCATGGTAGCAACTGCTAAGTGATATTCCTATCTATGTCTGGACTCATGAGCTTCATCAGCCTTTTTCTCCCCCTGCCCTACTGAGAATGGAGAGTGAGTGAACAGCTGGGTGTGCATTTGACTGTTTGTTTTACCCACCACAATTATCTATATTGTTTTTCTCTCACGTGCAGTGGGAAAAAGGCCAGGGCCAGGAGGGAGAGGGTAGAGGGAAAGAAGGAAAAATAAAAGGTAGACAGTTGTCTGCTATGAAGGGCTTATGTTTTAAGAGAGTGAAGGTAAATTAAAGATATGACATCCATAAGAATGATCACTTTAGTTAATAGTCACAGCAGAAGAGTGCTTTACTCTGACATCTCAAAACTGAACCTAGAGGCAGGCCTCTTGGGGTGGGAGCCAGGAAGGAAGCCTATTCAGAGTTTTCTCAGATTCTTCTCCTCACCAGTAGCAGAGAGGCAACTGTTACCCTACTAGATTGTTTCTCCTCCAAAAATACCCCTGCAACCATGCAGTCCTACTAAATGCCACTGTCCTTACATCTCCTCTTCCATTACTCAGCTGCTTCATCCTCTGCCACCTCTACGGGCCAGGCCTTTCAATTCTTAGGGACCATTCTATTTTTATAGGAGGACCATTCTATTTTTATAGGAACCGGACAGCTATCTTAACCATCAAAGACATCACAGTTCTCATTAAAAATCTTGAGGGTAAGAAAGAAGCATCTTCAAAGATTTGGTCAAGATCAAGATGGGGAAAACAGAGATGTTCAAGAGTTAGAAACTGAGGATGACCTACCTTAAGAGCAAGACCTATCACACTCTGGATGTGTTCCAGCTGTCTTTATTTGATGCGACAGCAAGGAGGACCTTGATCCTCAAGAGATGTCATTAGGGATGAGAGAAACATAGCTGAGCACTTGAGCCTGAGAGTTATGTTTTGAAGACAGAATCTACTTTGTACCCCAAGGATAGGGCAGGAGGGCTGGAATACTGTTCGGAAGACAGTATTCAAAAACATGTCTCTTTATGAGTCTTCAAGCCAGATTTTCATGGAATCACAGAATTGTCAGAGTTGGAAGGGAATTGTAGAGTTCATCTAGTCCAACTCCCAGATTCTCAATTAACAGATCTGGAGATTTCAGTGAGTCTGTCAGTGAGAGATTTCCAGCAAAGACCTACAAAGCTTCCAAATGATCAGGATCCCTTACAATCACTTCAGCACGCTCTTATCTAAGAAGCTCTGTCAGGTTGCAGGAGCACTCAGGAAAAGCACAATGAACAAATCACAATACATTTTATGTTCTCTGTATAGGAAGAGCACATGACTTATTGCCTCCTTCTGTCACTGTGACATTGACAGCAGCTTTCCTATCTCCAAGCTGGTGCTTTGCCAGTAGCAGAAATTAGATCAGACTGCAGAATACGGTCCCTTCTAACTGTTAAGAGAAGACTCTGGTTATAATTTGGTCATACAGGGCAATTTTCTAGGCTTGTCACTGATTTAAGTATAATGTCTTCTACCCAGGGACACTACAGTGGTTCTTGATGGCAAAAACAGAGAAAGAGCTAAGGGATCTTGAACTCCTGGTATGTCAGATCTGAGCACAGAAGCAAACAAGTGCTCTAAAACAACACTCATGGGCCTGCTCCACATTTCTTTAAACATCAGGATTTCCGACCAGCTTATTTTGTGTGGATCCTAATGGGCTGAGGCAGGCACGACAGGCTGGAACATATATCTGCTAGGAGATCCTGTCAGACAGGTAGAGGACATGGATTGTAGGATGTCTGGAGAGGTCAAGTTGCTCCAACTGATGCACAAAGGGGACACAAATAATGAGAGCCAGAAAGGCTAAGGCAAGGTAGATGCAACTGCCTCAAGCTGCTTAGCTGGCAAAGCTGTATCTGAACTTGGCATTGCTGCTGAAATAGCAGTATAGAATTGGCCTACAGTGCTCTAGGGAGCTTCTGCAATTGGACTGAAAGAGAATGGTGGGTGAGATTTGAGCAGATTTTTCTATTTTATGCCTTCTCTGGAGAACGCTCCATCATCCCTGCCAGAGCTGGTTTATCCCTGTGTTTCATAGCGATATAAGAGCAAAGCAAATGTTGATGATTGCAGCAATTGGCAGGTAAAATCTAAGTACTTCCCAGGAAAGAAAATGCCCAGGTCCTTTTAGGCTGTCTTCATTATTCACTTGTGTTTAAAAACACCGTAAGTTAAGGATGGTGCAACAATAGTTACAGGAACAAATTGTAAACACTTTCAGAGGATGCATCTAGTCTAAGCTCATTCACCAAATGAAATGTCCTCACTCTTGGTTACAAGTATGAGAAACATGTTTTAAGCAGGTACACAAGCAAATGGATTCTACAGTGTCTCAGACCCTAGTCTGAGACACAGATTTTATTTAATGGACCAAGGCAAGAGATTTTTTTAGTAGGAATCTCTCTTTCACAGATGGTTTGACACAGTAAGCTGGCAGGCATGCAGCTGGGTCCCCAGATACAATCCATCTCGAGGAATCCCAAGCATCCTTGTAGACCATCTGATTTCCAACACTGTCCTTCTCCCCTTGCCCAGTGAAGGCAGCCCTCAATAAATCTCTGGTTTGTTCCTTCCTAGATGAAGGTAAGACCAAAAGAACACAGAATTTATTCTGGAAACTCACTTGTCCCCATGCAGATAGGTGCATGCTGCTCCTCTGTGTCCTACAGTGCAATGTGTGGTTGTCTAGGGTGGGGAAGGGGAGATATTCAAGGATCCCATGACAGGGGGTTTGGAACTCGATGATCTTTAAGGTCCCTTCCAACTCTAGCCATTCTATGGTTCTATGATCTTAAATTTAGACACCTTAATGATCCAGAGAAGTTGACTGGGAAATGACCTGAACTCCCTCTGTAGTCAGAGAAAGATAATCCCAGGGAGAACAATTCAGGTCACCTTCTTTAGGTTCTTGCTCTCAGTTACCCTCTGGAGAAGCCCTTCTATCTCCATTACTTACACAGGGAATCTAGGAAGCCTGTCATGCTAATGCAAGTGCCAAAGTTAGTCACTATGAAAACCTCTCTTCAACCTATTAGCCCCTGGAATACTGTGTTCCACAGCTGTTTATAAGGTTTCTTTGGTGAGAGGAGAAGAATCAGGAAGAATTTTCAATCTTTTTTAATGCACTTGACTTTAAAACAAAATCACTAATCAGACTCCTTTTTAAAGTGCACTTCTGAAAGAAAAAGAATATATAGCTTTCCCACACACTTCTGCTAATATGCACCATCACTGCTAATAATGAGGGCATCACAGCTTCATTTCTGTCATAGCCTCTTTTTGTCATGTGTTGGAGCTCCATAGTTACTCTGACTGTCATATCTTTTATTTATTAACACAGAAAGGCATTAAAATGCAATTTCCTCATCTATTTGTTTCTTTGCTAATTACACACCATTTAATACTCAAAGAAATTCAGCAATGGCCAGCTTGATTTATTTCAGTTGCATAGATGCATGAGTTTATATTTAATCATTGTTTTGATTTTTTTTTGTTTTTATTCATGTGAACTTTGTGCAATATTTCTTTCCAATTTTAATCCATTAGCTGTTTATAAGCTCTCTTCCTTTAGCATGCATTAAATCTCCTGATTGATTTTTAGCTTCAATATTTTGAAAAGAGATTTCCTCTGGAAAGGGAAGCATTACAGGTGGCATTCCTTAAACTTTCTACAGACTCTCTTATTTTAGTGTATTTAGAATAATTCTGATTTTGATGTTAGAAGAAAATAACTTCCAAAGAAAGGGTTAGATTTGTTCTAGAGGTGAATGTAAAGTAGACTTTTGGCTCAGTAAAAATATGTTGATACTTTGAATAAACTTCCCTGAATGAGGATGAAAATATGTTTTTAATTTAAAGAAATCTGATTACAAATATAAAATATTAATCTTATAAGGTTAGTTAAATCATGTTCTTTGTTTTGTCTTTCATTATTTTTGGCACATCAATTTTGAAAGTGAAAAATTATCTCAAAGCTAAGCACAGAAACAAAAAAAATGAAAATAGAAAACAAGAAAAGCATTTATTTTCAAAATGTTGGTCTGTGGCAATTTCTCAATATTTAAAAATATTTTCCATTGGTAATGTAATTCTAACTAATAATAGCATGGAAATTGATTACACTTTCTGTAAGATTTTGGTTTCAGTGAAGCATCATTAGGGTTTTCCAACAAGTTCTACTTATTTCAGACAAGTCTGCTGTTCCTTCTTGACATCTGGGAACATATAATGTTTTCATGTGTTAATATGACCAAGTCTAAAAGTAGATTTATATGCTACCACATCTATTAGGTCTTTTCTTTAGTACACTACAGACAAGAAGGCAGCCTGCTTCAATTTTCAGTGTTTGTTAGGAGCTTTTGGACTTTTTCTTCAGTGTAAGGCCAGTGTGCTCAATATTCATGATTTCACAGTCACCTACTCCATTAGGTAGGCTCCATTTACCACCTAGTTTTCTTCCAAAGAAAATTGAGGAAAATGCATACTTTGATACAGAACAAAGATGAGGGAGTGCACCCAATGAACCAGGGCTGTGGCAGGATTTGCCTTAGGCTGAAATGACAATATAATTGTATATGAGGTCACCAGATGGCACAGAAAAAAATGGTTAGATTGTCCTCAGGCTGCAAAGATTGTTGCAAAAGAGTAAGGGAAGTATGATGGTGACTTTAAAGTTGTCATAGATCTACTGACACCACCAACACATCATCTTTTGGGATTCATTATGGAATCTGGACTTCAGTGTCTTGGTGAAGTGACTTTCAAAGCTGTAAACAGATAGCTGTAAACAGATAGGAAAAAAAAAAAAAAAAAAAAAAAAAAAAAAAAAGAAAGAAAACAAAACAAAACCAGACAGAATTTTAAACCTTAAGCCTGATGGTGCAAAGGAGATGCTGCACCCCAGAGCCTTAAATAAAATACTTCACAACTCATCCACTCCATACATATTCACTGAGGTAGCTTCTTGGTAAAAAGATTTGTCAGTGTTTCAATAAGCTGCATAATCCAGTTCAATGAGTTGAATACAAAGGATAGGAACATTTACATTCAAAGTAGTGAGGCTTTCTTTCTCCTCCAACAACTTTATTATGTGGTTGGTAAAATCAAAACTAAAACTGCAAAACTGCATTTCTAAACTTCCTTCTTCTTCCCACTTTGGCTACCAAAGCTCTGAAAAAGAGGGAAAGAAAACTTATTTCAGGGTCAGGATGGAAAGATGGCATTTGTACCTTGTTGTAGTTTTTGCTTCTGACTTGTGTAATAATTTTTGGACTTTTTTCCTTTTCTCAGCAATGGTCACAGAATCACAGAATTGTAGGAGGCAGACTGGGGCATAACCTTTTCTGTTGCCCTACTCCCATTCTAGTAGAGCTGTGCAAAAATTTTGGAGGTTAAAATCTTAATTAAAAAATTAAAATTTCAACAAAACCAATAGATTTTACCTACAGGAAAAGAATTTATAGCTTTTTGATTCCTTTAAAGGTAGAATCTTAAAATGTTTTTTGCATTTTAATTCTTTCTTTTTATTGTTAGTTGTTTCTGGAGTTTTTATGTTACTTCCTTACTTATATACCAAGTATAATGAAAAGTGATATACGAGAAATACAACTGAAATTATTTTTTTTTCCTTGACAAAAAGTTGATAGATGATTATATAGTTTGATTTTTCAACTAAAATTGCTAGTATCCTGGTAAAGCCCCCAGTGTTAGAACTTTAAACTGAAACTTTTTCTTCAGAGGTTTCTCTATAATTAACAGAATTATACACAGTATATAATGTTAATATATCAATATATAAATAGACAAACTGAGCTTGTCATGATTTATAGAATTTAAAAAATTATAGTTTTATTCCTCTCCCTAGTGTTTGGTCTGAAAGATGAGATACCTATTTTGCTTTTCTTTGTCTGAATTGGCTCTTAAGGCTGGAAATGGATCATCCAGAAACCACTCTCATGACTTTACAGATGCATTTATAACAGGGCTGGCACATCACCTTGATGCCTCATCCATCATCACATTTTTCTCCAAAGATGGTAAATGAACCAGTAGCATTTAAGGAACACTGCCTAGTAAAGCTTTGCACAGTATCCCTTGTACTCTAGTGAGATTTGTGACCTTGATTTCAATGGCCTTTGGGTCAGTATGCTTTAGAGTTAGCAAAATAATGTATTTGGGAAATGCAGCCTCTTTAGCTCATGTACTGTTTGGGACTTTTGGAATGCAGATTTTATACAAGGCATGCTGCAGCTTAATGTCAGAATAATACTGCGAATTAGTGAACGAGGGGTGTTTCAGCAGATGCAGGACTGACAGGCATTTTCATTCCTTCCTGTGAACCTGTAGTCACTTAATGTCATAAATAGGTCAAATGCTGGCCATTTCTTAATACTAAAACTGAGTTCTAACATACTAATTCTGAGTGGTCAATCTATTAATTTGCACAGAAAGCTTCTTTTTGTATGTTTCCATATGACTAGATGAATTGGTACGCTGCTGTTTTACAAACACATTGGCATGTTAATAGAAAAACTGAGAATATTGTGATGTTTCACCTAGATTTAAAAAACATGACTGTTAGAATGGTGTATGAAAAGCAAAAGCAACTAATCTGTTACCATAAATACATAATGAAGACAGAGTTTCTCTGTAAGTGTAGCATCTTCTTACAAAAGACTGTAAAAATGTCAGTATTATTTTGTGTGTTCTTATTTCTGCCATTATAAATCCATCTGTCCTCAGTTTTAGGGAATCAGAAACTAGTGGCTTTACCTAAGTATCTGTAAATAAAATTTAGACTCCTATCTACTCTTAATTTTATTTCAGAAAGCAAACCATATTTTTCTAAGTACAGCACATAGATAAAATTACATCAATAGTGGGAAACTGCATTTTTTTAAACATTTTACAAAAATATTACATAAATGGGAATTTTTAATAGAATTAAAAAACTTTTATTTTGCTATGTACTAGTGTTTATAGCACTATATTTGTACATCATTTGATTCAAAGGAGTATAAAGAAAACCTATACATTTTCTGTGATAGAAATGAGAAAACATCACCAGTTTCTAAGTACCTGATCCTTCAAGAATAATTTCAGGAAAATTAATAAAAGGAAAATAAGTAGATGACCAACATTGTAACTACTATTGACTTTTATTTGGACATTGTTTAAAGACAATAAACATCAATTTCTAATCAATAAGATCAGTTTTACGTTTTTCTGTCATATGTGTGGATCTGAATTTTAGGAAAAGACAAAGAAAGTTCTTCACAATTCAAGACGAGTAACAGAGCACTGGAATAGGCTGCCCAGAGAGGTTATGAAGTCTCCTCCTCTGGAGATATTCAAAACCTGCCTGAATGTGTTCTTATCCAGCCTGCTTTAGGTGAATCTGGTTGGATAGGAGGATTGACCAGATGATCTCTGATGGTCCCTTCCAACCCCTAACTTTCTGTGATTCTGTGATTCTGTGATTCATTAGATTCATCCCATTGGAGAATCTGTTGAAGAACATGGGTATAACCATATGCGCAGATGACCTAAAACGAAATCAAGACCAAAAATCTTTAAATTATCTGAGGATGTGGTCTTAGCCTATGTTCTGCATTACCATAAAACCCACAAAATGAAGAATTGAGAATATAGTTCAAGTAGGATGTCTCAATTATTTTTACAGTATAAAGTCTTGGTAGCAGTATAAGTAATACTTAAGGTATTGAGTAGGAAACTGTGACCTCATTTACATCCAGTAAATGTAACTGAAACAGGTAAGTTGAAAGAATGTAATAAAGAATATAACACTAAGAATCCTTCCTTTACCTATATGGTCACTTTCACCAGTCCATGAAGATAAATTTGCTCTTTTTGTAGTAGCTAGAAGTAGTCAATGGAGAATAACATTGACAAAACTGAAACTTCTTCTGCTTAAAGTAGTAGAACCTCCTCCAACAGTAAATATTTTCTGCATTCATGAAAATGAAGCATAAGTAGGAAAGGGACAAGGACACTGTGAAAGTGTGGAAATCGCAAGCAATGTCTTGGAATTTACTCCTTGCTTAAATTACTCCTTACTTAAGTCTGTTGGAATCTAAAAAGCTGTATTAATGAAGATCTCAAAGAAACAGGTAGACAGAATGCTCCCATGTGTTGCAGAATTTGCCCTCTTTCTAACTCAAACTTCAGCAGTATGCAAGTTTTCATTAGCCGAGTAACTAATAATGACAAAATAACTCAGTGTGAACTTTTCTAAAGGCTGTGGTGGGATTCATTAAAGCCAGGGGAATGCCTTTTACCAATTACAGCTTTGTGATTTGCTGGCTACATCTATTTCAGCCAGCATTGAAAAATCTAACAATACATATAAAGCAGAGCTAATATTGTTTTGGCATTAAAGTTACTGCACAAAGAGTGATCATGATATTTGATGTGTAATTTAGCTTTGGTTATTCTTCTACAAGGATTTCTTTTGCCCCTGGAGGTTCATAATGCTCCAGGAAATGTGTCTTTTCATTTTGTTAAGAAAATATAGTGATGAATACTCTGATGGAAAAATGTGTGCCTTGTGTCTTGTTAGCCCCAGGATGTCTTAAAGAATATAGCTATCTCAATGGGGCCATTCCTGGGAGACGGGTATAATTGACAACTGAATATATAAATCAACCAATAAGCTTACTAATGTAAGGAACAGCTTAATTTCTTCTGTTGTTTTTTGAGTTTTGTTTTTCAAATGCTCATTTTTATAATCACTTTCAATGTTAGCTTCCGGTGTGATATGAACAAAGCCTCTTTTTTTATCCTTTATTTTTTTTTTTCAAATGTGGTTATGGGCCCGATTCAGCTCCAATGTTTCCTTTCAGAATATTGTTTTACCATATCCAGAAAGATTATTTGATACATGTAGTAGTATTCAATAAGTAATCTATAAATTATACAAATTTTGACTTAGTAACTTTTCCTTTAAAATCCTTCAATTATTTGAATCTCAATGACTAAACATAGAGAAAACTCAGAGGAACTGTCACCTTGTTGTGCTAAGAAAAATCATCATGATCAAATAAATACTTGATATGAAAGAGGAGCCATACTTGATCTGTCTCTCAGAGAATATAGGACAAGTCTTGGGATTTGGCCATGGTTTCATCACACTATAACCATATTTGTTTAGTTTTGAAGAAAAAAAGAAGAGTTTTTTAAACAACTAAATCAAATGAAAAAAGGAGCTATGCATTCTTGGTAATAAGCACGTTTCAAATTGTTTTAACAGCCTTCATATGCCTCTTCATACAAAAGACAACCTGAGATCCTCAGATAAGAAAATGAATGCTGTCTAAAGTTTGTCCATAGAATTACTGGAATTGAGGAAACAATTTGTGTTTATTGAATACATATTTATAGGATAATAGATGTCTCTGGTAAATAATATATGATATGTTAATAGAATTAATTTCCACCATTCATTTCTAAATTAGCTAAATATGTATTTAACAAACAAACTTCTGAAAAGAGCTTAATCACCCATGGGCAAAAGGAAGATTAAAATTAAAACAACAACAGGATACATTATGTCTTCTTGTCAAAACAAAACACAACAAAATCCAATTTATAATCTTCCTTATTAAAGGAACTGTCATTTTATGCCTGCACAAAGAATGAAAAAATCTTTAGTCACGTGGAATAAAAAAGGCTGAGAACCTGACCATTGTTTTCAAGGAAAATATGAAAAAGATATAAGGAGGATTATGGCTCCTCCATTCAAACCATGAAGTTTCTGAGATAAGTGCAAAGCAGGGCCACCTGCCATGATCTTCTATTTGTAACAAGCCATCCATGCAACTCTGTGTGTAGAACCATACAGTATAAAGATGGAAATATTAATTACTTGATTAAAGATTTATCATTAATTTATTAAATTAAGTTGTAAAACAAAGCATAGATTGTTATACCGAAAGTGAATCAAACTGCTTTCTTGCAGAACAATAAGCAGATTATTTTTTTCTTTTTAGAGAAGGCATGGCTAGATTTTTTAGTGAGGAGGAATCTCGTCTGGCAATATATTTGGCACTGGCAAAGTTGGCTAGAAGACATACTAAGTCATGCTACAGAAAGCTTACTGCTCCTTAAATGTGATTTTAGGATGGAACAGTTTGGAATACAGAATTAAGACTAGATTTAGACTACGGACTAAACCAGACCTGCATGTCATCTACTCTTGCTGTCCAATTAATAATTCTAATAAATTGTTATTCCTATTGGTAGAGGCTAGCCATGTTAGCTGATACATTAGTATCCAGGATGCTGTTCCCCTCAGGCTGAAATATGCTGTGTGCAGGTGGCAGGTAAAAGCAACGCATGCAGAGTTGGGATTGAGGCTATCACTCCACCAGAGCTCAATTGTCTGAGTGAAACAGACACCACTGTGTAGCCAAAGCCCCTTGCATTTTAAAGCTGTTCTGTGGACTTCAGTAACATTGGAGTAGGATTTAATGTGGTGTTGCCACTCCCCAGAGTGAGGTGCATTTCTCCTTAATATGCTGGTCAGACTTAAGACATGGCCAGAGGAAAGCCATTAGTAAATGATAAATCAAAGATTATACTTGTTACTGAGCTATTTTTTACTAAATTATATGAAGTGTGTGTGTACGGTCCCAGTTTTAAAGAGAGTCAAGTGGCTGCTTTTCAGCATCTGTGATAATCTCTGTTAGTGACAGAGGGCTGGCAAAGCCACAGGAAAATTTGTGAACATGTTACATCAAGTGATTTTTTACATCCCTATGATATATTTACAGAAAAGAAAAATATACTTTATACTTTCTTCAATTCCTTCCCTAAAACTCTTCCTAGACATCTTCTGGATGCCTAAGAAGCATTCAGTAACAGGTGTGTGATTGTTGACATGCACTAGACTTATCTGGCTAAAGCATTCACACATGAACACCATTGCACATATCTGTGATTAAAGTGCTCTGGTACCCACATCCACCTCATCTCCACACTGTCTAGCTGGTGTTAAGTGGCAAAGATAGACCGCAGCCATGCCAGCAAGCATTCCTGCTGGTCATGGTGACTAAAGTGACCTTACATCATCCCAGTGCTGGCTTGCTGGTGCTGGGTGGACAAGGTGCCCTGGGCTTCAAAGGAGAATGGGTTGTACTGTATTCATTTCAGAAGTGTCTTGGCTCAACGATGCTTATGCCATGGAGGTCTGGCATGTTATTAAGAGAACTTGAGAAACTTATGTATTTCAACAGCCCATGCAGTTGAACTGGGCTGAATTATGCCCATCACAGCTTTACTTTTTTTACACATTGTTAAAGGAAAATGAGATCTTGGGTTTTAGTTGGGGCTCTTCAGATTGAGAGAAATAGCAAAAAGTGCTTAAATAAAGTAGTTGTAATTCATAGTCACTGATTCTAAACTCCCCAAAAGCATTACACTTTCAGTGCTTCATAGCATGCTGCTTAACTTGTTTCATCCTCAAGGGTGAAGGGGTAAAGTTCTCTTTTTAACACATGGGCAGTGCCTCATAAATGTCAGAATCAATCTCTCAAAGATTTTTCTTTGTTTTAGTTTTGTTGAAATGTCTGTCAAATTATTTCTGCAGTTCTTGTTTAGCTGTTTTGGAGTCTGTGTCAACTTTGCAGATTCAGGTCTGTTTGGTTTTTTTTTTTGTCACAATGCTTCTCCTAATTGTTACATATTCTCTAAAGTAATACATTCAAGGAAGAAACAGCCTCTGGAAGCTCGTCCCCCAGCCCAGCTCTACTGTCCAAACGTAGCCTCTGAGCTTGTCCCACACTGAGGGCTCCCATTCAATGTTGAGACTGTCTCTTATGACCAAGGGAAACTTTGCTCCCTTGTAAGGTGTCCTTTTGTCTCTGACACCCCTGCTTTCAGCCATCTTAACCCCTTTTGCGGGTGGGTTGTCTTGCCCTGCAGATCAGATCATTCCTTGGTCAAAACTTACCCATGTTGAGCAGTTACAATTTGAATTTCCCCTTCCCCATGTAAATGCAACTGTAGGGTGTTCAGGCTGCTGATTGAGGGGAATAAAGCAGCATATACTTTCTCAGGTACTGAATAAAAACTCTGGGTGGCCCAAAATCTCACGATTGATTGAGAAAGTAGTGCAGTCACATCACCATGGAAGAAGCCCTGCATGTGTGGCTTCCACTTGCACGCTTCTTGTGTGAATGGGTGCAGTGTGCTGCAAGCAAAGATGACACCATGGCTGACCAGAGGAAAAAGCATCCACTCCTCCAGGGGA
The DNA here is from genome assembly GCA_013398155.1 of Pedionomus torquatus. Lineage (NCBI taxonomy): Eukaryota > Metazoa > Chordata > Aves > Charadriiformes > Pedionomidae > Pedionomus > Pedionomus torquatus. The sequence goes on from VZRU01010604.1 coordinate 234,158, forward strand.
CTGTGCAGAGAGTAACAGCAGTGCTCTGTTCAGACAGACTTATGTGGCTCCATTCATACTGCCATGTGGGTATACCAGATAAAGTACCCATCTGATTCTCACTACCAGTGGGTACAAGTGCAGACCTGTAGCGCTGCTTAGAGTCAAATATAGCACTGAAAACCCTGTTCAAACTCCGTGAAAAGAGTATTTTTGAGCGTATGTCTCAAAAAAGGGAAATAATTTTGGTAGAAACCATTTTCTCCCTCATAAACTTGAGTATGGTATTCATTCACAAATGTCTCTGCTCCAGGGAACATTCTTTCCTGCAACTACCCCAGAAGTTCCTCCTAGACTCAATCTGACGGAAGGCAGAGAATGTGTCTGGGTATGCCCTGCTGACTTCCCTGGCAGACTAACATGATGACAGGCGTAGCTAGGGTTTGATCCCAGGTGCTGAGCAAGTTGGACCACAAGTAAACCACTGCATTCATCTCTTTCACAGTTCAATAGTTCACTTTAACTATGTCACAATTTCAAAATGCTGTTGTGAAGATGGCACTCATAGAAACATAGATGGCACTAATTGAAACTGTAGTCATCAGAAAATAGACCAATATCAATAGCTACCTGGAACAGAGCAATTCCCAACTAGGGATTAACATGCAATATCTAATGCCGTTGAGAGTGACCTGGACTTGAGTTATAGTCATATGGTATGGGAATAAGACTCTTAATCCTCAAACTTACTGAGCATCTACTGAGAAGTGCTGAGTACTCAAAACTTACTGACTTATGTAGAATATATATATATATATATACCTACATAAATATATAAATAAATATATAAATATATAAATATATATATTCCTATATATATATAGGAATATATTGAGATACATATATGGAATTTATATGCTAACACACAAATCTGTATAATGAATTTCTGATGCAATATAATTTAGCATGTGTTGTTTTCTATATCATGCAACACTTTAAAGATGACAATTCTGCCTTGCTTACTCTGTTCCATGAGTTCTGTCTCATTTTGTACTGAACAAAATTACCTACTAATGCAAAGTTGACTTTTTCTGTGGAACAAGGGAAAATGGAATAATGTTAAAAAGAGTGAACACATTTAATTAACTTCAGTATGGCTATCCATTTGACTTTGGATTTCTCATTCAACAACTTTTGCCAAAAGACAAGATTGAGTAGATATGTAGGTAATTTCAAAAATATAATTCCCCTTTCATTAATGAGATAATTGATTTTTTATGTGACAGAAAACATGGTACTTTGAATTCTCTGCTTAGATAAAATAGTATTTGTTTTCTATATTATGCAAATTATAGTTCCCTTTCTTTAAACTCTCTAAATTTTCTGTTTTATATTATTATCTGTTAGATTTTTTGTTTTGTATTAATATGTTTTGCATTATTGCTATGTTTTCGTAATCATTCTTAAAAGATGATTCCTGAATTGATTGCTGCTCTTTGTCATCTTGTTTTAAAGAGTTTGTTTTGTATATTTGAGTTGCGTATGTTGTGACAAGTCTACTCTGATGTCCTGCTTCTTTCCTTCCTTCTCTATGACTATACTTTAATGCTGGTGTTCTGAAATACATTTTTATAACTACAAAACAGTGAAGATGATATCCTTTTTTTCTGTCCTGAAAGCAGACAGCTATTTAGACTGATAAGTCAGACAGGCCATTGAAACTTAGTTAGTTTGAAACATGAAAAAAACTTGCTTTGGGTTGACCTTTGATTGGCATAAGTAAAGAATCAAGCAATTTTCAGTGCAATCATAATAAGATTCTTGCAGGTGAAGTAATATGCCAGTCTGACTTTTAAAAATATTTGTTGATCCTTTTCCCCCTGGAGACAGCCATAGCTTCACAGCAGAGTCTCTGCTTATCCTAAATAATTTTAAGTGCTTTGCCTATGACATCTGAGTGTTGGTTTAATCTGAGTACTGATTTTTTTTTTTTTTTTCCAGATTCCATTTCATTTTGCCTTTAATTGTAGAAGAGGAAAACCAGAACTTTTCAGCTGACTGTCAATGCTATATCAGCAAACACCAGAACACTGGAGTTTTTTACTGCAACCTATTAACCCATCTTTAAAGAAAAAATTGAACTGTGGTAGAATTAATTCAAGTTTTATGTTATATTGCACGGCAACTATAAACAGGACTATATTAATGTTTATTGTCTGTTAGCATTGTCTAACTAACATTTATACTCTTGTCAGCATTACAGAATGCGTCATATATGTGCACAGGAGCTGCTGATTTAGATGAATATAAAAGTGTAGGATATTGGAGGGGTACTTTCTCTATTTTTACTGCTTTGTTCACCCTACTAAAAATTTATAAGATTGCCTCACAGGCTGAAATCCTCATGTAGCTGACATACAGTCCTTTCTGTGAGCTGACAGAAATGGAAGTTGCAGGAATGGTTCACCAGTGGGCAACAACCAGAGCTCCAGGGGCTCGGTTTCTGCCTTGAAGTCAGACCAGTAAACCACTAGCTGTGATTTGGTAATGTCAAACTTGAGGAACTCCTTATTGCATCCTCTGCAGCTAATGGGGCTCTAGTGTGACTCTGCTATCTTGTCCCGGGCACATCAGTGTGGGTGACAGCCACACAAGCCATTGGTAAACTGTTGCTCACTAGGCTTGCAGGAGTGCTGCAAGTGCAGAGTGGATGGAGGGATCAGAAAAAAAATCCATCTCTGCCAGGAATGATAATGTCAAGTGACTGCATGAGGAGGACCAAGGCAGTATCTACAGACCAGGGATATATGAGACCTGAAAGTCTGGCAGCTTGCAGAAAGCATGTTTGATGCAGTGAAACCAGGTGTTTCCTCAGACTGCAAGAAAGATGCTATAATCCCTGTTTACCCTCTATTCCTCACCCATCTCACAGAATGTTAGCCTCTTCTTACTCAATGGAAATTTGTTATTCACTTTTAAACTTCTGTCTTGTCTAATTCTCACATTTTTTCCCTGGTTTTCATTGCTTTCTTCTTTTCTTTTCCCTTACTTGTTATCTCCAGCTTCAAAATCCCTTTCCAAATATAGAAAGCTCAGGAAAGTTCCAGGGAATTCTTCTCTTTCAATGAGAAAATTTCCTATAAATTTAAGTATACTGAGTATACTGAGGAATAGCATTTTATTCTTTGGCTAGATTATCCCAGAGCTATCAGCCACTACTGTAGCCCTTCTAGGCAATATCATGAGTCAATATCAAAACTCTATTCTATTTAGAGGGATTCCTCATGATATAAACTATTGCTTAAAAAGGTCTTCTTAGAGCAGTGTGGCCTGACTGCCACCTCCAAGAAGAGTGAGCAGAAAAAAGTTTAAAGTTCATCAGTGGAAACTGGTTACCACTTAGAGTCAAAACAGTATTTTTGGTAAATATTGGAGGTATTTTTCTGCATTTCAGAAAGAGTTCTAATGTTATCAAAAAGCTCTCAGTTTTCCTTCTGATAGTCAAACTACAATCCAGGGCAGGGTAACTACATTTTTTTTAGGATATTTCATTAAAAATATGATTTCAGATTAAAATAGTATTTTAGTTCACAATATTTTTAGGAAAGAAAGACAGAAGGAGAAGGGTGGATGGCTCTGTTGGGCAAAAATGGAAGGAAGTGAAGCTGTATTTGGGTACACAAAGATGTGGGGTTTTCAGGACAGTAGCAGGGTTTTTCACGTTGTTTCAAGAAGCTATAAGTTTGAAAATAGATGTTCAGTAGAGAAAAGGAGCAGGTATTCATCAATATGCCATGAATTCCAGTAAATTCACTGTTTTCTTAGAGCTCTCTCTGATCTCTAAAAGCAGAATTGATATAAGGTCTTTAAACTTAAATATGCAACCCCCACTTCGGAATTTAGAAGACTATAGGCAGATGAATAGTTTGAGTGACTTCAGAATTATTTATCTGAATTATTCACTGAAGACTTGATGACTAGAGAGGTCAATTCCTTTTAACTTACTTTCTGTTGGCATCAGGTATGGGTTTATCTGATGAAAAAGAGGAAGAGTTCACAAATTCCTCTCTATAAAAGAAAGGGTGGTAAACTCATAATGGCTTTCAGTCAGGAAGAATAGTTTGGCTGTGTTTTTCATAGCCTTCAAACACAGTTCACAATTCTTACTTTATCGCTACTCCCTTCTCATAAGGCTATATCCCTTAGCCACTATAATTCAAGTGAAAGAAGGACTGAGGCAGGAAAGGGAAGAAGAAAGTAAGAGAAAGGAAAGCAAGGAAATCTAACATGTGTAAGATCCAGCAAAATGTTGGCACATATGTAGTTCCAGATTTTGTGGGATTGAGTATTAACTTGCATATTTTTTTTCCTAACCCTAATGGACTGCTCTAATAAGACCAAACAAACTAACAAACAAAACACAACCTTATAAAATGGCAAAAGTTAAAATTCATTTAAAAAAAAAAATGTTTCTTTTTTTTTTTTTTTCAGGCAAAACACTGAGGATTTTTATCTTTCTGGGCAGTATAACAAACATAAATGTGAGATTCTCCTCACAAAACCAATTTTGTCAGTGGACAAGCTCAAACACTTTCACTCCTATATTCGTATCAGCATGTTCCAAGATCCACTCTTTTCCTTGTGAATGGAGTAAAGCAAAATAATTGCTTTTGCCTTTTCTTTTTAATTGCTTTTTGCTTGCAAGATGCCTTCTTTCTTTCTTTCCCTAAATGACATGTTGAATTGAACATGAAGATGCCTTCTTTGGTAGAGCTCAGCGCCAGTTGGATATATTAAATTTGCCTCTGTAAGAGTGATTCAACCTCTCATATCTAGGCTTGCTTTCTGTGAGTTAGGACATTCATCCAATTTAGCACTTCTTTTTGCAAGTGGCATCTTATAGACAATGGTAAAAGAGCTTAACTGCTAGGTAAGAAATTTTTGTAGACTTTAATATTGTTATTCCTGGAAGACAGAGACTGGATAAGTTGGTTCAGTCTGAATACTTAATCATACCTGTCAGTCTTAACAGGTTGCATGTTGCAAGGTAAACTATTGTGGAAATGGATTTTTACTCCACTGACATAGTAGGTCTGAGTTATGGGAGAGTGAACAATAAACAGAAAAATAACTGAGGACAGAACTTTAGAGCTGTAAATATGGTACCGGGAAGCATGAGAGGCTGAAAGACAAGCACAGCACGATGAGAGCAAGCAAGGGGCCAGAACCTTGCACTCACAGTGAATCCGAGTGGGGCAAATTAGCCTTCTGCAGGGAGGGAGAGAATGGGACTTTTCCAGAATGTGTCAATGCAATACAACTGTAAAAAGGTCTTGGAGTAAATCAAAGATCACTCCAGTCCCCCACACCCTCCATCTATATGGTAACCAGATGCTGAGAGTGCTATTCATCTTATTGAATGAAGATGTCTGGATTGCAGTTCTCTGCATTTTATCAAGTCACCCAGGGCCCCTTTGTGGCACAGAGACCCAGTCAGTGATGTCTAGAGCGCTCTTCATGTTATCCTAATGCAGAGATCTACAGTGTTCAAATAAACAGCACCTCACGGTGGACTTTGCTCTCTCTGCAGGCTGTGGAACATGCCTCAGGTGATTTATACCTGTGCTTGAACCAATTAAAATTGAGACAAATGGTACCCAAAATGACCAACTATAAATGCCTCACAAAAAGTTGCGTTCTGCCTAACAAGGATCTTCATATTACACAATCAAACCTGGATACTTTTTCATTGCTTTTCAACACTTTGTTTAGATTGGAGGTGAGGTAAGCACAATTACACTTTCTGTAGACAGCTCAACTTTGAGGAAAACATCCTTGAACTTCTTTTTTTTTAACACCCTCAGGGCTACTTTAAACTTTTATGACTTAAATAGACTTCTGTGGGCAGCAACATTGCCACAGGAGAGGTGTGATATTGGACATGTCGATCTGTCTCTTGAAACTCCTCTTCAGCTCTGGCTCACAACAAAGTGCCTCCTATGGCGGGGTCAGGGCCAATGTCAGAACAAGAAACATACAGCTATGCAAAAAACACATCCCAACTTCACAGACAGGTTTTGCTGGAATAATTCATGTCTCATTTCCACCACAAGAGTGACAGAAAGAGTTGTATCATCTACAATATAAAAGCAGTGCAATGTCAACTTCCTATCTTATTCTTGTTCCTACGGGGAGTGATAAACGCACTCTGCTTCTCTTTGTTCACCTCATGACATTCTGCTTGTAGTGGTATTAAACATATTCTATTGTGATATTGAAGGATGATTCTCAGCTAAGCCCTCTGAAGTTTCTATCAAATGTGTCATCAGATTTAAAGTATAGACTCCAGAATTATGACAAGACAGAGCCTCTCATTAATTATGGATTTTTAATTATGCAATATTTTTTTAATCTCTGTCAGGCAGCACCACGGTATTTAGTTCTCCTTTTGCTTTGTTTTTATTATTATCTTTTACAGTTGAACTGTTTGCATCTGAGACAGCATCTCTACTTAAAATGTCACCCCCTAGCAATTACTTTTAAGTATTTTAAATTACCTTGAGGTTAAAAAACATTTTTTTCTCTTAAGCAATACATAATTATATATTGCTCACAATGACTGACAGTTTGTTGAATGAAGGATCGTTAAATAGTACCCTGAATATTATAACAAAGCAAGTCCCACCAAGTCTCAAGATTTCAGGAGCTGTAACACCAATCAGTCATTTTGTATTGTAATTATAAAGGCCTCCCAAAATGATTTAAACAATAGTAAAAGGAAACGCATCCTTCACTTGCAGAGTAGAAACAACTTGATCACTGTAATTGCAGGAGAGGCAGTAAGGTATCACAAGGGAAAATAATCTCAAGATATTTCAGATTTCTTCTACTTTTTTATTGAGTATTTTTAAATGTTATTTGATATGACCTCTAAATAAGAACAGTTCTATAAAATGAAGTAAAAGCTGTGTATGCATCAAACCCTTAGGGATACAACCCTTTTCAGAGTTTCTTCAAAGGGGATAACTTGGGCACACAGCAGGTGCAGATCTATGGCTGTACCTTTTCACCTTAGGAATGTACACACAAGGAACAGGAAGGCATACTGAGCAAACAGCAAGCTTTACCTCTGATCAGGCTAGGTGACTGATAATCCTTTTCACTGATGAGTCCAAAGGTCCTCCCAAACTGTCTAGCTTTGGAATAGAAATGATTTATTGAAACAATCTTACCTACTCCACTGTTCTTGCAGCTGACTGTCTCCTTCAGGCTAAATTCTCAGGAAGACCACCCTTCCTCTATTTGCATATTCACGATGATACTGCAGTTTTGGCTGAACAGGATCTGATTTTTAATGGATACCAAAACTGTTACTGAAAGGTTGGCCAAGGTCTTCTGAGATGCCAAGAGAGTCACTTTAAGTGCTTAGGTTTTTAGCTCAGAGATATCACATGGGAATTACTTATGTTATTCCTGTGCAAAAAGAATCAGAGAGTGATGGGCATGTTGTAATTTGGTCAAAATGGCACATAAGATTAGGTGACATTTCAGAAAAAAATGCAGCAAAAGACATGCAAAATGAACATTAGCACTCCTCACACAAACGGTAGTATTTAGCAAGCATGGCTATGTATTCAACTTGAGCTAAGCTAGAACAGTCCACCAAAACTAACAGATCTGATTTCTCTGACTTGCATGCGGAACAGTTATTCCATTTAATGAGATTCATTCACACAGAACTGTAGGAAATGAAAAATTAAATCAGCCCCATTGACAATTATAGATAATTTAAACTCAAACATGCTAATATAAAGACAATACTATCATACTCTTTAAAATCATATTTTATAAACAATAATATAGTACTGGAAACCATAACTAAACAAAAAACTCCAGTGAAAATGCTTGACTTTTCCTAACAGAAAAGGTCAATTTTGAAGAAATTATTTTCTTTTTTCCCCATTAGAATCTGACAGTTTTGATGGTCCTGACCCAGGATGTAAAAGAAATTCAGACATGGCTTTGGCAATGACAAAAAAAATAGCTTTAAGCTCATGCTCTGCAGTTTGCCACACAAGAAAACTGGCTTGGTCACGGTACAAAGCCTTAGAGCTGACCTGGTGCACAAGAGGAAGATCTTTGAAATGCTTATGCTTTCAAATATTTAAAACATTTGGAAGAGAGAAAAATTTCTTGTTGTTCAATTCCATCCCCAAATTACTCACTGTTATGACTATTACATAGTACAGTGATTGCAAAGCCTTTTTTTCATGTATAATTTTATTGCCCATTGCCAGCTGAAGCAACTAAGCAGTGGACAATGATGTCTATCTCTCCCAGTCTTCAAGAGCTTTAACTAATGAGAAGGATGCCAGTATGACAGGGACACATGTTCTCTAGAGGTGGAGAGGGGAATCCTTTACATTGGAAGTCTTTGCTGATACAAGGAGGTCAGTTATCTCCTTCTCCATTCACTCTCATTATGGAAGAGACAGGAAAGAGCTCAGCAGAACTGAAGCAGATACAAGTGCCTTGAGTTATGTTACGTGTAATCGTTTTATGGTAGAAGAAACTAACACTACTGTGACTGCTTTGATTTGTCAGATGGCCTTAAATTAGGCTCACTTCTGCATTACAACACAGCCAGAATGAGAAACATTGGGGCTGAGGGAGCCAAATTTCCCTGACCACTGCACAGTGATGATTTCCTGTTTTGCAACTTGCACATTTGCTTGGTTTCATTCACGTTGACACAAATAATATTACATTTAAGACAGGAGAGGAATCACTGTCATAACTGTGAGCCATATTGCATATGCATAGTGCTGCGTTACTTTGCTATGCATTACACCCTCATGGTTTCTATAATGATGTTTCTATAATGTTTCTATGCACAGCTGTAGTGGAGCAATAGGGACTAATTACACACAACACACAACATGGCAGTACACACACCCACATCCACACCACATTGTTGGCAGATGTTGGACACAAGATCAAATACACTATCTTCTTCAGTCCTGGGGCTGCTGTACTGTGGCTTGTGGCTGCGGAGGATGGTCAATAGAAAAGCTAGGCCACTGCACAGTGCTGTCATTTAGAAATCATTTACAGAATGATGGAACAGCATAATATCAATTGCAGTGTTTCTGTTCAGCTAGTAATGAGCAATGTTTGTTGGGGAGATAATGTGTGTGGTCATTTGCACAAATGTACTTACTGCCAGGCACTTCTATGTACACTACCGCTTGAGTGAAATAATTTTTCTCCCTCATAAAGGAAGAATTACTTGTTGCTATGGTAGTACATAGAATCAGAAAACACAAGAGGCTGAAGTTATTAGAATTTAGATTAGTCTAAGTTATTTTAAATGTAAGTCAGTTTTTTAGCCGTGGTGTGGGAATGAAGAAGGATTTCGTGTGTATTGCAAAAATCCCCTTGGAGACTGAATCCAACAAGAACTTTTTCAAAAGCTGGTTTGTGAATAATATTGTATCACAGTCATTCCAACATGTAGATATTTGGGTGAAAATATTGTTGCAGATTTTTAAAGATTTACCTGTAAATGAAAGGCCTGTTTTTTTAATCAGGGTGGAATCTCCATTGAAGCAACAGCAGCTGTGTGTATAGGCAAAATCTGACTTTGCCCTGCAACTGACTACAAAACAAAGCATTAAAAATAATATAATATAGCTGATTATAAGCCTTTATTTATATTTCAACAGTGCTCTGAAGCCATCATAAGAATGTAAATTCTTATAGGCTCCGGGGAGACCTTATTGCAGCCTTCCAGCATCTGAAGGGAGCCCACAGGAGAGCTGGAGAGGGACTCTCTGTCGGGAAGTGTACTGACAGGACAAGGGGTAATGGGATTAAATTGGAAGAGGGGAGATTTAGATCAGATATTAGGAAGAAATTCTTTACTGTGGGGGTGGTAAAGCACTGGAACAGGTTTCCCAGAGAAGTTGTGGATGCCCCATCCAAGGAAGTGTTTAAGGCCAGGCTGGATGGGGTTTTGAGCAACCTGCTCTAGTGGGAAGTGTCCCTGCCCATGGCAGGGGGCTTGGAACTCAATGATCTTTAAGGTCCCTTCGAACTCTAACCATTCTATGATTCAGAAATTAATAGATTTTATCCTGATACAGAATGGATGGAGAAGCAAACTTAATGCTGATAACTACAATCTTCTGATCACACCTGTCATGCAAATTGTTTGATTATTACCATCCTCCTAATTATTTCAAAATCACTCACATCAGTTTTAAATATACTATTCCAATTATTTTTAAATTAGTCACATCAGTTTTAAATCTCCTGTCACAAATCACCTAATTTTTTGAGGACTTCACAAGCTACCTTGACCTGTCTGTATAGCATTTCCTTAAAGCCTCTCTCATATTTGCTACTCAGGACTTCAGCTAGATGAAAATTTGTACAGGTGTACTTCCTGCTTTTCCTATTTTCCATCAGTCCTCCACCACTAGAGACAATTCAAATAACAATACTATTTTTCAGGACATATGATAAAATCATCTTATCTTGTCTTCATCTTTTTCCTTATGAAGGTTACCATAAGAGTGAATTAGATGTTATTATTTTCTGTCATTTTACTGAAATAACTCTTTACAGGTACTTTTCCCAGAAGATGACTTCCATGATAATATTTCTACAAGTATTAATATTGAAGCCTCTTTCATTTTTACCCTCACTAAATGTCCATGTGCACCAAGCAGAAGCCAGTGAGTAGCACTCAAATTACCTTCTGGATCAGTTACATTCTGTGCTTGTGACATTCCTCAAAACAACTTCATGACCCTAAAGGATCCTGAAGACACAGCACATTTTTTCTGATCCTGTTAGAGTATGTTACAAATAAATTTTGAAATCCAGTTATTTTTTTATTTGACATAGCAAAACCCATATACCTGGTTTTAGGTTAAAAACTTCTAGTGATCTTCTACAAGTAAACTATTCAGTAAACTATTACTGAACCAAATTATTGGTGTTTCAAATTTACAGTATATGCTCCAATTCAACAGGATATTTAAACACATGAATAGTTTTAAACACTTGAGTAGTTTCTGCTGAACAGACTAAAATCATTTTGCAATGTTTGAATGCTTAAGTGTCTTTATAAATTGGGCATCTAAATTTACTACTGAAGTACATATGCTTTTCAGAGTAATGTCTGCCTTATAAAACTGTATTTTTACATGATAAATACTGGGTTCTGACTCCAATCTGGTATATGTGTTTACAATACTTTGTAATTCAATCTTGTGCTTTTTACATTCTTTATATGTTTGTGTTCAAAACAGTGCAGTTATTTTGCTTAGAGCAGTTATTTTATTTTAAAATCACATCAGTGATACAAATACCGAGATTTTAAATTGCTAATGGTAGTCTTTACAGGTATAACTGAATAGGTTAGACCTACATTTTTCTAAATTAATCACTTCCTGTTTACTTCCTGATCACATGTTCTGCCATGTTCTCTTTTAATCAGCAAAAATAAGGAACAATGAAGAGAAATAAGTATGCAGTGGAGCAAACAAAACAGCTGGACTGTTTTTACAGTAGAGTGTGAGGCAAGACCACAAAAGACATTTATCCGGAATGGGCTTTGGTGTTTTCACCTAATTCCCTGCTATATGACAAGAAAGAAAAAAAAAAAAAAAAAAAAAAAGGCTCTGTAGTAAGGAGGGAGCCCGGCGTGGGGGGCGTTCGCTGGAGCACGTGTCTGTGCGNCAGCTTGTGATAATATATTAAGTGAATTTTTCTCATGATAAAATATTTTGAATTTGTAAAATTCTGCATTCTTGCTCACTCATGACAAACTGGGGAAAACTAAGGTGAGTAAATGGGAATGTTAATTATTTAAGATTGTGGTCTATATGATAGTGACATGAACAATACAATCAAGGTTGTCCAAGATATTGATGAATATCAATGCTCATTAGTGAATTTCTATCTGAATTCTCTCAGGTACAACTAATGTTTCTTTTCATTTTTTAACCAAATAAAATTTACAGTAACCCAATATGAGATGTAATAATAATTAAATATCCATTAATATATTTAACTAATTATATTGTAATTACTTTTGTATGAAAAATTTAGAGAAAAAGGTTATCTTTAGTCTTTGAAGTTTCTTGTACAGTCTTTACAGAACTTCGGCACAACAATAACCAATTCTGTACTTAGAATTTGGTGGCTTCCTAAGAATTAGTTTTCACATCCCTTGAAATGTAAGAGAATACTGGCAATTCTAGTTCACAATGGGATAAGATAAGGATACTTTTAATATTTTAGTGAGCCATTTCTCAAAATAAGCAAAATTCTACCAACACCACAAACCGAGATCATAAAAGAAAAAGAGGGATGGAGAACCATTGTCCTCCGGGGATATTTCTTTTTAAAGTTACAACCAGAAATTTCAGCCTTTCACAGTGGTGTTCTTTGTCAAAATTGATGTATTTTTACAGACAAAACAGAATTTTCGATTGGTAGGAAATTGCTGGCTACATGTAACTATGGTACTACTACCAAAGCAACAAACATAAAGGAACTACATGCATCAATCTACCAGAAATGTTTCATAATCAAATATATCATATGACATTCTCACATGATATCACAGAAATAAATAAAAGATTAACTGGCAGGCTGAACATTTATGGAGCAGTTTTTCCCCTCTCATTTGTATTACTTTCCATGTATGAATTTGGCTAATGGGAGATCAGAAATATAGGTTCTCCATTGGGGTTGTCCTTGAGTTCTGCAACTATGAATGGCTGGAGAAGAACAGCAAAACTGAGCTAGAAATAATGCAAAGGACAGAAAACTGAATTTATAGGCATTTTGGAATTCTATAATACTCATGTAAAGAACATGCACAGGAAAGTAGCAAAAAGGAAAACACTTTTCAAGTGCATTATAAGTATCAAATTGATTTTCACTGGTATAAACTGAAGTAGCGCAGTGTCAAGGTTCACAGTTTGTGTATTTGAAGAGAGTGAATGTCAGGCTATCAAAAGGCAACGCAAGCACAGTAAAAATGGTAACATCTTCACTCTCATTGACTATACAAACTTGCACAAACTGTCAAAACCTGAGACACATTGTAATGAGCAAAACTGTAGATTTAATGTGGAGTTGTCTATCATTAGTGAAAAACACAGAAACTTAATCAGTGATTGCTGGATAAATCAGATCCTTAAAAATAAAAGCTAAGTCTACAAATCCACCCTCTGCCCTTGTCATTGCACTGGGGGCATCTTTCCCACCAAGAAACGATTTAACTGTGTGCTACTGGGTGAGTTTCTCCCTGTCCAGGTGCCAGAGAAAGTTATTCTAAGTTGTTTCCTATATAGATTAAACAGAAGTGAGGATGCACAGATGGAGTACCAGGGGGTGGGAGTGGGAGCAGGTATGAAGATGCAAGAAT
>VZRU01010604.1:247620-281333 GCA_013398155.1 Pedionomus torquatus
TATATATATATATAAGAATGGCTGTCCTAAATCAAAATAAAAATCCATTTAGGCCAGTATCCCAGCAGGGGCTGATAGCACATCTAGGAAAGGCAGAACAGGACAAACTTACAGCAAAATTCCTGCATTCTAATGTGACAGCCTCCAAGGTTCATAGACCAGGGACTTCCAAGCCCAGAGTTGGTATATTTGTCTTCAAGAAAATGAAAGCAGTTAACCTAGTGAAGATATCCTCAGCAATGAACTCCCTGCCTAAGGAATCCCCAAACAGTTGTGATTAAGGTAGAGGTGATTCACAACTTGTTTCTTTTTATGGATAATGTCCTGAACATCTGCATCGGTACCATTTTAAACCTAGGGAAGATGCATTACAAATATATGTCAATTACAGATACAGATTATATAATTTATAGTGCTTTGCTTTTCTATAATATGCTTAAAGTAGAATAACATGAAATATCGCCTTGCTTTAATGAGAAAAATGGCAGTAACAATTCTTTGGTACAGTCGAAAGCTGGTTTTCTGAGTTAGTTTAACTGGTGAAGAAAAAATTCTTTTCAAGGTTCTTCTCAGAACACCATACAATGTTAATGTATGCTGAACCAATGACTAAATAGAGAAAATGTTCTTTATTTAAAGAGAATATATAACATATGTAACTCAAGAATGTTTACTTCAAGAATAAGGAAAACATTTTAAAAGGAATATTGACTTTAAAAAATAAATAAATACAGAAGTTCATATGAAATGGATTTCCTCAACATCATACCAAATGTGGGATATAGCTTACAGCAGTTTTATTTCTACTGTTTTTCTGAATGTCTGTGCCTCTGAAGTGGTTAAAAGGAGATTTTTTTTCTTGTAGAAATAGTTCATGATATACAGGATTGTGATAAATGTGTTGATTTTCTTATTTTAAATTTATTTTGTGCATTCATTCCTGATAGAAAGTATTCACAAGAGTTAATACGAAATAAAGGCACATTTTATATTAGTATAATGTACCTTTTGCTTTTTTTGAGCCAAAACATTAGAGAAAAACAATTTGGGTGCAAATTCCAAAATGACAAGGGTGTGCACTGCAAATCAAGACTGCAAAACCTCAACAGTGCTTAGGCAGAAAACTTTTAGCTTTCTATGATTTTGTAACTATGAATGCTAAATCTGAATAACAGAAAATAATGCTATCAATGCCTCACACATTGCAACAGAAGGTTTCTTTGACATCCCCTCTTGATTACAATCCTATTGTTTCTCTATTATATCCAAGAACCAGCAGATACATGGCACATTTCACCTGACAACAATAGCTTAACATGCTTTTGTTTTCTGACAGAACCTTAATGCTTTTTTAATGTATTTCCTTCCTTTCTATTAAATGATTTAGAGATCCTCTTTGGAAAAGTCATTAAGCATTTCTTTGCTAAATGAAAGTAGCCTGGTTTAGTTAAAAAAAATAAAAATCTGGTGTCTAGATACTGTCGATTGTAGCATATTCTCAACATTTTAAGGCAAAAGTGTGTAGAAAGAGGTAGATGTAATTTCCTCCCTTTTCTTTACTATTAAGTAATCTAAATTGCAGAAATGCAAAATGATTAACCAAATTATTTGCCAGAACAATACTTCCATTCCCTTCAATAGTGTGCAAAGAAAGCAATCAAACAAACAGTTGTATAACTTTATATGGCCTGGTAGACTGAAAGAAAAGTCTCTTGGCAGCAGGTGGTGGATGCAATGAGGATATAGCAATGAACATAAAGAAGAATGGTGAGCAGCAATTAGTAAGAAAAGTACATTGTTTCCCCATTTGATACTTTGTTACTTATGCAATCACATTAGAGAAGTCATGATTGTACCAGCAGTCATGTATTTCTTTACTGAAGAAGAAAAAAAGATCTTTGAAATTTTAAAAGCAAAGATATATTTTTCTTTCAGCATGTAGATAAGAAAAAGCAAATATGCATGTATGTATTCTGGGAAGAAGTTATATTGCACAGGTAATGAATTATTAAGGAAAATATGTGGTTATTTTTCTGTTCAGGAATGTGATCCTGTGATCTGCCTATGTAAAACAATCTCATTAAATAGTCAGAATACTTGATGGGAAAACCTGGTGAAGTTTTGAGATACAGATCCAGAAATTGAGAGTTAGTGTAAACTATTTAGGACTAGGGAGCAGCCTTGGGACATAATAACCTCTCCAGATTGTGTTATCAGCCTCTCACCCCAGGAAAAGCCCTAAACATGTCAGTTTTCTGGCCTTTAGGCCTCCTGTTGTTTCCAAAGTCAGAATCACTGGCTCTGTGTCTCCTCTGACCTCTTATAACCATCTCCAGTGCTATATATAAACATTGTGGGATTGTCTTAATTTGCAGACAACATCAAGGTAAAATAAAGACAAGACAGTAAAACTGACCCTTGGTTAATTTTATGGGTAACTATGTAAGGCTTATTGCCCAGGTGAATGGCATTTTTTAACCAGTTAATCTTGTTAACTTATGAAAATTTGGCATGATACTTTAACATAACCATCTCCATCCATATTCATTGCAAAGATGAGATTACTTTTGAATCAGTGGCAGACTTTGCAATGTCTGGTTTTTATAATGATCCAGATTTCTTGTGGCAACAAGCCTAGTAATGCTTCCACACAAAACATGTGTAACTGCTCAGCTGAAGTCTAAATGGGTGCAAAATTGCACAAGGAGGAACTATAAGGTGTACATTAGTTACAGTACAATACCTTAACTTATACCTTATTAGTTTCAGCACCAGGCTATTCCTTGATGGATTCCTGGGTATTCCTAGACATAGGAGTGAGTGTAAGTAACTCTCAAGCTTAAGTAGGCTTAAGTATACATTCATCTATCTTATGCATTAACAACAAATTGCCTGTGATGGCCAGAAGTCAGTTTGCTACACTACTGTATCTGACAAAACTATACAAAGGACAATAAGGAAGCAGGGAGTGAACATGCGGCATAATCAAGCAGGCTAAAAGCACTAATCTTGTTGATTCTTTAATAAAACTCAGTATCCAGATCTGCTAGAGGTTTTCACTTATTCTGTCTTCTCCATGAGAGCTTGTAAAGTATTTTACCAGATTATTTCTATTTATCACAATGGGTTTCTAGCCAGGACAGAAATGTGGACTCTTTTCCTCAAAAGTAAGAAGCACAAGAGTAATCCACTTGCTTGGCCTATAGATACTGATTCCGTGACATCTATGTCATAGCCCTTGTCAGCTAATGCAAAAGAGAAATGTAATTCCTCTTAACAGTTTCCTATTTAATAACTGCTCATTTAGGGAAGAAAAAGAAAAAAAAAAGAATGACTATGTAAGAGGACTAGTCAAATTATTTTTCTATAAAAGAAGACTAGTAAAATAACAAAATGTAACATCTTCTTTTATTACTTGGTTGCAATCTTATATACAAGTAGAAAAATTAAAAGAAAACTCAAAGCAGGGTGAAAGGTACCTGAAATGTACCCTCATTTCCATAGAACTGGACAAATTCATATTCCAAAGGCTGTTTCTTTAGACTCTTTCTTCCCACACAATCCTGATTGTATTTTCACTCTGATATTAATCAATGTAAGACTATTCATGTTTTCAACAGCAATGGACTATTCACAGCTTTAGATGCTTGTGTGTATAATTGGTTGAACTCACTCCACTGTTTGTTGCTGCTTTGTCTCTCTTTTGGGGCTTGAACTATTTACTTCAGGATATTAAACCACAGTGCTTGACCTATACTCAATTTATATTGGATGAGTATTCTTACCAGAATTTAGTGACTGAATATTCTATTTAGTTTACAACAGTTAACATGTTATATATGTGTAAAGGAAAATAAGGTTGCTCACTTTGCCTTTCTTGGTCCACTGTCATGGTATTTCATATACTCCTGTAAGAAATCCTTGTGCTCTTGTAAAGGCAAGTTTTCCTTAAAGGTTAAATGTTCCTTTCCTGCCACATTTTCCATAAGAGGAATGTCAGAGTGGCTTAATGATCCTGGTTCAGCTTTGCAAAAGGGAAAGCTTAGACAGGTGTCTCAAGAGAAAATCCTCTAAAAATATGCTTGCAGAAATGTTGTACTAAGTGTTGAAAATTGGTTAAATTACTTGCAGTAGGCGGGGGCACATAATTCTGTTCGCTTCTCTTCGAAATTCTATGACTCAAGTTCACCTTCATAAAAGTTATTTTTGCTTTGGGAACCACTATAGTTCATCTTTACTTCTTCCAGCACTTTACAAGCACTTAATAGTAAATCATCTGGACCCAAGTACCTGATCTCTTGTATTCATTCATCAAACACTTTCTTTGCAATGTTAAATCATTTGTAAAGTTAAATTACAAAAAAAAAAAAAAAAAAGAGAGAAATTGTGTATTCATGAGCATATAAATAAATTAATTCTGAGAAAGTAATTCAGCTGGCAAAGGTGAGTGATATATATTTATTTTTAATTGATTTTGTCAGAATATTCTATTAAATTAAATACAGAAGTTACTATTTAATGGTGTGATTTCATTCTGTCTATTTAAATGTCTTGATTCATTAATAATTTAATGCAGAGATTATTTGGCTTGAAATGAATGTGCAATTAAATCCATCTCTAAGTTGATTTGTATTACGCACTGCAAAATTCATTGCTTATTATGTTTCTTGTTTCATTTTTTGAATGGGTTGCAGCCAGCTATGTTGGGAACCTCTAACAAATTTATGAAAGGACGCTGCACCCTCACCTTCCAAAAGCTTGCCAGAAGAAATACCTACCTGCTCGAACACAGCTTTCCAGATTCAGAGTTATTCCTATTAGGGAACTGGGCAACCTGGAGGCAGAGTTTGGCCCATTGCATTTGCACCTCCTACCTGTTGCATCATAAGTGTGTAATTAAGCTGTCTGCAACTTTTGTTTTGCAAATGTGCACTCAACCGATAGGGAGGGAACCCTCAGACCATTCTTTTTAGTCTTCAATTTTCCCATTAGGATGTACTTGGAAAGAAAATTAAATTGGTGCTGTGCTGATGATTTATTGCAGAAAGGAATGCAATTTACAGAGACAAAAGTACAATTTTAATTTTACACAGTTCACTAACAGCATATTCATATGTTCTGCCTATAGGTATTGTAATAAAGATGACAGTGTGGTTTCGTTTTCTAATAAGGGGAAAACATAAAGCTTATTTTCACTTTTAATATATTTTTATGATGTTTTATCTGTACAATAAAAAAGGACCTTTCTAGTCAATTTTTATTATTATTTTAGAGAAATCCACATCTACACTTTTAAAATATTCAAAGCTATTTGCATATGACATGATAACACATATCTAACCATGTCTTAAAATACACTGGCACATGGCACATTTATTGTAATAGTTCAAAATGTTTATTAGGTATTTTAAGGTCACATAAGTGGTTTTCCAAAGTCATCTAAATGTCCATCAGTGTTTGTTGCCTGTAATCAACTCTTTGGAGCTGGCAATTTAGGAAACCCCGCTGTTCATGGTAGTATATTTTACATTACTGTCTCACATCAGGAGATCTCAATTTGTTGGTCTAAAATGTCAATTAATGAAATAAACGATATACGCCATTGATTTGTATTACCTCTGTGTCATGTTATCACCCATTTATTTAACTTCTGGGGTAAAAATATAGTATTTTCTTTTGGATTGGGGGAGAAAAATGTTCAAGCTGGGAAATGCTGTCTAGGAGATATGGAATGTGCAAATGCATTGTTGCAATTTAAATGTAACCAGATGAAAATATTTTGGTTTTATCTGAAGAGTTATTGCATTCTCTTCTATGAGACAACTCTGTATGAATCTTCAGGAAGGGAGCTGATATTTACTCTTTTTGCATAGTTATTACTTTGGAGTTCTTTACTAGATACTGTATATTATTTGATGAGAGACACTGTGGGTTTTTCCAGTCTATTTTACTTCTGATTCTAGGGGCTCAAATTTATCCTCTATCTATACACAGGAAAGAGGAAAGTACTTACATAGTTAGTTCTTTGCTAGTTCACATTTTCAGAAAAGAAAGCATCTGGAATTACACATAATGATTTCTGGAAGAACAGGATGTAATTATTCCTTCACTCTAAAAGACATTACAAGGGCTCAAATCAATACCATCTAAACCATTTCTTTCTGATGAGCTAATCTGTCTGTTACCAGGTTGGTCACATCTTGAGTTGTAATAGAAGTAAGGATCATTAAAAAGAGAAAATTCCACAAATACAAACTTAAAAAGAATCACGTGGCTCCATAACTTAAGTGAACAGTAATTGACACACACTTTTTACATATAAAATAACTTGCCAAAAGTCAAGTCATACAAGAGCTGGTCAGCCAGATTTTCAGTTTGAATTTTGTTGCCAAAAAAAAAAAATAATTTCTAATACTGTTTTGCTGAAAAACATGACAAAATGAAAGAAAAGTACCTATTTGTTTTGGAGGTGCTTCTTCAGTTGCTGCTTTTCCATTATTGATCATGCTTTCTTCATGGCAAATGAGGAAAGAAAAAAGAAAATTATAAGAAAACGGAGTGGAGAAAGAAAGCAAAACCCTTCTACTCCCCCATAAATTATGTTTTCCCATGTTTTTTATTACACTCATTTTTCTTTTACAAACTTGTCCAAACCCATCAATGTGATGCTTTTAAAATCTCTGCAATCAAAATCACTCAAACGTTTTTTCTCTTGTTCCTTCTAGTTTTCTCTTTATGTCACGATCCTATGCAGAACTGAGTGAAAGGCCTTATGAATGGACAGGGAGAAGAGCAATTTCTAATGAAGATGGATGTGTTGTTACTGCTGTGTAGCAGAGCATTAAAGTTTCTATCATAGGCTGAAGCCACTATGTTATATGTAGTCTAAAGAGGTGAAATGATGGGCAAAAGGTTAGAAGATCTAGTTAAACACTGAAAAAATATAATTCAGACACATACCTTTGAATATTGAATACAGCAGCACAACCTTTGAACATTATCTTTAAATTCAGTTTATACTACCTGTACTGGTTTATATTAGTCACCCAGGTGTGTTATTCTTTTGATACTCTGTAATATTACTCAATTTGTGTTGATATTTTGCCCATATACTATGATTTACTACAGCATAAACAGGGGAATCAGGGTAAAATACTGTTTTTTTTTTAAATAAATACAGATTTTATTTTATAAGTACTTTTTACTGAGCCAGCTAGTCTGCACTGTTACCAAATGCTCATTTAGCTAGGAAAAAAATATGCTCTATGCATTTAAATAGATCAGGCTCTTAAATATATTCAACAGTCAAAGAGGTAGAAGATCTGCCTTCAAGTGGTACTGAAACATTATTATTCCTAGCTTAAATAGATTGCACAAAGTTGGCAAAATTACTTTAAGAGTTTGTGTTGCTGCATAGTTGTTCCTATATAAACCAAAGCAAGACGAGCAGGAGACGTTCAAAAAGGAGAGATGCTGTCTGTCATAACTATATCAGCAGTAAAACATTAACAGTGGGGAATCTAGAGAAGGTGATGAAAACATTATTAGCCAAGACTGAGAATCAGTCATAATGTAAATTATGTAAAGAGAAAAACTTTGAACTTGAAAAATAAATTTATAATTATGAGAACAATGGGAACCATGTTCTTGTTTTATGCTGATTTTTAGCATCAACTATTGTTGAACAAGAATGTAACACAAACTCCCTTCCATTCAAGAAATCTGCTTGAGATCAGGTGGCTACCCAAGTCTTTGTATGTTTATCAAGAAGATAAATAATAAAGTCCCAATGTCGCTAAAGAAATAGGGTGTTTTATTGGATTTCACAAAGAACTGTTTTGTCATACATGCCTTCACATTTTTTCTACTTTCAGTGTTTTGCTTAAATAAAAAAAAAATAAAACCACTTTCTCTATAAATAGATATTACAGACTGTTTTGTGTTACTAACATTTTTCAAAGTCACAAAGAAAGCTGAAGAAAATATTAATATTCATCTTGAGAAACTACATTTTAGTTTCAACAATACTCATTATTCCTTTATCTTCCTTTTTTTTTTTTTTTTTTTTTATTTTTTTTTTTTTTTTTTTTTTTTTTTTCTGTGAATGTATATATTTTCTCCTTTTCTCTCTCTGAAGTACTTGTGAAAGTCTTCACATGATGATTTACTTCCTCCTAAAGCTGAAAGGAAAAGAAACATAAGTGGCATGTGCATAGATGTGGGTACCACCCCACCTAGGAGTGTACCTTCTTTACATTAAGAATTATGATTATCATTAAACTTCTGTACATACCCACATTAAAACTGGGATAATGTTCTTGCACCCAGCCTATATGTTTTCTTCCTAGATTTTTACCTATTGACAAACTCAGGGATTTTTGCTTGCAGTCTTTCATAAGAGTTGAGAGATTTTAACCTCTGGTTTGATTTGAATAAACATTTTATCTGATAGAGAAAGAAAATGCCCCTGCACAAAGACCAAGTCTGATGCTTCCATCAGTCCTTCTCACTAAGAGTTGGTTTTCCACATGCATGGCTATCATGATTGTACGTGAGCATTTCATCCAGTCTTCTCTATCCTCACAAGATATCTTGGAGGGAGGGAATTATTGCTACATCTGTACAGGTACATGCAAAGATAGATCAGTATTTCCTAGAGGGTTAATAACATAGAAGTCACATAATAGACTGTTTTTCATCAAAGACTTTTGAATCTTCATAAGGCTGTTATGGAAGTCTACCTTTTGCAAGCCACTGATACGAACACTGGGACCTCTTTCAGACCTTGGTTCATATTCTGCATACAGCAGTCATTTCTATGGCTTTCCCTATTTCCACTTATTTTTTCAAGCTGCTTCTAAAATTTGTAACTTATTCAGTAGCCTTTCAGTATCTTGTAGTTTTGTTAAATAAAGAGCAATTTCCACAATTTTTGTATTCTGGTGGGGGTTTTTTTTGGTTGTTTTTTTGTTTGTTTGTTTGTTTTTTTTTTTCCCCTGGTCTATTAGTATTTGGTGGCCTGTAGTTCCTTCAAGCAACAAACCACTTCTTTTGTGACAGTTATTTCTGCTTAGTTAGGTCATATTTACATGAACAGATTCTGTGGGTTGGAACTACATGAGCTAAATTCATTCAGTAGGTGGATGGATAACCATGCTAACAGATTTGCTCATAGAAATAAGTCCTTCTGAGAAGTTAATTAGTTGCAACATCTTTGCACTTTTGATAAGGGCTTTAGTATCCAAGGGATCTTGATTATCTCTCAGCCTACCCATAACAATATTCTAAGCCATTTGTGATTCATCTACATTTTTTTTCCACTTATTTCCTTTTTGGTATTTCTTTTTGCTTTTTTGGTATTTCTTTTTGCCCTTTGTGTTGGTCTGTTTTCATTATAATAGATATAAGCCAAACATAGAAATTTTGAAGTAGGCCACTACCATTGCATTGTCATTGGATATGCCTTAGGGTATTTTCTCTTTGTGATTTAATGCTACTAATTTTAGTTCAAAGTTTCTTGCACTTTCCCTTATTTTTTTTTTCTACTATAATGTAAAGTCTTCAACTCTATGCAATCTTGCTTCAGTCCTATTGCTAACAAAATAGTGATCAACATTATACAGGCATTTTTGTTACCTGTTCTTTCCTTTAAAGTGAACCTGTAGTTTTTTTAACTAGTTTTCCTACACGATATATGCCACATAGGTCAACATTCTAATTCTATCCAATGTACTCAGAGATATCATTTAATTATTCCCTTCTCTGCATTTTAGATTTTTTTAATGTCCCTGTCACCATATTTCTCTTGGAGCTTTGTGGAGTTAATTCTTCATTCTCCACTCCTACCCACAAGTACATGCTGTAAACCCATCATATTTAGGATTCTCTGGGAATTTTTCTTCCCTTTTGCAACAACAGCAATGTGCAAGTTGGTTTTCATTGGGGCAATCTGACAGACTTTACAAATAAAATGTCTTTTTACTATCCAGTTTTCTTCTCTGTCATTAAAAGCAGTAAATTTAAAAACAATAAAACAAATGTTCCTTTATACAGCATATAATCAACCTTTGAAATTCACCCTCACAGGAGGCCATCAAGT
Organism: Pedionomus torquatus; assembly: GCA_013398155.1. NCBI lineage: Eukaryota > Metazoa > Chordata > Aves > Charadriiformes > Pedionomidae > Pedionomus > Pedionomus torquatus. The sequence goes on from VZRU01010604.1 coordinate 257,720, forward strand.
CAAATACCCTGGTTGAATGTTAAATAGAGATGGGTTAATTTTATGAGCACTAACAATATTTGTAACTATGCATGCCAAAATGATAAGTAATAAGAGTAAACCAAATGCTTTGGGGCATAAATTGATTACCTGCAGGTGTCAGGATGGATTCCTACTTTCCACACAGAGCTTTGTACAATAGTTAAGGTTTTTTTTAATGAGGATATGAAGCAGTTACAATAATGTTTTTTTGGTTTCATTTTGTGTGTGTGTCTTATATTTAATATGAATTTGTCTCCTGTAAATAATCTCATGGTTCTTTCTTTCAGTGTAAGAATATTGTAGTAAATGGTAAGGTCAGGCAGCCTCTACTCACTCAGAGATTTAATGTAGGAAAGAGAATGTCTCATACACTTTTGCTTATGAAAGACAGTAAATACTACAGAGGGAGGGGATCTTCATTAATAAGCTGCCACCGTGTATTTCTTCAGATCTGTCCTTAACTCTCATCTACATCTTTGGGCCACTTGACAGTGGTCAGGCAGGTGAAGTGTTAGCATCGGTGCCACTAATTTTTTATATTTCCCAGCTTTAATAACATCTCAGTTATCTTTCTTTTTCCTCTAGTTTTTCTTCCTTATTGTCTACCTAAATTGTAAGGAGGGTTTTTTTAGGCTAGGATCATCTTAATGTTATGTGTGAATGCAATAAGTAAAAGACTAGAGTACTGATTATTTTAAATTAATATCCTAATTATAATAACAGATGGAAACCAAAGCAGCCAACATTGTATTTTGGATCTTTGCACAAATTCTTTGCATAATTAGTCTTTCTCTTGGAAAAGTGGTACCTCTAAAAAACTATCTTCCTGTGTGAGGAAACTATCTTCCTATGTCTCTCCAGAGAAAAGAGACTGTGTCAGCTGGACCTCCCATTAAAATCTGGGGAAATAATCCAGCTGATGTAAAGCTAAAATGCAGAATCAACATGAACACAATACTGTAGGTATGTGACTAATTCTACCACTTCAGAATGCAAGTGATTTTGTTTCTATATTTCTATGTTCTATGTCTATAATGTTTCTGCCTACTTCTCTAGTGAGTTTTTTCAGTTGATGGGAAGCTGCAATTTTTTTAATTTATTAAACAGCTGGAAAGTCACTGGCTAATAACTAGTGACCCACAAACTAATGTGATTTGTATAATAAGCTAATTTTTAGCCCCTTGTTGTAAAAAGACAAGGAGGGAGTGAGAGTTACCCTCTAGATCACAGGTTCACTATGTGTGTACGTCCATTTTATAAAACCAGAAACATTATGATACACAGTTTTAGACTTAAGACTTAAGATTTCTTAAGACTTTAAGAAATTGTTCACTGATGTTTAATTTTAAAACCATATTCTGAGGAACTGCTGTGTAGATGTGCCTCAGTGTGCATTTAACATTTCAAGTGAGATCTGAGAGATGACCGTGCTTTATCTAACAAGCTACGTGATCAAAATGCAATAATTAATACATAATATGACTTGTAAAACATAAATGACAATGAACCAGAGGGATGAACTTGCCAACCTTTAAACAAGGCTGACCAATTTATATAACGAATGCCTGCAATATTTTTTCTCATGAGTCATTCCTTCCACTCAGCCTGAGAATACAAAATAACCTTTGTTGTTCTGTACCCAAGACCATTAACCCCATGTTTATGTGTTCCACTTTTATTCTGTCAGATTCACACTGGTTTCATCCAGAAAATGAAAATTTCCACAAGTCTTTGTGTTTGCCAACATCAACAGCATATCACCCAGGCATGTCATGCATATTCTTGCAGGAGCTGCAGCTAGTGTTGCCAGTTCAGTAACAGTAGGAAGAAAGAGTTTCTCCAGAGCAGGGGGGTGGACCTTTGAGAAAAACATGATTTGTGACTACTCATGAATGATGTGGTATAACTAATTGCTGGAATGGAGCATGCTATTGGCAAGAAAAGAGTCTGAAGGCACTGGTTTAATTGATTACTCAGACAAAACACATACACAGACACATATACATTCATGTATATATATTTACATAAAGTATATTAATAAGATAAAATCACTATAAAGGCTACATTTTCAAGTATGAATGCAAACACCGTTGATATGAGTTGAATATTACACGGATATTACTTGGCTGGTTGAATTGCAAATCTGCAGTTAAAATGGTGATTGCTATTTCCTACTCTTATGTTGATTCACCACTTTTCCTCCATTTATAGAATTCTTCATGAAATTATACCAAAAAAATAACATCAAACTAAGCGTTTTTGATTGTTGCCTTTATTTAGCTAAAACAAGAAACATGTCACTGAAATTAAAAAAACAAAAAAAAACCAAAAAAAACCAACAACAACAAAAAAAAAAACAAACAAACAAACAAAAAAAAAAAACACCAACAAAACAACAACAGAGTAATGGAAAGTACAAGTAGGCTTTTTAAGATTTTAATCATTAAACCACTCTTCCCAAGAATTAGAAGATTACATGCTTGAGTTTGTTTTGTCTTGATGAAAAATTTCAGGACTTGAATTGTAAAATAAGTTGAGCACCCCTAAATCAAGACATTAACAAAGGGATCCATCAAATAGGAGAAAATAAATGAAAATAACCTGACTCCTAGTAGCCATTAATTTTTACAACACATATGAAAGGGTAGAAAAACAGTTACGTATTTTCCTCATAACCTCCCTTTGGACTCCCTGATAATGTTAATAAAATCTTATTGTCTGCATTTTAACATCTAGCCCTAATTTATTAGGTGAAGAATACATATTGGCTTATGGCAATGTCTTTGGACATTCTTTTTAAAATGTCACTTGCTAGAACATTCTGATAACACTATACATTCTCAAGAGGTCCTATTTCTGTGGGGAATCCAGGTGAAATCAACAATACTACTGATACTGATACGTACCATATTACTAGACCAACCATACTACTGATATAAAGCTAAATTAGAATCCAGATGATGTAATGCAATATACAAATTCGGTATGACATTTTCTTTGTATTACAATCTTCTGCTGGTCTTAATTGCCAATCTAACTTACAACACACTCTTAATGCACATAAAGCGGCATGCTACTAAATGCTTATTTTCATATTTCATATAACGATGTACATGAAATGTGACATTACAGAGATTTCTGTCATCTCAAATGAAGTGATTTGAGAATAGTAGAAGACCAAGAGAGAATAATTACAAAACTCCCTGGAAATCTGTTGAAGGTGTTAGTGGTGCCAAAGATCTGATTTTCCATTCTCATTCGTTTAATTTGTATGCTTAAGGAAAACTATTTAGTGAGAGGCTGAAGTGAATTTGGTAGATCAATACTCCATTGATGTTGATATTTGTCAGCATTTTCTTTAGCTGATGATTTATAGGGTGCCAAAAGCATTTATAGAATACTTAACTCTTTGCCATGTCTCAATTTACTCTACGCAGAAAATGCTTATTCTTCATTACACTGTATTTTTAACAAAATAAAGGACATGCGACATTAGACAGCTTATAAGTGTGTTCAAAACAGAGTTATAGTACATCTAGGAGTTAATAAGCTGATGTTACCTGGTCTAAAATCTTATTAAGTTAGTTTAAAACCCTATTCTTCTTATACAGAAAAGGAATCACTTTTTAGCCAATAGAGCACAGCTTATAAATTGAATTAATTTCTATCTTTTAATCTAGACTCTTTTTTTAATAATATAAAATAATTGAAAATGTGGTTTCTTTGAAGTTGAATAGCTATTGCTGATGAAATGAAACCTAAGTTCTTGCAAAGTTTTTCCCAAGATCTGTTAAGAAAAAGACTTGGAAAAAGGAAGAAAGAAGTTGTCTCCTTCTGTGATAAAAATATATATTGCAACCTTTTTAACAGAAAGAGGCAATTTGCAACTCATAACTGATAAAAGGGGGTAAAATACCTACTCATACAGTAATTTGAATCAAAAGCTTAAGAAGAGATACCTTCTTTTTCAGGTATTGTTGATCTAAGATGCATAGCAATGAAGCAAATTCTTCACGTCAGGGTCTAGGCTATTGGCTATGACCAATCTCTAGTGAATACCAGAGCCAGTACTCTTCAACATCTCCATTAATGACCTGAATGACAGGACAGAGTGTACCCTATACAGGTTTCCAGATGATATAAAATTTGGAAATGTAGTCCACACATCAAATGGATGGATGTGTTCCTATCTGGAGTACTGTGTCCAGCTTTGTCCTCTCCAATACAGGAAGAGAACCTGCTGCAGCAATTCCAACAAAGAAACACGAGGATGATTAAGGGACTGTAGCCGAGGCTGAAAGAGTTGGGACTCAGCTTGGAGAAGAAAAAATTCAGGGGTGATTTTACAAATATGTACAAATACATGATGAAGTGAATGAAGAAGAGGGACTTGGACTCTTATACGTAGTGACCACTGACAGGAGAAGAGGTGATGACCAGAAATTAAAAGAGAAGAAATCCCATTTAAAAGTGAAAAAAATAATTTAAGGGTGACTGAACATAGAACAAGTTGCCCAGAAAGGTTGCAGAGTCTACATCCTTGGAGATACTGAAAACCCATCTGGACACAGCCCTGAGCTATCTCTTTTTAGGAGACCCTGCTGAGCAATGGGATTGGACCAGATGATCTTCAGAGGTCTCCTCCAGCCTCAAGAAGTCTGTGAAGCTCAGCATTCTGACATCTACCCTGAGTACATTAACAAAATCAACAACTTCATATACCAACTTTGTTACTGTACATTCTTTGTTTTGAAACATTCTTCATCAGTGAATATACAGTAGAGTAAAAACGAAGTAATATAAACAGCAAGGTAAGGCACTGTTCCAAATACAGTGCAAGATTATCTTAATCTCAAAAGAGATTTGTTTCCTGCTAAGGTAGTAAAGAGAGGCCAACTGTTACAGAGCTGTAGTACACTAATTAAACAAATAGCCACAGAAATATCAATAGTATCTAAAATCAGTTGTTTTACAAGGATTTTGACATACTTCATGGTGAAACGAACAATGTTTAATATTTTACTCATGGATTAGTATAATGTATTTCTAAGTAAAATCAATACTGTGTTTTTATTAAGAACAACAATGTTCTTCTCAGCAGAGAAACAAAATGAATCATACTAAAAGAACTGCAGAGAAAAAAGATTTTGATATCTACTGCTAAAACATATTATTACTGAAAATATAAATATTTCTTAATGGTGTGTATTTAGTAATGTGTCTTTTTTGTTTGTTGTTGGTTTGTGGCTTTTTTTTTTTCTTTCTTCTTTTGGGCCTTTCTTTCTTTCAGCAAATGACTGATCTTAAAACTATCTCAGAGATAAATTTAAAGAATTTAGAGATGACAGCACTTGCATCTGTATGACCCATTTGGTGAGATCTCTGAAGCACACTCCAACAAAGAGGGTGGAGTACAGGGACACATATGAGAAGGCTGTTTGAGACAAGTAATCAATACAAAAGAGAAACAATACCTTTACTACTGGCAACAAAACATGTCAGTTTTGTAGAAGTGCTATCTCAAAGGGCAGGATATTCAGAATGATCTAGAATGTCTATGAAAGACAGGGAAGTTTTTGTGGTTATTCCCACACTCTGCTTGCAAGCCTGCAGTTTAACATGGGAACAGTTGTTAAGGTGGAAAAAAAAATGTGAATAGTCATGATAAAAAGAATTCTGAATAGCAGGAAGAAAAATAAGAAAGAAAAGGGGAAACAAATGCCTTCCCAAAATACATCTCTTGAAATATGAATGAAATGAAAGGACTTGGCCAGTGAAATTGGAAATTGCACATGAGAATATAAAGCTGCTTTTTGGTAGGACTTTTTGGTAGGGTAGCATTGACTGCAGCGATCATGAATAGTAGAATTCAATATTATTAAAGCAGTGAGGGGGGTGTGCAGCAAGCTCATTACCCTGGACTTCATGGGGGTAGAATGTGGACCCTTGAGGGACCTGATTTGCAGGGTAATATGGGAAAAAGAACTGGTGGAGGGAGGGGCCGAAGAAGGCTGTTTAGTGTTCAAGGATCACCTCCTCCAAGCTCTGGAGAGGTGAATCCCAAAAAAGAAGTCAGGCAAAAAAGCCAGGAGGCCTGCACGGATTAAACAAGGAGCTCCTAGATAAGCTCAAAACCAAAAAGGATGCCTATAGAGGGTAGAAGCAAGGAAGGGTAGACTGGGTGGTATATAGAGAAACCGTCTGAGTGGCCAGGAACCAGATTAGGCAAGCTAAAGTCCAGACAGAATTAAATCTGGCCAGGGACATCAAGGATAACAACAGAAACTTCTACAGGGATGTCAGGGATAAAGGCAAGACTAGGGAAGATGTGAGGCCTCTCCAGGAGGAAACAGGAGACCTGGTCACCCAGAAGATGGAAAAGGCTGAATGACTTTTTAGCCTCGGTCTTCACTGGCAAGGCCTCTAGCCACACCCCTCAAGTCACAGAAGGTAAAAACAGGACCTATGAGGATGAAGAACTGCCCACTGCAGGAGAAGATCAGGTTTGAGACCACCTAAGGAACCTGAAAGTGGGTAAGTCCATGGGACCCAATGAAATCCATCCACGGGTCTTGTGGGAGCTGGTGGACAAAGTTGCTCAGCCACTTTCCATTCTATTTGAGAAGTCGTGGCAATCTGGTGAAGTTCCTGATGACTGGAAAAGGGAAAACATAACCCCCAGTTTCAAAAAGGGAAGAAAGGAAGACCTGGGAAACCACAGGGTTGTCAGTCTCACTTCTGTGGCCAGCAAGATGATAGAGCAGATCCTATTGGAATCTCTGCTAAGTCATGTGGAAAATAAGGAGATGATTGGAGACAGCCCAACAGGGTTTTGCCAGGGGCAAATCATGCCTGACAAATTTGGTGGCTTTTTACAGTGTTGCCACAGCATTGGTAGGCAAGAGCAGAGCAACAGTTGTCTTCTACCTGGACTTATGCAAAGTGTTCAACACTGCCCCACCGGACATCCCGGTCTCAGAACTGGAAAGTCATTGATCTGATGGATGGACCACTCAGTGGATAAGGAACTGGTTAAATGGCCACACTCAAAGGGCTGCTGTCAACAGCTCAATGTCCAAGTGGCAGTCAGTGAGGAGTTTTGTTCCTCAGGGAGTCAGTACTGGGACTACTGCTGTTTATCATCTTTGTTGGAGATATGGACAGTGGGCTAGAGTGCACCCTCAACAAGTTTGCCGATGACACCAAACTGGGTGGCACGGTCAGTTTCCTGGAGGGAAGGGATGCCATCCAGAGGGACCTGGACAGGCTTGAGAGATGGATGTGTGCAAATCGCATGAAGTTCAACCAAGCCAAGTATAGGGTCCTGCACCTGGGACATGGTAATCCCAGGCACAAATAGAACTTGGGTGGAGAATGGCTGGAGGGCAGCCCTGAGAAAGACTTGGGAGTGACGATGGATGAGAAGCTCAACATAGCTGGCAAAGCATGCTGGCAGCCCAGAAAGCCAGCCACATCCCGAGCCGTATCAGAAGAAGTGTGACCAGCAGGTCGCAGGAGGAAATTATCCCCCTCTACTATGTTCTCAGGAGACCTCACCTGGAGTACTGTGTCCAGCTTTGGATTCCTCAACACAGGAATGACACAGACCTGTTGGAATGGGTCCAGTGGAGGGTCACAAAGGGGATCAGAGGGCTGGAGCACCTCTCCTACAAAAACAGGCTGAGAGAATTGGCGTTGTTCAGCCTGGAGAAGAGAAGGCTCCAGGGAGACCTTATAAGAGCTTTCCAGTACTTTAAGGGGGCCTAGAGGAGAGATGGGAAGGGACTCTTTATCGAGGAGGGCCTCTATCAGGGAATGTAGCGATAGGACAAAGGGTTATGGTTTTAAATTGAAAGAGGGGAGATTTAGACTAGATACTAGAAAGAATTTTTTTTACTGTGATGGTGGTGAGACATTGGAAGAGGTTGCCCAGAGAAGTGGTGAATGCCCCATCCCTGGAAGTGTTCAAGACCAGGCTGGATGGGGCTTTGAGCAACTTGGTTGAGTAAGAGGTATCCCTGTGCATGGCAGGGTTAGCAGCTCAATGATCTTTAAGGTCCCTTCTAACTTTAATCATTCTATGATTCTATAAACTGTACTTCCTTGGGAAACTGTTGTCCCCTCAAACAGTATTATAGTAAACTCTCTTTTGAATGCAGATAAAGAAAGAGGAAGGTTGTGATTTACTACAGGCTCTACACTCCCCTACTTTATGAAAAGAGACTCTGAAAGAGTTTTTCCAAATGAGACATCCTCCATTTTCAGTCCCCTAAGAGAAGGTGAGAAAGCTGTGGTTATTGTTGTCATGATATCTGGCCTGGGTCTAGCTTAAATCCTACCATTTAAATAAAAAGGAAAATAATAAATTAAAAACATTTCTGCCCCACAGACATAGAAATCTATACAACTAATTGCATTTGCAAAGTAGTGACTCCTTCTTTCCAAATGCTAAATATTTGGGGTTTGGCTATCCAGAATTGCTAGCCCACATCTGAATGGGGCTACAGGAAGACCATCTATAGAAAGACCGAAGGACTGCATTGTGCCCAAGGAGGAAAAAAGGATGGTTCTTTCACACTAGTCCTGCAAGACCAGTTCATGCTTCACCATGCAGCTCTCTGGGTCAGCTCCAGGCTGTTCATTCTTCTTCAACAGTTTCAGTAGCTTTAGCACTCTGAAACAATATCTTCATGACTGCTTAGGCTCTTACATAAACTCTTCTCTGTTTTGTCCTGTGGACTCAGTCCATACAGAGCATATAAAAGAAAACATGAAACAAAAGAGGGCCTATATGACAACTCTTTACCCTATGACCACAGCACTTGCTCGTTCTCTGACAGAATTTTTTTTTGGTGTGTGTGGGTGTGTTTTCTTAGAGAAGACAGTATAGAGTGACCTTTCCTTGATAAGGTTATTTCTGTGTATTCACTTTGCCCTTTCTGTGAAGTGATATTGCTTAATTATCATTTAACTAGAGATTACATTTCAGCTAATGCAACAAAAGTCAGCAGATGGTTTTATAGGTATGAAACACTGTAATTCATATATATTAAATTAAAGAGAGTTTGGTTGCTGAATACCTGTTTTCTGTTCTCTCTGATCAGGGGAACTATAATTTTTTATTTTTTTTTCTCAGTCTTCAAACTCATTGGTTGAAATGTCTCTCAGGGTAATAATTTGAGGTCTTAACCGAGACTGGAGCACATTTTATGTCTTAATATATTGTATATGCAGGAAAAAAATTGCCCTGAAAATTTTACAGCCTAAATAGATAAAACAAAGGCTTTAAAGAAAACAAGAATAGAAAAGGAGAGACGTTTCATAAATAATATCTACTTTCAAAGCTCAGCTTTCCCATGAGATTGAGAAATATCATGTATGACTAAAAGAAACAACTATCTGTGTGTCACCATCCAGGCCTCACAGAGCATGATGAGAAATGCTTGACTTTGTGTCAAAAAAGACAAGCAGAGGGGCTAAGGGAAAAGTAGGTGTGTCAGAGAAAAATGGATACCCAGATCATCCCTGAAACTTCCTTGGAGAATTTCAACACCAAAAGTAAGTGACACGAATTATTTAAACTTTGAAAAATTGTATTTGTGACAAACATCTTCCACAGTACACTTTTGCATACTGACAAATATTTTCCATAAGTTTCCTCTTTCAGATCTGTTACAGGTGAAGATCTCAAAGAATGTGTCATGGTTTAGGAGACAAGATGCTAACATTTTACATTTTAAGAGGCTTAAGTGGAGAGTGAACATATTTAAGGAAGATAAATACAGTAAGAATTAGCAAATACATGAAACCAGTGCTCCAAAGTTGTAAAACAAAAATTCTTAGGGACAATATATGGAGAAATATAGATGAATACTTGAGATCTGGAGAAAAAAAAATTATAGAAGTAGAACCAAATACAGCAATAGAAGCACAGAGGCACTAGGAAAATACTAAATTAGAAACGAGAACTTTAGGTCTGAGTGTCATGAGACAAGCTTTCTTTGGTCACACTCAAGGAAAGTATTTAATCAGAAAAACAAAACAAAACAGAACAACAACAACAACAACAAAAATCTACAAAAACCTCCAAAACAAACCAACCAACCAAAACAAAAAATTTGCTAAAATCAAAACCACCAAAACCAAACAAAAACAACCCCAAAAAGAATACATCAAAGTTATCTGACAATTATCGAGCTTCTCATAGTCACAATTGAAAATTTTGATTTAATATTATTTACTACTTCTGTTATGGTTATGTGATCATAGTCATGGGTCAGATCTCTATATTATATATACAAAGAACAAGGCCATAAGCCTTGAAAGATTATATGCCATATAAACATTGTCACAGTTTACGATAAACTCTCTGGTGCTATTCTAGAAACCTGACTCTGTGAGGCAAAGAGTTTATGTTTATATATGCACACTTATTTTGAATACTGACAATACAGCACAGCAGTAAGATATGTCAGTATTTTTTTAATGTATGTTCAGCAGCTGAAATGGACATTTGTATGGTGGTGTACCACATAACTGCTTTTCATGCCTGATGAAGTCTGACTAATCTGAGCACTCTAGACTGTCACACTTCCAGGTTAATAAATGTTCATTTATTGCAAAAGGCTAGTTGTCAATGCAAGAACACACTCTTCAGTTAGCTACTACATTTCTTGGTGTATATAAATAATTGGGGCTAAATCAAAACAAAAAACCCTCCCACACAGTAAATGCACTTACTATGCATCCTTAAACCAGCAAGGGTGACGGGAGCAATAGTGAGGCTGATTCTGGAAGAGGCAACTCTAGAGAACTGAAGTAAGCTCTCTCTGCCTCCCAGTCCTTATTCAGTATGTAGGGTTTGGCTGAGAGGGCCAAGGCTGGTGTATGATTCAGGAGAACCATACAACTGACTACCACCCTGTGCTCCTCCACAGCTTTATGTCATGCATTTGCAGGTCAGAAGTGCCAGACCTCTCACTTTCTGACCTTGACTGCCATCATAATTTGCTATGTGATATCAAGTGCTTTTGGTAACCTGGGGCCCCCGGGTCAGAGTACAGCTAAACCAGCAGGATTCAGATGAGCAGGCAGGGAGAGAGATAAATGCAACTTTTAGAGGTAAATCCTACCTATGGTACCCTTTTTGTCATGGCTAATTGGCTGCGGTTTGTTGTATGACCTAGCAGAGGTCTTGCAAGTCTGTGGACCACCAGTGTTGGGTTGAAGGAGAGGGCTGGGGGAGAGGGCTATTGTTTAGTGCTAAAGGCCTTTGCTCTAGTGCATGTTTTGTTCCACTTGCCTGCTGATTTGTAACACCATTAAATATTTCCTATTTCTTGGCCATACTTATCAGGTCTTCCAGAAGCACACTCAGAAATTATATTTGTCACAGAAGAGTCTAACTTTTAGCATGGAGATACCACAGGTTAACAAAATTAACAATATTAATTTTATTAATTATAGTTTATCAATCTATGTAATATATTGATTAAATTGATTAATTGTTATAACACTAAAATATGTTGATATTTGATAAAATTCCCTGTCTCATACTTTTTTTAACAAGCATAATGGAAACTCATTTTCAGCTTTTCCACTATGTTCATGCTCAGCACGTTGCCTATAACTCTTCTTCAACTATACGGATTTTATAAGTTGCTCTGCATAATGAGGGCATCACTCTGAGAAAGCTGCTGAAGTTGATTCTATACTGAAATGTTTCACAAAATAAAATCAAAATGAATTGCTTTTTGTTGTTGTTGTTTGTAAGTTCAGTTAACTCACTGTTTAAAATATGTCATTTAATTTAGAGACATAGGGCTGCATACATAGGTACTCTTCAGTGTTTTCTGTTGTGTACTACAGACCAACGTCATGTGTCTTTGGGGTCCACCTGAGGACAGAATTAATGTCCTCAGGTATAATTTTGGGCAGTAAGGCATTTAACCTATGAACTGTGTTTTCAGAGAAGGTGTTTGATGGTGAAAATTTTTACAACATTCATTGGTATCACTTCAGATACAGTCTCTGTAAATAAGGCACAACAGCTTTATTGAAGTGAATGGAGTTAGATCATCATAAAAATGGTGTAAATAAGGGAAAAATTAGGCCTGTCAAATTTGAATACCCACTTTCAATGTCAGATTTTGAGAGATTATTAGCCTTCAATTTCCTGTGAGACCCTCTCTTTCACACAGTGAATGCCATTATAGATATAACCATAATTCTGGGAAGAAGCTATGGACACAATGTAATGCAGCCCTATGAATACAATATTGTCCACTTTTACTTGCCCACCTGGAACATGTATTTCACAGCTGCATTTCACTGCTCATGAAGCTAATACCACTACTGTGACTGTTGGATTCTTTCTGTTCTGCATTGCTAAGTCACCTGCAAATAACAATTCTCTCTGTTACAAGACCAGGAGAGTTTTTGCGTATTCCTTAATGTTGAACTTCTTAACCCCACCAGAAGTTCTTAATTTTTCCAGACTCTGAATTAAACTTCTACAGAAGGACACTGTTCTATCTTCTGTAAGGAAATCCTGTGAGTATTATTACTCTTCATACAAACTAAATTAATACAGAACAGAAATAAAGGGTACTTCTACTAGTTCTTAGCGTCTCTAACAAATTTGTTTATTGCAGATGTTTTATTCTGAGTCACAAAACCACAGGATTGAAGTTGTCATGAGTTGTATTTGATTAGCATAAATAGTTTTTTGCCTCATAGTGATTATTTCAGCTCAAGCTGTGACAGTTCTGAAGAGGATGATTACACATATATTAGGTAAATGTTAATAATAATTAATTTTTGAGAGACCCTGCAATGCAGTCTTCCATGTGTTTGTTTTTTGGGTTTTTTTTGTTTGTTTGTTTGTTTGTTTGTTTTTGTTGTTGTTGTTTTGTTTTGGTTTTTTTTGCTTTTAGTCTTTGTACATGACAGCAATTCATTATTCTGTTACTGTAAGTTTGCTGAGCAGAGAATGTATGTGGATTATGTGCAAGCATCCAGCCATTTGTGTAGTCTGCTAATTATTTTCTGATATTCTAAAAAGAAAGCCAAGCAATTATGGATTTGGAGAAAATGCACATGGCTTCCTTATTTGTTATTTTAAGCTGTTTAATTTTGTGAGTCTGGGGAGTTTTCAGAGCTTAAAATAAAGAGAAGGAAGCAATCAAACATTCTGTTTGGTGATGATTCATTTTTCAAAAGCCCATAACAAAAAATGTATGGTTCATAGGAACTCTGCCATTTGCAAAGGTGACTTGAGGCACGAAATAAAAAGAGGTTTACAGTAATGTTACAGCTTCTTTATAATACATTAGCATTGCAAATAGGTCCAGCCAGAATCACATTTTCTATTTATGCCAAATTCCCCATTCTAATGCTTACACTGAATTCCTCACATGGCCCTTCTCCTTCAATGAAATCCCAGATTCACAGAGAAGAGGTACAATTTATAGGTCAAAGAACAGAAAATTCTAGATGTAACAGTAACAGCAGCAAAATTAGTAGTAATAGTATTGTTATTCAAAAAAAAAAAAACAAAACCAAAAAACAAACAGATCAAACCAAACCAAAATATCCCAACCCTGTAGCTCTTTTCTTAAACTTCAGGTGCTTCACATTTCTCAGGTACTGGCATAATATGGCATTCTTAGAGCTAAGATTTCTGATATGAATTCTGCCTTATATTAGAAATTCCCACAAAAAGTTGGGCATATTCTAACTCTACAAGCACTCTCTTCATAAGGTGTTATTTATAAATATGTCAAAGTTGGAGTATAAAACACCTTAAAGATATTAAGCTCAATAATATGTCTGTGTCCTGTTTTCAGAAGTCAATCACTTCCCAGAACATATACCCAGCTATCGTACAACCAACAAAACAAGATACTTTTTTGCAGACAGCATTGGCACCCTACTCTAACTCACAAAAAAAATATCTAAGATTGATAAGCTCTCAAAAAAGTTCAAAACCAACTAGACTGACAAAAAAAAAAAAAAAGGGGGGGAAAAAAAAAGAAACTACCCCAAAAATTCTTCTTATGCTAAATTTCTAAAGATGCAACCTCTCTCAAGCATAATTCCTTTCCACTTCATTGCCTCCCTTGATACACATGATTTGGGATTTCTCAAGGTCAAATAAAAATAAAATAATTTGACCAGCAAAATAAATGAAAAGTGAAACTATGCATTGTCTGGTTGCCTGGTTTTGTTGTTTCGTAATGCCAGAATAACACACAAACACATTTGGATTGAAAAATTACTTTTAACTATGTTTCTATAGTCAGCCAAAGATAACTGGTCTTTGTACTGATGGCCACTCAGCCCTTTCCCATACAGAATTAGAGATTCTAATATTTCTCAAATCATAAAAAGAAACAAGTCAAGACAGTTTAAAGATCACTAAAGAGCAAATTCAACAGTGAAAACTATAATTTCTACCAGCAGTGACCTAAACTAAGCTGTTCAACCACAAACATTGAAGATTACTTGTATTTAGTTGAGATTTACATGCAACATACAAGGGTCAGAAACAATTCCTGGAATGGAGTATGGAGTATAGTAGAAATATGACTACCAAAGTATTCATCCTATGGTATCCAGCCAGTATGGCTCTCTCTCTTGCAAGAGATTAGGGCTTTGCAAAACCATAACCATCTGAAAATAACCTCAGAGTAGGAAGTGCCTATACCTATATAGTTGTCAGTTCCATGTATACCACAGGGATCAGTTTAGCAATTTTCCATCGAGTTTGTATTTTGCCATGGTTAAAGGAAAGATACACAAACAATATAAACTGCTGGTGCAATCAGGCAGAATACTAAAGGATCAATACTATCCTTTCCTGCTATCATAGGCAGGTCTACAAGCAATATTTTTTTTCAAAGCCAGAGTTAGATCGCACTACTCTAAAGTGCATTTTGCTTTGTCAAAGGACTGTGAAAATGCTGCCTTGGAGCTTTACTTCTCAATGATTCCTGGATGAAATGTGCAGTTTTCAAATTAGGCATCAAGTTAAACCTGGACAATTCACCAAGTCTTGGCATATGTTTCTTTCCTTCTAGATGTACTCTCTTTGATACTCAAGAAACTTTGCAGAATAAGTAAAAAAATATACCAAAATTACTTCCAAGGATGATTTCCAAAAATAAGAATAATTCTCACTATATATTTTCTTTACAGTCCCGAAGGGCAAAAATAATAGGACAGAAATTAAATCCTGCGTACAAAAGAAAGAGAATTTTTTTTTTTAATTTTCTGCTAAATCTAAAGAGTAGATGATTGTATTGTTTGCATGTGATATTGCAAATCTCAGAAAGACCTTCAGTGTCACTGATCCTATCGGGTTAAAAAGGAGAAAATCTATACAAAATAAGAGAAAAAAATTCTGTGAAGTACACAGTGATGTGGATGCATAAATTGAAGGATGCAGACAATAAAATCTAAAATATCATCTCCCCAGCCAATCATTTTCTGTTGATGTGAACCTATAGAAGTTCCACTTACATCAGAAAAACTTGGTCTTCCAAGATATTTTGCACTGTCCAAACTCTCTTTCGTATTCTGTGATGCAGCTAATATCTAACCATAGTTTAGTAATTCAATTATGAAGCAGAGTAGTTAAAACTATGAAGTTTTCTCAAACGCTTTTGTTTCAGATTTTGGACCAAAATTTTTAGAGCATTCTACAGAAAAAAAAAAAAAATAATAAAAGCCCAACAAAACAGAATATGAATCTATACTCAGAAAGACAAAGTTTTGGGAGAAGATGTTTAGATGGTGGGGGTTTAATTTCACCAGATATATTCTAGCTATAGGGGAAACGAGCTATCAGAAGTATTTATAGAAGAGTGTAAAGCCCACACACATGTAGTTTAGGGCGAAAAAAGTAATATGAATTATTCAGTAAAAAATGAGCAGTTTAGTAAGAAAAGAACATTTCAACCTGCTCTGAAAATAAAAACTGTGGGATCATCTCATAAGTGAACTGTGAACAAATTTATCATGAGTAAAAGAAGATATTTCATTATGTAGTGAGAAGCCATTTTATAGAATCATTACCATATATAAGAATTGAGATAAACACAGAAATTGGATGCAAAATTGATAAGGCAGTACAGAGCAACAAATTTAACAAAACAACTAGTCACAAAAACAAAAACAAAAACAAAAAAAAAAAAGAAGAGAGAGAGAGAAAGAGGTCATTTTGGGTAGAACCTATCAACAGGTTTTACTTGTAATATCATGGAGGAGAGATGACAAGAAATAATATTTTCCCATTAGAAATAGAGGATACAAGTTTGAAATAGAGGATAAAAAGGGGATCTTACAATGCACAAAATACCAATACATTATTTTTATTTATAAATAAGATGTTTCCTAGATATGTTGTAGATATCTCATCCCTGGAAATTCAGAGTGTTGAAAAGGGCTCTGAGCAACTTGATCTAGTTGAAGATGTTCCTGCTTATTGCAGGGGAATACCACTAGGTCATCTTTAGAGGTTGCTTCCAATCCGAACCATTCTATGATTCTGTCTGTGAAATTTCAGTACCTATCCCAACCACAATATGCAGCCCCTCAATTACTTCTTTATATAAAGTAGTTTTTAAAGGAATATGAGGGGGTTGTTCCTTTGTTGGTTTTTTTTCTATTCAGAAGAGGTATCTGCTAAGCAAAAGCTCCAAGCGGAGGACTCCTAGGCAATGTAGAAAAATCTTTTCTCTAATTTAATTTTAGTCTATCTCATCAGTAATCTTACCTTATTAATCTTACTATTACAAACCTTACTCTGTGCCTGCAAGGTACATTGGTTGTTTAATTTCCATTGATGGGGTTTAAATAAATTATTGTATCTCACATTTTCCATAAAGAAGTTGCTGTCTTCTGTTATAGTAAAATTATTTTGTAATATTTCAACTTGATCTAGCAGACAGACTGTTGCATCCACAAAGACTGCCAGTTGATGTGACAAGGGTCTATTTGTTAAGATACATTGCTGTATCAGGTCTGTATCCATTTTTAATTTACATTTTAGTTCAAGAGGGAAAAAGGGGAAAATCCTAATAACTACCTGGTTAATTTTTCCACTCCCAGATTTGTATTTATGTATTTTTCAGATGTCACCTGATCTGCATAAGTATTTTCTCTCTTGATAGCAGAATGTCATGCCAAAATGGGAAATCAATCTAATTTTTCATCAGAATTTTTATTCAGGAGTGCTGAAGAATTCTTAACAAACATAGCATCAACAGCCAAAGGGTGGGCTATGGCTGGTATTCATTTCTCCATTTCCCCTCCCTTTTCATATGTAAAGAACAGCATTCTTAGGACTTGAAGAAACTGAGAGTAAAAATTAACAGGAGATTAAGAAAATTAGTACAGATAACCAGGGCAGCTAAGAAAGAGTCACACATTAAAAAGAGATACAATGTTAAAGGAAAAAAGATTAACTCAACACTTCTTTTAAAATTTAAAATAGCATTAAACTTTTGGGAAATGTAAGTTCAAGAATGACAACATCCAAGGCACTGAATAATCAGGGAAGCACATCGTAGTGAATACTCTGTGTTGGGATTTGAAGTAGGAATTTTTGATTTCTGAATTTGTGTGAATTGTCGAGGCCAATAAAAACTA
Source organism: Pedionomus torquatus (assembly GCA_013398155.1). NCBI lineage: Eukaryota > Metazoa > Chordata > Aves > Charadriiformes > Pedionomidae > Pedionomus > Pedionomus torquatus. The sequence continues at coordinate 275,393 of VZRU01010604.1, forward strand.
ACTGAGGCATGGGGTGGGAAAAGCTGCAAATAACTTGAAATTGTAGCTTATTTATACTTGAACTGCATCATTCCAAAGATTTGATGTTTAATTACTGGATGATTGGAAGAAAACAGATTTCTATTTTTCTTTCCCCACAAATCTGAAGTAGTATATATCAATATTTTTTCTCTCAAATTTGCTTAAATACTCTGGGCTTTACAGTATGGGATTTTAAACTGTGTTTACATTTATCTTGTGGTTGCTGGTTTATCTTGTGCTGAAGTATGTCTCTTCTGGAATAATATATCAGCCCCATTCAGCTATTGATGCCAGCTTAAACTTGGCAAATATGTTTTTTGAGAGTGTAAGACTTTACTTTGTGGGATATCCTGATCCTTAGGATCTCTTTTTCTAAAAATGTTTGACCTTGATAAACTTTACTATCTCTGCTCCACAATATAGCCATCTTTGTGCTGAAAAATAACAGCCAAATTCTGCTGTAGCCCCTGAAGACTAAAAAATATTGTAGTTTTGTACTAAAAAATGAAAGTTGTACATCCTTCCCCTGCAAAAGAATGAGAAGTTCATGGAGTATCACCCCGCATCTTAGCCAGGCATTTGTCATGGTTTAGGCTGGACTGGCTGGAAAATGAACTTCTTATCCTGTATCAATAGTCACTCTCTAAAAAGCATTCAGTAGTGTCCAGGTAGTAGCCCCTGAAAAACAAAGTAATGGAAGAAAAATGTTGAAGAAATATCTGGTAACAGTTATCTGCAACACAGAAAGACAAAATTGTATCTGAACGGTGTACAATTACTAATAATGTGTATGAGACAGGGAAAAAGATTATCCTAAGTATTAAAAAATCCAAGTTTTTGAATGATGTAGAGATCATACAAGTTAGAATCATAGAATTGGCCAGGCCAGAAGGGACCTCCAAAGGTCATACAGTCCAACCTCCCTGAAGTCACAGGAACATCCCCTCAACTAGACCAGGCTGCCCAGCGCCTCATTGGGCCTCACCTTGAATTTCTCCAGGGAAGAGGCCTCAACAACCTCCCCGGGCAACCTGTTCCAGTTAGTTAATGTAAAGGTCATGCAGGTTAAGTAGTCACCAAGAGAAACAGTGCAGCAGGATAGATAGACAGCTTGTCTAGATGCAGTTTTGCTTAATGAAACCCTGGAGTTACTGCAAGGGGAAACCTTCCAAAGTGTCTACATCAAAATAAAAGCTCTCACAAAGACAAAGATGATTTCCAGTTCATACTCTTGGATTTCTAATAGCAATGATCCCTATACTTCTAATACTTAATTTTTTATTAAATGTCTTGATAACTTCTTATATTTGTTATTCACTGGTATGATCAGCCTTAACTGAGTTAATATTTATATGGAAGGTTTTGTAAAGGTACTTAGGAAACCACAGACCTTGTTAGCTGCCTACCAGCTGTTCATTACCACCCTTTCCCTAAAGGTTACCACCCCAACATCCGAGATACAATAATTATATTGCAGCTCCTAGTCCTCTGCAGTACAAAATCAGAGAGCTTTTTATAAACACTGAAGTTAGTTACCTTTTACTATGGATTAGGGATACTAGATGGGTGAGATTCAAACTGCTACCCAAATGTTTGTTGATTATGCTGGGACACTCCCTTGGTCTCTTAATTGGGTTGAAACATATTACATTGTTTACGGCTTGGCTCCTATTGAAAAGACCAGGCTTAAAAACCTTCATTTGGCCCTCATGATAGATTGAAGTCAGCCTTTCTCTACTATCCTAATTATTAACAAGAACTGTCTTGTAGCACTTCAAAAGAAAGTAAAAATTCTCATGCAACTTAAATGTATTTTGCTAATATACGGGAACATGCTAGCAAATGGTTTTCTAATACCACCTCCCACTATATTAGTGATTATGTTGTATGCGATGACACACATTCCAGGAGAAATCATGGACATACTGCAGGTGGGGGAATAAGAGTTAGCTGTGTATGCATAGAAATTTCACACTGCTGTAAACCATTCCAGATTGAGAAAACAATCCCCACCCACAATCATTAATAGAGGCTCAAAATGAGATCTAGCTCCACCTCTGGCATACTTTATAAAGCCCTGATTTTGCAGTCCCATCTGTTCTTCAGAACTGCCAGGTCATCTAGCAACCAATCACATTAGTCATTTTTAAACTGTGAGAGGAGTTAGCTGGTACTCTTAACAAATTGTTCCTGTCGTCTACCATCAATTTTCTCATTATCATTGACAGCAGGACCAGCCCAGGGCCAATACCCATTTGCACTTCCAGCTGAGAGAGAAAATTCCCCCACAAAACTTCATTTAAACTAAACCACAAATTTTGTTCAGCTGAACTAACTACACTAGCTGAGAACTCACTTACTTCTCAACAAAAATGTAGAGAGGAACTACCCTTTGACCCTAGAATGATGACTGAAGAAAATTCTACCAGATAAAGTCAGTTTAGGATTTTCTGTCTCATTAAAAATTGAAGACCATAAATTACTATGGGTTGAAGGAAATATTTTCCTGCAGTTTATCAAAATACCCTTAGACTGATGATTTGTAAAGATGGTTTAAGATTCCTTAAAAGCTTTTCTCTCATAGAGCCCTTCAAAAACCCAGTCTATCAGTCTATCATTAGCAAGATTGATGAATAGCCTGCCCCTATGCTACCAAAAGGTAAGGCCATGCAGAATAGAGCAGTGGCATGCAAACTGCCTGCTGGTACCTGAGAAATATACACATGAATAGCCTGTGAACTTCCAAGTCAACACCAGCTCCCTGTGCATTGGGTAACATTCCTACAGGATAGACCACAACTTCCAGAGCCCCACAACATCCACTGTCACCATTTACTTTCCTTGTATAGACCTAGCCACTGAGTCCAAAAAGTTGCTGAGCCCTTCAAAAATTTTTTTCTGAATTGGCATTAAAATACTCTTAAATGGAACCACCAAGTTTACTGATCACTTGAAAATCTTGAATATTACTTGCATATCTCTAATGATTACTCTTTTGATAATAAGCCTGGCTTCTGAAGAACTCCAAGGTTTTCTGAGGATGTTTTAACACAGGTAGACCTGGTTAAATGTGGCTGGATAAAATGCATAATATGTATTATGCTATAACAACGCAGATTTCCACATAGGTATGGAAATTTTTGCTGTGTATTACAATGTTTGTTTTGCATATAGTCCGACAGACTATGCCTCTACAAATTTCTTTGTCCCATTTTCTCCTATAAAATTAAGGACTAAACAATATCAATATTACTTTGTGGCATGTAGAAAACATCTTTGTGTTTTTTATCTGTCTCTAAATTTTGTTCTTATTTCACTATCACTGATACAATACAATAACATTTACTTTGAAAGTAATAATTTTCCAGAAAGCACCAAAAAAAAAAAAAAAAAAAAAAATTATGTAAACTAACTATTATTCAGCTTCTATTTATGGATATTTTATGGATATTTATCCTCAAAATACATATTAATTATATAATTAATAGATATTAATTTCAATGCTACACTGAATCAGCAATTTGTAGTGGTTCAGAATTTGTTCTCTCCATATCTCCAGTACAGGAAAATAGGAAAGGTGTCTTTAATTTTCTTTGGTGTTGAAGATGGCCGAAGACCACTTAAATTAGTAGTTTAATGTGAAACAGTTGTACCTAGATCTTCAGTGGAGAGGGACTGTGGAGTTTCCTGTTTAACTAATCAAAGATCACATTTCATGAACTTCCCACTTAATACAATTTTCTGAACACTTCTCACACAACAGGAGCTGCCAACATTTATAGGTTTGGCAAATGATAGAAATAGAAACAGTTTCTATTACTTGAATATCTCTGACTCTCCAAATCTGCGGGGACACAGAAGAAAAGAACCTGATAGTGGGCAGTGGAGCCAAAGGAACTGCCATGGCAAGACAAATTCACAGGATCTAGTTGCATCCACAGCAGAAGCAGTCTTCCAAATTGCTCCACTAGCCAGAAATCAGACATCCTCTAAACCACTGTCTCCCCTTGCTCATGCAGAGTCTCTGTGTAAGACAAGTTAGTTTTGATCAGTTACCTGATGCAAGTCAGCTGAGATCAGTACCCTGTCTGGTCAGAGAGACTAAAGCTCCCCTATTGGAAATCTGGGTTCAGCCACCAACCACCATCCTGCTTTGTCCTATACCTTCTGTGGACTGCTCATTGAATGGCTCCTTTTCTTTTTCTTCCTTCCTTCAGTCAGAAGTCCTAATATTTATGGTGTGAAAAGGAGATGTAATCACACTTGCTCATGTCTCTTTTGCTTGAAGAAAATGTGTGCAGGACAGAATGTGGGAGATGGGGTGATATCATACATCAGAAAATCTATTAGCCATGCAAAACAGTAAATTCATTGCTATTGGAACCTCATCTATGTTGCTGCAGACAATTTTTTCTTGCCTTGCTCTCTTGAATCTGTGGGGTCAATGGAAGTCTTTCTGTGACTAAAATGATACATCTTTGCTCCCATGAATAGTAGTTAATGAAAAAGTAAGATAGCAATCTGCACAAGAGTTGAGGAATATTAGTCTTATTGTGATTAGCCATTGTTTCTTAGTCAGGTTTCCATCTCTGCTAAATGTCACCAGCAGATATGAAGGGGAGCATTCAGGTCAGAAACAGATGATATCTGAGTTCTGATTGAACACAACTATATGCTTCTCATTTTCTTCTGTATCCTAGCATTGCAGAGAGCAAAATCTAGGAAGGCTCTAAGAAACAGCTCAGAATGAAGCAATCAGGCTCACTTCTAAATGAATAATGTGGATGATATTGAGGTGAATACCCACAAGGAAATTTGAATAAGCTAGTCCTGGCATTTAGTTATTTACTGATTCCAAACTGTCTTTGTGAAAACTGCAATTTAAAGAGCATAGAAGCTTAATTCAGTATTCCCTGAAATACAAAAGAAGAGAAGCATGATATCATTTGACTGATTTATTCTGCTTCTTTCTTCAAGAATGCCTGCATTTTATTCTCTTGAGAAGACTTGTATCTTACAGGAAAGCAGACAGGGAAGCTAACCAGGTATTGTCAATGCAGCATCACCTTGCAGCTGGGAATGAATTTGATGAACTGATTCACTGATGACACAGCTTTTAAAACACAGGTAATGTAAATGGAGGATCTTTACAGTTGTCAATAGTTTTTGGAAAGCATATTTGTCGTCACCCCAAAGTTTAGAATCAGACCAGCTAAAGTCTTCTCATAACTAGATAGCATTTTGTATCAGATAATGTCAGTTTGCTGAGCTAAGACTAGAGGCAGTGGACCCACCAGTGCAGTTGTGAGAGGAATAAAATGCACCCAGATCCAGATCCAGATTGAAGTTTCTTAAAATCCAGTAGAATGCAGTTGCAGTGGTTTGTTCCAAAATATTTAGATTTTACAACGTCATAGAATCATAGAATCAGAATCCTCCAGGCCAGAAGGGACCTCCAAAGGTCATCTAGTCTGACCTCCCTGAAGTCACAGGGACACCCTCGACTAGACCAGGTTGCCCAGGGCTTCATCAAGCCTCTCCTTGAATATCTCCAAGGAAGGGGCCTCAGCTACCTCCCTGGGCAACCTGTTCCAGTGCTCAACCACCCTCAGTGTAAAGAAATTTTTTTCTAATATTCAACTTAAATCTACCCTTCTCCGACTGTCCTGGTTTGAGGTAAAATGAACCAATTTTCTGTTTTACAGTTTTACTTTCTTAGCTGGGCCTCTTCTAACTAGCTAAACTCTGAAATTAACAGCACATTGTTCAAAGCTGTTCCGTCTCACAGTGATAAGACCTGATTATACCAAGGGATGGTATGCAGAGAGGCCTTTGTTTAGACTTATTGCTGGAAGAACCAAGGTCAGATAATTTTCAGCATTTGCCCGTTGGAGGGTCCCACCTTCAAGGAGGAGCGGAC
>VZRU01010604.1:281940-307811 GCA_013398155.1 Pedionomus torquatus
GCCCAGGTGCAAAACCCTGCACTTGCTCTTGTTGAACCTCATGAGGTTCATCTGGGCCCACCTCTCCATCTGATCCAGGTCCCTCTGGATGATATCCCTTCAACATGGGATATCCCTTCAACACCACCACACAGCTTGGTGTCATCTGCAAACTTGCTAATGGTGCATTCAATCTCTTTGTCTATATCTGATAAAAATGTTGAAGAGTATCGGTCCCAGCATGGAGCCTTGAGAGACACCACTTGTGACTGCTCTCCAGCTGGCCTTCGGGCCATTGACCACCACCCTCTGGATCCGACCATCCAGCCAGTTCCTTATCCACTGAACAGTCCACCCATCGAATCTGTATCTTTTCAATTTATCAATCAGTATGTTGTGGGGGACCGTGTCAAAGGCTTTGCAGAAGTCCAGGTAGATCACATCCACAGGTTGTACTCTGTCTACCAACATGGTAACTCTATCATAGAAGGCCACCAGGTTATTCATGTAGGACTTGCCCCTAGTGAAGCCATGCTGACTGTCCTGGATCAACTCCTTGTCCTCCATGTGCCCAAGCATGGCATCAAGAAGGATTTGTTCCAGATCACATTTGATGATGAATATATCACATTTTCTTGGAGCTATCAAAGCCTACAGCAGAGGAAGTAATTCATTACATACGTTTCATGAAATTTCGATCTTGCTTTATGTTTGTGTTATTTTGTAAACAGTTCAAAGAAGCAGTGAGAAATTGTTTCTAATGGTCCTGACCTTGCCTTGATCTGTGCTGGGGCAAAGTGACATGAAGACCTATGTTCCTAAAAGTTATTTTAAAAAAGTTGTCTTAAAATGCAGAATCAATTGTTATGTCACACTTTCATGATAGTCAAATGGTACTGTAGGAATCAAATAGAGACAATGCTTTGTCCTTGAAATGTGGCAGCTCCTTCAGCTTAAGGTATCTTTATGGCTGCTCTAATGTGTACCTAAAGATATATTTGATTTAAAATACTTTAAAGTCATGGGTCACAAAGAGCACTTCAATGACACCTTCACTCAGCTGCATCAGCTGATTAGTTGCAGCCAAGATTCCTACAAGACCTGATACCTCCTTTAAAAAGTAGAAAGATGCTTATACAAGAACTCTGATGTCAATTACAAGCCCCAACTATAACCAGATCCAGGAAAAACTTTCTCAGTGTTCATCTCTAAGATGTTTGGATCAAAGTGTTACTTTCTCATTGTTTCTATCCAATCACTCTTTGCTCATACGATGACAAAAACTGTATGTCATCAGAAAATCCTACAGCACCTTTTCCTGCTGAAATTTAGACCTCTTTTCCTAAGTGGAAAGTGATCTTTCTTTAAATATGAAGACATTATTGTATGATTTGATTTGAATGTATCCTAGTGGGTTTTCTATTCGTTTGAACTCTGTCAGTTCTGTATGGACTTTTTTCCAGTGTAAAATCTGTAGGAATGCAAGTGGAATGAGAGCTATTGAGCAATATGCTGACCCTTCCTGTGTTCCTTCCAGTCAAATGTAGGTCATGGTCTTTGAGTACAAAAATGTACATGTGTGCACACCAATTGTTATTTAAAATAAATAAACCATTTACACTGGATTCTGGAGCTGTCTTTTCCTGCTCTCAGCTATTATGCTCTTCTAGTGGTAAACTTAGAAGCAAGTAAGCACTTTAATTCTTCAGTCAAACATCCCCAATCATAAAGATATAACTAACTTACTTATATTCATTTTTTATGAACATTTGCAGTCACAATTTCAAATGAAAATGGACAGGTGAATAGTCAGCTTCAGGTCCAAACAAGCTGGCCTCTGGAGCTTCTCATGTAATTTATACTCATGGGCACTTTGTGCTCCTTGAAGAGTCGAGTAACCTCCAAGTGCAGTTAAATGGAGTCAGTCAGACACCGTCTTTCTGCTGAATGTCTCCCTCACCTCCTTGCATCTTTAATTCTTAATCTCCTTTTTTTCCCATCTCTACAGTCTGCTTTTTGCCTGACAAGTATTCCCAATTCTTAATTCTCCTTGCATTTTCACATTAATCCTCTGTCTTCCTTTACCCAGTCCTTCTGAAGCTAGGCAGTGACTTGTTCCCTTTAATTTTTTCTTTCAGAGTCATTATTCTAATAATGATGAATCTGGACATTATTCAGACACAGAAAATTACATCATTTTATAGTGAGGAATATTTTTAAATATGAGAAAGAAGGAAGATAAATCCAGGAAGACTTTCACCTTCAATAAATTTTATTTCAGGTAAGGAAGATATTATATGAACCAACCATAGCATGCTCAAAAGACAGCTTACTTCAGAAGGTATCACAGCTGGGTAGAAAATGGAATTACTGTCCTCTGGGAAATTTTACTGTTTGATGTTTGTTTTCCAACTAGCATATTTCTCTTTGTTGGCAGTCAAAGGTAAGACCATCCTTTCAATATATTGTGGAGTTGATGGGGCATGGTGACGAGGACAGGAGATTACTTAATGTTCCTGGGGAAAAGAGCATTTGAAGCACCACAGTGCACTGATCCTAAATGTATCACTTTCCCAGGGCTACAATACTTAGGGTAATAGTCAAGCACTGTTTAATTTGCACAGACTTTGTGCAAATTTACCTCTCTTTGTCCAGGTGACAAGACACAAGGCACAAAACCCATGATGCTCCTATAGCAATTACTAGTGACATCTAAGAAGGGAGTTCCAAAATGGCTTCTACACTGAACAACTGCAGTAAAATAGGAACTCTAATCTTTAGCCTGCTCTGCCCCACAATTTACCTTGTATGTAATTACATAATTAATGCTCCCTTCCCTACTCCATTTGGAAATACTGAAAGTTCAGCCTTGCTCTGGGATCTCATCCCACATGAACAACATAGAGCTTCTCAAAGGATTATCTACATCTCTAATGCTACTTTGCATGCACATTAGTATCAGAATTGGGACTGAGGGCAGAAAAAGAAAATCCTACAGCATTGAAAGTTGTTAAGTGTAAGTATCAAGGACCCAGGCTTATTCTTGGATGTTTGTATTACTAGATGGTTTGTGTAAATTCCATTTTGTATGCATATAAAGATAATTGATTTGGCATACATATTTTTCAACCACACAACATTAAGGGACCAATCCTAATTTCAAATTAATACTTTGCAGTGTGGCAAATCTTGAATATTTTGTTGCTGTCACTCCAAAAGCCAGTTGCAAGAGGATTGTTCACTCATCTGAGATTTTCTGGTCTCTATTAGTTTGGAAAATATGTTCAGGAATTACTTCTATAGATGTAATACACTCATCTAACTTTCAAAAAAAATACAACTGATTGGAGAAATATACTTAATTGACAGAAGTAATTTAAATTCAAGTGACTATTTGATGAAGGCAATCCATTCCCTCATTCTGTATCTGCTTTTCTCCAAGCGCAGCTTCGAAAGAAACCAAAACTTTTTCAGTTTGTCTGTTTGACTTTTTTCTTCCTCCTGAGTCATAAAATGATTGAGCATGGCAATCTAAAAGAAACAGGAAACTTTAGAGCACTTTAGAAGGTGTATTGTACCTAGAAAGCAGTGTTTCAGGAACAATACTGCAGTAGAGGAGTCCTGTAACTAAAATTTCCATAAGACATTGCAGGTAGTACCATAGCCATCATGTACTGACCTATGTTCTTTTCTGAGGGACAGGGGAGGAAGAAAAAGAGTATATACAGTAATACTGAGGAGTAATGCAAGAGCAAAAAGATTCATGAGCTAGAAAGATGAAAACTTCATTAAAATTAATGTGCTAACAGAATATGATTCAGCAGAACTGAGATAGAGAAAATATAGTTTTCTTAACGTAACAACTGATCTACCTGCTAACTCTATCTTTTAATATATCTCCTGCCACTTTAGACATCAACCAGTTTGAAAGGTTGCTGAAAATTACAGGGGAGAAAGACAAATGACATGTAGCTTAACAAGTTAGCACATCACTCTAAAAGTCATAATGGGCAAGATGGACAAGTAGACAAAGAATGAGTAGACTTAATACAAAAAGAGTTAAAAAATATTATGTTTCATTGTGCAACAAATTACAGACTCAAAATTTGTGAGTTTGAGGAAAAAGAAAGAATAAATTTTTTAAAGCAGGAATTCCTACCAATTTTCGGTTATTTTCTTTTATGAACGACTAGCTCATCTTCTTGAGTTGGTCTCCAAAAAGATATAAAAGGCAGAAATATACTTTTAAAAATGTAAAGCTGAGATTCAGGCAATATGTTTATTCCAGAAGACATCATTTATGAAAATCACCAAGTGCTGAAAAATGCATAAAAAAAAAAGAGTTGGCAGAAGGAATTGGCAAAAGTCCAGTAAAAGAAAATGGAGAAGTGAGAGAAGTTATGTACCCTTAAAGTTAATGAATCCCAGCTTCACAATTCTGGATCTGGGTTGGTTGTTTATTGATTAGAGTTTCCTTTTTTTTTTTTTTGGGGGGGGTGGGGAGTGGAGGATGGTGGTGGTGAAATTAACCTAGGAGTCACAGGTAAAGGAAAATTTTGAATTTTTATTTTTTTCCTGTATTGAGAAGGGTTTAAAAATGGAACAGGTAAAAGATACAAAGGGTATTGTAAACTTCTGTCATTTTGAAATTGAAATTGAAAGCTGCCAATAGTTTTACATAGGGCTTCCAGAGCTAAGAGCTTTGAGGCACAGCATGCTGCTGAAAGAAAATATAAATTTAGCCATTGCTAAAGAGCAAGACTGAGTGTAGTTCTAGGTCAACTGATAGTAGCAGAAAGAACCATCCACCAGAACTTTATTTTTCAGACTTTCAAGAGCTGTTCTTTAATTTATTGTTCTGTCATTCCTTCTTCTGGCATTACAGCTTTCTTTGTAATATGAAGTAAGTTATTTACTGCCAAAAATAAAATAAAAATAAAATTACCAAGCTGTGCTTTTATGTGCAACAGAAATGAAATCTGCAAATCAACTAGTTCAATGACAGGTGTATATTCCCCACAAATATCCAAAGGAATGTATTTTACTTCTCTCTTCTTATGCTATTTTCTGATCACAGGAGACCAATTGAATACTGAATTAATTTTGCTCAAATGAAACCTTTCATCTTTGACCTCTACACAAGAAAAAAAAAACAAAACAAAAAACAAAACTGTACAAAGTAGAATGCCATCAGAGGATAAAGATCTAGCTGAGAGGTAGAGGACAAGTTTATTTTATTTTCCTAACTTTCACATTATGGCACAAGAGCACAAAACAGCAAATGTCTTCATGTAGAGCCCACTAGAGTCCTTGGCTAGTCTTCAGTGAATTCTTTTACATTCTTCTCCCCCAGAATGTAGTAGCAGATGTGTTCACCCTATGATGCTATATAATTGCTTTGAAAGATACTGTGAACAGAAGTCTTCATAGAAAAAATATTGCTGAGGTCCCAAAACAACTCAGCAGAAAATGTAGGGTGTCTAGGAATAAAGAATAAAATTAATGAAGACACCTAAGTGATTTAGAAGCCCAAGTTGCATTTCCAAAAGTGAAGTAGGCTTGTAAGCCTTAATTCTCAAAGGAACATAGGACTTAATATATGATGCAGTAAACTCAATCTTGCTACAACTAGGCTGCTACCAGTACCTGAGTTAGTCAATTTAAAGTTGGCTCACTTATCTGTCATTGCAAGACTACCCTGAGGGCTACTGACTCAAATGCCTAATTCATTTCTGAAAATGGGACTTGGGACTCTTAGATAGCTTAGACCCTTTGGAAATGTATAGGATATGACTCAGCCTTGCAAGGCCCAAAGTGCCTTTAACTACTGTTGCCATCACAGGGAACCGGAAGCATCAGACCAAAACCAGCAAAAGGCAATTGTGAGAGTTAACAGAATGAAGAGGAAAAGCTTGCTTTTTTTTTTTTTTTTTTTTTTTTTTTTTTTTTTTTTATGTAGCATCTACTGTGCAGTGTTTAGTTTTTAAATAAAAGGAAGATTGATTTCATTATATATTTATCTAGTCAATATTAAAGGTCTTTTCCATGATTCTATGTATAAGCATAGTAAGTTTATACATGGTGTTAATATATGTCAATGTCTACATACATTATTGATACTGCTAAGTATGACATAACATACCAAACCAAGTGGTTAACCAGGCAAAAATCAAATACATCTGTTCCAGGAACCTATGCATATAATGATTAATGCACTGAAAAAGTGCCATACGTACAGTAATCTCCCTTCAGAATATTCCCAGTTACCCAGGATAATTAATTGTGGCTTCATCACTTGTTTGCTGCATATTTTGTCTATATAAAATAAAATCTTAAAATATTACTATCTGTGAACTATACTCTCTGTTCTTATAAAGTAAGCATGTATTGCTCAGCCCTGTCTCACAGGCTCGCCAATGAGATCCAATTAGAGGAATACAGTTGTTGATGTAGCAGCAAGTTTAGGAGAAAAAGAAAAAAAAAAGCATGTTGTTGTTGTAATGCTCTGAATACGTAGGATTGTTCGTGGCTAGAATACCTATCATTTTCTCCATCATTATCATAGCATCCATATGTAAAGATCATGTTAAGAATTTTTCCTTTTAATTTATTATATATATACTATGTCCTGAAATAATCACATTTAATCTGTTGAAAGCATCACTTCAGCTTAAAGATTTCAATATTTTTAATATTCTATAATGGAAAAGCAAATAGCCTTGCAAAAAATCCAGATGTATTTCTTGAAATTTGTTACCAAACCATAGCAAATCACAAGATGGGTTCTGAATGATACTCAGATCTGTTTTTCTGATCTGTTGTTTTACCACCTGCTCAACATTTTTTTGTTGTTAGTTGTTCCATCATACATACATTCCACCTGAAGTTTACATAATGACAAATACAAAATACTTTTACTTTACTACTTTGGTCCCTGTAGAGTAACTCTTTTCTGGAAATTGAAATAACTTTTTTATGCCTGAAGGTGCATTGTCTTTGTGCATGAGGGACATTATCATACATTATTTGGAATGCTAACTTACTCTACCACATTCTGCAGTAATGACTTCTGCCTTTACTGAAGTAGGCACGTATCTTTTGTTTCTTGTATTTCAGTTTGATATCATTGAGGCTAAAAATGTGTTTGACCAGGCTCATTTAAGGTGAAGAGTCCCTTCAGTATTCCCATTATTTCTTTTATCACTTTCTTCTTTCTAATCTGTCTTGCAAGGATCTCATATATTAATTTTTCTTTCAGTTAAAATGGCACAGGTCTGATAGCACCCTCGTTACCCAAACTGTTATTTCTCCCTCTGGCCTCACAAACTGGATTAAATGACATTTCTTTGGGGGAGTCCAGCAATGACATTCTGAGTAGTGCTTTAAACAATGGGTCTCAAATTGGATTTAATTTACATTTAATAAGACATGTATTGTATGGCAAATTAATTATAACTGACTGTTGAATGTGGATTTTGAGAATTAATAGTTAAGGAATTAATAGTATGTTTATTATATAGAGGGTTACAGAACATCAATTATACTTCTTTCCAGTAATGAAGTGGTATTTGTTTGACATAAGTTAATTATTAAGTCAGGTTTAAAGGAATAATTATCTGAGCTCAGTAAACAGGCTCTGTTAATTAAAAAAAAAAAAAAAATAGAAGGCTTAACATAAAAATCAAATGGATTATTATTTATTTTTACTAGCCCTTTCTTTTCTGAATGTTTTCTGCTGGTAATTTTAGATTTCATCACTTCTGAAAACGACTCCAAATTAAATATGTCAAAATACTTTTGTACCCATAAATTTTCACACAATCCACTTTAAACAAGGGATAAACTAAGTATTATATTTTCAGGGTACAGTTCTTAGCAGGGTGTTGGCATGTTTTGATGTCTTTGGGCTACATTATGTCTGAAAGAAACTAACAGATAAAAAGTTTCATTCTTGTATGAATTTTTAAAGGTATGCACTTAAGAGAAAACTATATTTTATTATTATTTCAAAGGTTTTGTTGCTTACCCAGCTCAAAATACACCTTTTGTTGTTGATGTTGTTGTTGTGGGTTTTTTGGTTTGTTTTTGTTTTTGTTTTTTTTTTTTTTAGTTTTGTTTTTAGGTGGGGTTTTTTGTTAGTCTGGCATCACATTTCAATTTTTCATAGATTTAAAATTCCCCAACTAACCCCACATCATCTCACTTTTACTATACAAGTCTTATAAAAATCTGTTAAGATATTTCATATAGATATTTAATGATCTTTTCAAGAAGCGTTAACTACAGTTAACTACAGGCAGTACAATGGACCTGATTCTTCACCATCTTACTCCTTCTGCAGTCATTGGTCTTTGTGCAAAGTACTGGTAAGCAAACTGTAAAACTTGACAAAGTAATTTTGTAAATCTTTGACCTATTGCTCATAGGTTTGAGTAAGTACTTCAGGAGGGAGTGCCACCCCAGTCACTACAGAATATACAGTTTCTTCTAGTCCCCAGTTCTGGTTGCAAGGTTGATCACATGGACTACAGTGTAATTTTCATTCCTGTATTTCTGACAGGAAAAAGATTTCCAAAGTTTATGATGTCTATATTCTTGAACTGATACATGTGCATTGTATTAAATTGACTTTTCTGTTATTTTGCAGTTTTGCCAGTTTTGCCAGTCCACTTTTTCTTCTATATGCTGCTATAATAAGGTTATAAACAATGCAGGAGTCAAGTGACCACCCAATCAAAGTATAAAATATTGAAAAGGTCAAAAGAGTGCAGCTCACTACTAAGATTCATTGAATATAAATTAGGCATTAAACTCCTGATACCTCGTTCCCTTGACTGAGTAGTAATGAGAATGGAAAATGGTAGAAAATTAATCCCTTCTCATTAAAAAGCTTGTAATGAGAATGTGGAACTTGATAGAAATGTAACCTGTTCACATTACAGTCTTCAGAAAAGGATCTTTGTGGTCTTCTTCAGATGTCATAGCAGTGAACTTTTCCTCCCTAATAAAATAGTACAGAAAATGTGGTTACATTGCATAAAACTCCTTTGCATAAGTCTTCTGCACTGTAAAATCATCCTAAAGTGACATAACCTTTTTCATTCATTGACACAGACATACGTCTGTGGCTGCTGTGTTTTCAGTTCTGCCTAAACCGGGTATATGCCCACATCCCATCGAATTTCAGTGTAATGTGCAGACTAAGTTTTCTTAGTTTTTTGCAAAGTCTAGCTAGAGTGAAGAGTGACATAAAATGAATATCCTGATGATAATTACCCAAATAAAAATGTGTACTCACAGGTTAATGAGTGCAAATTTTCAGTGGGATAAATACCTGGAATATGTTTGCACACCTACTCCCCCCCTGCCCCTGCCTCTGGATTTCTGACAGAAAAGGACCTACAGATTTCTGTTCTCCATATTCAACTTCACTTTGTCTACAATATGTTATTTATCACAGTAAATTTTACATGCTCCTTGACTTTGAAGTGCATCCAGACTTTTCTAACAGTATTTAGATTGTGAGTTCAGGAAAAGTAGAAAACAAAAAAAAATACTGCAACTAAACCAATTTTGTATTTTGTTTTCTGTGAAAAAGTGGGCATAAAATAAAATATTTTGATGGAGGTCTATAAGTTCATGTTTATTTTCATTCACAGTAATTGAACACAACAACCATGAAAACAACCAACAAGTACATTTATTTTTGACACTGAAATATACATGGAAGAGTGGTTTGGTTATAAAATCTGAGGAGGAAAAAATATATCACATAGTGTTCAGTTAGGTTACTGGAAAAGCTTGTTTCCAACTGCATGGCTGTGCCAGGATGTATTTGTCCTGGAAGGAAAAGAAACCCCTGCAAACTGGCTCTGCTTAGGGATGCATCCTGGCAGGCAGTTATGGGCTGCAGACAACCAGAGGGATGGACTTTGCTTACATCTCCCACCCCAGGCAAGTACAGTTATTTAGCCATCGAGGCAGTTCTATCAGGCATTTTACATTGCTACATTGGGAATGAAACCACAGTGCTCCCCTCTGATCTAGTAAATCCCTTATTCCATGAGAAAGGGTTGTTATGAAGAGTGGATGGTATTAATGAACTGTAGGAACAGAAATTCCCAAGCTGCTCATCTGTATACACATATTTTTCCAGGGCTATAAAAACTCACATGCCAACCAGACACAGCTAAACTGAAGGTCTTTCCATGCAAGCTCCAGCTCACTTTGATCAGTGGGAAATGATAACACTCAATGCTGTGGCTGCTCCAATTACCCTTGACAGCTGCAGGTTGCAGAACTTCCCACAGGCAACCCAGTAAAAGCATCTGGAACTTGGAACAGCAACCTGGCCTGTCTAAATTCTTCTGGCAGCAGTTCTGGCTCTTGATACACTTTGCCACTGGGAAAGTAGAAAAGGGCTTATCTCACCTCCTTTCCTGATCTAGCTGCACAAGTGTGTGAAATGACTCCTAATATCAATATATTTTACTGATGTTGCTGGTGTGTATTTACAAATACACCTACGAACGCAGAGACACACACATTCTTATGTGTCTTCCCCAATACTTCTTTATTTCTCTCTAGAGACAGAAGGATAGATAGATTAGACAGATGCATTTTTTTTTCACTCTGAGTGAAAATGGCCATTTTTGATTTGACGTTTCTCACAAAACTATTGCTACTACAAGCAATCTGCTCTTCTTAATTTTCTTATATTATCATTTTATTGAAGCTTTGTGGGAATTTCTTCAGCAAAACATTTTAAGGTAGTTTCATATCAGTATCTATGAAAAAAATAAATTTGACATTTAAGTAACTGTTGCTTAGGAAAGAAGAATTGTACTGAAATCCAAAAGGGACCTGGCATACTTCAGATTTCCCTTTGCACCAAGGGACTCTGGAAGCAATACTGCCTCAATGAAGACAAATTCTGTCCAGTGCTCCTGTGCAGCCTACAGGAACACACACTTTAAGACAGATTAATGCCACTAGCACACAATCAACCTGACAGAATCAACAAACACACCACCACCTAATACTAACACCATAGACATGGTAGTGTCCATGAACTTCCCAAGATTTTGCTAGCAAGACCCTTATATTTGTAGCACATTTCCATGTCCATACAAAAGACTCACTAGCACAAAGACACTTGCTTTTTAGCTATCTACCAATTTCTTATCCTATGAGGGCTATGTCCCTTCATGGGTTTTGCTAAATATCTATGGGATACATTCCCAAATTCATAATTTCCTTTTCTTTTTTCCTTTTTTTTTTTTTTTCCTGAGAATTAAACTGCAGGTTTCATAGTGTACTCTGTCATGGACCCGTGTGTTTTTGCAGCTCCTCTCCAAATACGCTCTTTCCAAACACATTTTTTTTAGATTAATCACACTTTTGAATTACTTTTATTCTGGTTTTTTATCATGTAGAGCATTTGAGAACTCATGTGTAGAACCAAAATTTTCCACAACATTTAATATCAGGAGGTACATGCCAAAAGTTATTCTTATCCTTGTCTGCTTATTTGAGCAGTCAAAGCCTTGGTGGGTGGGAGGGTAGAATAGCTCATTTCATTGTATAATTTCCACATCAATAATCACAGTTCACAAATACTAACCCTCTTCATTGCATTTTCTTTTGTAGTTTCATACTCTATGTTTTCTTCAAGAGATATCTCATTTTCTCTTTCCTTCTGAATGACCATATTCCTAAGAATCCAAGCTGTCAAAATGTGCATGGACAATGGGAGTCATTAAAGAATTTCCTACTGTCTGAAAGTTCAGCATTAGAGTTGTGACCTTCACCCATTAACTTACTTGTGCAAAATCAATTAAATATCCTTCTCTGGCCTCATGTGGCAAACAGCTCCAAAGCATGACCTCGTTGTTTGAAAAGCACAGATCCATAATTCAATGCTCTTTGCAACCATAGTTCTTGACCCAACTGTGTGAAATATTGACAGTGGTAGGAGTACTGTATTGCTTTTGAGTGATTGCAAAAGCTTTAGAGACACCTCCCTGAATCACAAATGGACTAGGTGATTCATGCTTATCCAGCTACTGTAGAAGTATTTTTTAGTACACTTACAAATCCATGATTAATAATTTATTTAAAAAAAAAAAAAAATCAGTATCAGGTTAGAATCTATTGAATGGGAATGACTTCTGTACACCTGTTTACTGAAACTAGAAGCTGTTCAAGACATACTGCGTTAGGAGTTACCTCAATGGATAATATCATTGAGAATGACCCAAAGAATACCATGATGAAAACGTCTTTACAACTACCTGTAGTAGTGCTCCTTGGAAAGGGGAAAAAGGAAAAGCTTGTGGACTGAAAGACATTTGTCAACAAATCACTTGCATTTTTCCTGAGTTTAACCATGGTATAATTCCATCCTTTGTCAGCAAGGCATGCTTATATAAGCAGACTGACTTAAGAAGGATTTAAGCGTATGCTTAATGATTGATAGAGACCTATAAACACCTTTGCTAACACTAGTAGATTTAAGCATTAAATTATGTTTTGTTTTCCAAGTTAAATCCACAAATAAGCTGAATATACTTAATATGCAGGGTCCAAAATGCAGCACAGACCATTTTGTGTCTGCAGTAGAGCAAGGATGACATCTGGATCTTCATCATCACCACCACCAAAGCAAACCTCTAGAAGAGGTGCTAAACAAAACTGAAATCCATAAATGTACGATGTAAACAAGTTACTCCATGAACCTTCTCTGAACAGTTTTTAAGCAAATGAGCATTATTGAATTGCTTTTTGCGTTAAACATTTAAAAAGAATATGCTGTAATTCTATTTTTGGCACTGATGTAAACATACATTTACACCACTGTATAATGAAACAGGGATCCTTGGAACTTTCCTCTCACCCATTCTCTCTTAAGGATTAGTCTATGATACATAGTCACAAAAGCTAATTTGTTATAAAAACAATTGTTATTTCAGGAAACTGACCTTCTTGAGAAAAATTGAACTATTTTCTCTGTGCTGTGGAAATGTTAAGAGCTAAATGAACATGATGTACTAAGGTGATCAACTTGACAAGAAAAGAATAGGAGGAGGTGGAGCAAAAGGCAAACTATGACTATCCCACTCCCCCAGTTCTGATCATCCCTGGGATTGCTGGTTAGAAGACTATCCTTATAAAGAAGTGGGAAATTACTCTGTAGTCTCAAAACTAGGACCTCTTGTTGTTTAAACTATTGCATAACATAACTATACATTTTACTAAAAATGAACTTTATGCTGTTACCTTTAAACTGCCATTGACTAAGAAAACAAAAAATAGAGCAGGGATTGAAGAAGGATCCTTAACACTTGGCTAAAGACAATGTTGGTTTCTCTCAGGCTACTAATTCTTACTGTGAAAGAAGGCAGTACAATGATGTTACTAAAACAGTGCTATTTCTCAGTCTCCTAATTTGTGTCCCCTGTATAAAATTAAAGGAAAATTGTGCACCACTCTTGAAGGACCTTACTTGGACAGCATAAAAGTATGGCCTGTGAAGGAAGGGTGGGTTGGAAAGTAAAATGACAGTATTTGAAAAGGAAAAAAAGCTTGTGGACTTTTGTTTTCATCTTCATTGTCAAATTCTCTTGTCTGGCAGTGAATGGGTTGATCTGAAACAAAAGTCTGAGCATACAAATAATCTCTTGGCTCGGGTTAGATTCTATGTGTTGACAAAGTATCTCCTTTCTATTCTGTATGACTTGTGGTATCACACTGTTTATTACCTGCCTACTTGTAGATCAAATAAATAAGGTCACCTTGCATTAGTCAAGAGGTCTGTAATGTTCTCAGGAATCAAAAACAATCTGAAATTATATACTTGCTCTTTATAAAACTACCACTTGATAGGCAGAAACACACAGTGAAAGAATATCATTTAGGTATTCCCGCTTTGTATGCTATGTGGAGTTTCAGTGCTCTGCCATGCCAAATGAACTGGAAATTCATATTATAATTCTTAGAATTACAATAAAAAACACAGCTTCGTAAGTGTGTGGTGCAAAGCCTATTTGGCCTGAATTTTTTAAAACATGCTACATAAAACATGTTTTAAAACATGCTACATTTTAACTCACCTTTCAAGAAATGCAGCTGTTCCAGCTACACAAAGATCATTCTGTTGGAAACAGTTTATTTAAGCCATACTGCCACTTAGGTATCTTTCATGGATCCCTTACAAATAGTCCATGGACTCCTCTCTCAGACCTAGAATTTTATGAGTACATGAGATGTCAGAATAAAACAGATGCAGGCTGGTGAGCTAGCTGGCCTGATAACGGAGACTTCATATCTTTGGATTTTCAGCTGTCCCCCAAATTCTCCACATGACCTCAGCAAATACCAGATACCCATGTTTCTTCCCTGCTGTAAGGTGCAGGTCATAATGCTTCCTTTTTCTATTTACTCTCCTTAAACTGAGCAACAATGGGTGTGCATTGCCTGGTGTGGAACAAGATGTGCGATTATGGTCCTGTCTCCTCTCCCACATACACAAGAGCTGCCTGAGGGCCTGTGCAACAGCCCAGAAGAGAATGCTAGCACACTCTCTGTCACATCTCCAGTTGATGACTGGTCTTTGTGTCCTTTATTACTGTTGGCTGATGGAAAGGCACATTACTAACTCTGCTTTGCTGGGAGGGCTGCATTATTTGTGTCAAACCAAGTATTAATCTTTTCCCTGTATAAATAGAAACAATACATCTATACTGCCTGCCCCTGTGGAATCATTCTTCGAGCAGAATTTGGAAATTTAAATTAAAGGAAAAAGATGTCAGAGTAAAACACAAACCTACAGCTAACAGCCTTCTCCTATGGCATAGGACTTTCTGAGACACAAAGTTCAGTGACAATAGAACACAGTACTACAACATTTGCAGTTTCTTTAGGGGGTTACAGTGCATAATGTGAACAGGTCATCCAAAGAGAGCTTTGCTAACAGGAACTCTTTATTATTACTATTATTATTGTTATTGTTCTTACTGGGAATCTGTAATGATTGCTTTGTTGCTGTATATTTCCTGCTCTGACTCCCAGGTACAGAAATGACAAAATACTTCAACGGATGAAAAGCTGTCCTTAGGGTATTTCAAGCTCAGTAAGGAGTGAGAAGTACAAGACATCTCACAAGAAAGCCTATCTTTTAGCAATTTATAGCTCTATTGTGCACAGCCTGAATCTTTTGAGCAGGATCTTTGGGGCACTCTCCTTTTGTCCATTCTGAGTATACCTCCTTCTTTGTCATCCTCCTTTCGTCTTTTTTTTTTTTTTTTCTTTTATTCTTCTTTCTTTAAACAAGGGTAGCTGCAGGCTGCTACTCTTCTTTCACTAGGGCTTTAGACTTCAGTATTAGGTCAGGTCTGTGAACTTCACTGTTACTAAAAATCTTGAGACAAATCCTAATTCCCTTGTGGTCTATGAGAATTTTGCCTTCAACATGATGGGCAAATATCCAGGAAAATGAAGGCTTTCTTTTCCTTCTCATTTAACTCTTTTCTTAAAAGATACTGAAGGTGTTGACATTTTTAATCCTTGGATATATAACTTCTTTGAAGCAATAAAATTATATAACTCTACAGTGTAGACCCTCTCATACATGTTTATCAACCCACTCCACTGAAGAGGGTGAAGATCATTAGCTGTACTTAACAGACATTAAAAGTAAAGAACAGCAGCATTTACTCAAGGTCATCATACTGACTGCTAACAGGAAAAGGAACTAAGCCAATGCTTTCTCACTTCAAGGCCAGCACCTTACCTTCAGGAACCAGACTACTAGCCTGAGAGGGATATATAAAACTGAGGGTTTTTCCACTGTGCTAATTTAGCTTCTGAAAAAATAATCAATGTTTTATGCTATGAAACAGGAGTAAATCAGCTACTTCTGCATCCAATTCTCATGAAACATGGTGGGGTCTTGGGGACAGGACCTCATATTGCAATAATCAAGGGCTATACCTATCAAATCTTACTCAGGTATTGGACAACTGTTGAACTCAAAAGGTAATAACTAGCAATAATATATGAGATGTAATTAATGGAGGGTCACCTTTAATAG
Source organism: Pedionomus torquatus (assembly GCA_013398155.1). Lineage (NCBI taxonomy): Eukaryota > Metazoa > Chordata > Aves > Charadriiformes > Pedionomidae > Pedionomus > Pedionomus torquatus. Next base: position 298,010 of record VZRU01010604.1, read on the forward strand.
GATTCAGTTTGAAATTTTTCTATGGCTTAGAAGTGGATCAATGCATCAATTAAATTGAGGTATCTAAACAACACAGCAAAATAAAAAAATGTTGCTGTGACACATCCTATGTCTAATGGAAGGTATTATCTTGAAAACTGGGGAATCACTTCAGTAAGAGGTCCCCAGAATTTTAATATCAGTGGATTTATCAACATCAGACATATTGCAGGTGCTAGACCTGATTATGCACTAACTGACACCAGGACTGGACATTAAATAGTCATTTCAGTATTGTTGTGCAACCATATTAATAAGCACTTATGGGAAGCAGGCATTGCATCTTTCTGATAGCAATGAGCAGTATTATCTCTGCACAGAGTGGCCTTGTACCACATGAGCTCTGCACTTATATCTCGTCTGCTTTTCACTATGTAGCGAAAAAAATATCTGTTGAACATGCCCAAGCTTTTGTTTTTCCAGTCCAATGCTGCAGAGCAAAAGAGGATCTCATAGTTTAAATATGCATAAGGATTTGGGGAAGCTCTTTTCCTTTTAAAGGAACAGAGCCACCTTCTGTGCCACTCCAGAAAGGTTTTGGTTTTTTTTTTTTTTTAAAAAAAAAAAAACAAAACAAACAAAAAAAAAAAACAAAAAAAAACCCCAAGAATATTGCTTCTGGTTTATTTTTATATTGAGTTTATATCCAATGAATAATACCAGCAAGTTTTTCATTGGTTTCTATGACTTTTGTAGTACACAAGAGTTCATGAATTTGGGAGCATGAGACAAGCATTGACAGAAGAGTAAGTGGTAGCATGGCTATAATGTTAAAAACAATAATTTACAGTATTGATTGACTGTTGCCCTGGACAACACTTGTACTGACACTGCTACAGTAGCTGCAAACAGTATATTGCTGCCAATATCAGACTATCCAATATTCCTGTGAGTACCTAGCTTTAATGCAACACTATACTAGAATATACACATAATTACATAATTACAGAATGATATGGGGATGGAAGGGACCTCTGGAGATCATCTAGTCCATCCCCCCTGCCAAAGCAGGTCCTCCCAGAGTAAGCTGCACACAGGAACGTGCCTAGATGGGTTTTGAATGTCCCCAGACAGAGAATCCACCACCTCTCTAGGCAACCTGTTCCGGTGTTCTGCCACCCTCAAAGTGAAGAAGTTCCTCCTCATGTTTAGATGGAACTTCTTATGCACAAATTTGTGTCCATTTCCTCTTGTCCTCTCACTGGGCACTGCTGAAAAAAGAGTGACCTCTTCCTCTTGACACCCACTGTTTAAGTATTTTTAGGTGTTGGTCAGATACCCCCTCAGCCTTCTCTTCTCCTGACTATAAAGACACAAATCCCTCAACCTTTCCTCATAAGAGAGATGCTCCAGGCCTCTAATAATTTTTGTGGTCCTCTGCTGTATCTTCTCCAGCAGTTCCCTATCCTTCCTGAACTGGGGAGCTCAGAACTGGGTACGGTACTCCAGATGGGACCTCACCAGGGCAGAGTAGACAGGTAGGATAACCTCCCTTGACCTGCTGATCACACTTTTCTTGATGTACTCCAGGATGACACTGGCCTTCTTGGCCACGAGGGCACATTGCTGGCTCAAGGTCATCCTGTTGTCCACCAGGACACCCAGGTCTTTTTCCTCAGCGCTACTCTCCAGCAGGTCAGCCCCCAACCTGTACTAGTGTAGAGGGTTATTCCTCCCCAGGTGCAGGACCCTACACTTGCCTTGTTGAATTTTATCAAGTTCTTCTCTGCCCAAATCTCCATCAAGTCCAGGTCTCACTGGATGGCAGCACAGCCTTCTGGTGTGTCAGCCACTCCTCCTGGTTTTGAATCATCAGCAAACTTGCTGAGGGTACATTCCATCCCTTCATGCAGGTCATTGATGAATATATTGAAGAGGACTGGACCCATTATTGACCCTTGGGGGATCCCACTTGTTACAGACCTCTAACTAGATTCTGTGCCACTGATCATGACCCTCTGAGGTCTTTCAGTCAGTTTTCAATCCACCTCACCAACCATTCATCTAATACACACTCCTAAGCTTACCTGTGAAGGTGCTGTGGAAGACTGTGTCAAAAGCCTTGCTGAAGTCAAGGTAGACAACATTCATTGTCATCCCCTCATCTATCCATCCAGTCATGCCATCGTAAAAGGCTTCACATTATCCAGATATGATTTTGCCTTGGTGTCTCTGTGAATCCTACTTCTGATAGGTTTCTTTTCCTCCACATGCTTTGAGATGACACCCAGAATGAATCATTCCATCATCTTTCCAGGGATGGAGATGAGGCTGACTGGACTGCAGTTTCCCAGGTCCTCCTCCTTGCCCTTTTTGAATACTGGGATGACATTGGCTTTCCTCCAGTCCTCGGCACCTCACTTGTTCTCCAAGACTTTTCAAAGATGAAAGTGGCCAAACAATGACTTCTGCCAGTTCCCTCAGCACTCATGGGTGCATCCCATAAGGACCCATGGACTTGCAGATATCCAGTGTACTTAACTGTTTCCTAACTTGGTCTTCCTCAACCAGGGAGAAGTCTTCTTCCATCCAGACCTTCTCTGTTTCTACCAAAGTGCAGCAATCCTGAGGACTGACCTGAGCAGTAAAGACTGAATCAAGGAAGTCATTCAGCAATTCCACCTTCTCTGCATCCTCTGTCACCATAGTGCCCGTCTCATTCAACAGCGGGCCTACATTTTCTCTTGTTTTCCTTTTGCCTCCAATATACTTGAAAAAACTTTCTCCTTGACTTTGACATCCCTTGCCAATTTTAATTTCAAGGGAGCCTTGGCTTTCCTCATTTTGTCCCTGCATACTCTTAACAACATTCTTGTAATCGTCCGAAGTGATCAATCCATTTTTCCACTAAGTGTAAACTTCCCTTCTTCCAGTTGAGTTTTTTCAGAAGCTCCCTGCTCAACCATGCAGGTCTTCTGCTCCCCTTGCCTGACTTTTTTTCCTTAGAGATGCACCGATCCTGAGCTTGGACATTAGGAAAAAAAAAAGTAAGCACATATATTAGGAATGCACATGTAGATTTTACAGAGAGGGTAAAGTAATGGATCAAATTTTGCAATTGGCTATTCACCTGTAACAAACACAGAGAGCAATGAAACTGTATAGCTGAGGCTGCTGAATCTCATAATAATCACAATTCAACTTGCTTATCTGTTCATAACAATTTATATTGCTTTTACAATTACAGCCTGCAGATTTCTACCCCAAACAAATAAGCCAGTCTGACTGCCAAAGTTAGTTTCAAAGTTAATTCTCATTTGGGCTTGCAAATGTGGACCCCATTTTTCATAACTGTGAGGCAAATGCAGTCCCTATTCATTTTAAAAAAGCATCAGAATATTTACTGAAAAAAGTTGTAATGAAAGGCAACCTAGGAAGAAATGTTGATATTTACATCTTCTTAGATATTAAATGGTAGATGTTACATGTTCCTTAAAAATATCTGAGGTCCTCTTCATTCGTATCCCAGTTGGATGACAACTTCCACTCCTTTAAATCATAAGCCATAGTATATGCCCCATGGTGGGCAGGCCCTGTTACCCAATATACCAAAAAACAGAGACTATATAACATGCAACACAATGTATGCTACTTTAAAATGTTGTAGACTCTCTGTCTGGCTTTGGAGAAAACAGAAGTGTATGGAGAAACNACAGGTAGGATAACCTCCCTTGACCTGCTGATCACACTTTTCTTGATGTACTCCAGGATGACACTGGCCTTCTTGGCCACGAGGGCACATTGCTGGCTCAAGGTCATCCTGTTGTCCACCAGGACACCCAGGTCTTTTTCCTCAGCGCTACTCTCCAGCAGGTCAGCCCCCAACCTGTACTAGTGTAGAGGGTTATTCCTCCCCAGGTGCAGGACCCTACACTTGCCTTGTTGAATTTTATCAAGTTCTTCTCTGCCCAAATCTCCATCAAGTCCAGGTCTCACTGGATGGCAGCACAGCCTTCTGGTGTGTCAGCCACTCCTCCTGGTTTTGAATCATCAGCAAACTTGCTGAGGGTACATTCCATCCCTTCATGCAGGTCATTGATGAATATATTGAAGAGGACTGGACCCATTATTGACCCTTGGGGGATCCCACTTGTTACAGACCTCTAACTAGATTCTGTGCCACTGATCATGACCCTCTGAGGTCTTTCAGTCAGTTTTCAATCCACCTCACCAACCATTCATCTAATACACACTCCTAAGCTTACCTGTGAAGGTGCTGTGGAAGACTGTGTCAAAAGCCTTGCTGAAGTCAAGGTAGACAACATTCATTGTCATCCCCTCATCTATCCATCCAGTCATGCCATCGTAAAAGGCTTCACATTATCCAGATATGATTTTGCCTTGGTGAATCTGTGAATCCTACTTCTGATAGGTTTCTTTTCCTCCACATGCTTTGAGATGACACCCAGAATGAATCATTCCATCATCTTTCCAGGGATGGAGATGAGGCTGACTGGACTGCAGTTTCCCAGGTCCTCCTCCTTGCCCTTTTTGAATACTGGGATGACATTGGCTTTCCTCCAGTCCTCGGCACCTCACTTGTTCTCCAAGACTTTTCAAAGATGAAAGTGGCCAAACAATGACTTCTGCCAGTTCCCTCAGCACTCATGGGTGCATCCCATAAGGACCCATGGACTTGCAGATATCCAGTGTACTTAACTGTTTCCTAACTTGGTCTTCCTCAACCAGGGAGAAGTCTTCTTCCATCCAGACCTTCTCTGTTTCTACCAAAGTGCAGCAATCCTGAGGACTGACCTGAGCAGTAAAGACTGAATCAAGGAAGTCATTCAGCAATTCCACCTTCTCTGCATCCTCTGTCACCATAGTGCCCGTCTCATTCAACAGCGGGCCTACATTTTCTCTTGTTTTCCTTTTGCCTCCAATATACTTGAAAAAACTTTCTCCTTGACTTTGACATCCCTTGCCAATTTTAATTTCAAGGGAGCCTTGGCTTTCCTCATTTTGTCCCTGCATACTCTTAACAACATTCTTGTAATCGTCCGAAGTGATCAATCCATTTTTCCACTAAGTGTAAACTTCCCTTCTTCCAGTTGAGTTTTTTCAGAAGCTCCCTGCTCAACCATGCAGGTCTTCTGCTCCCCTTGCCTGACTTTTTTTCCTTAGAGATGCACCGATCCTGAGCTTGGACATTAGGAAAAAAAAAAGTAAGCACATATATTAGGAATGCACATGTAGATTTTACAGAGAGGGTAAAGTAATGGATCAAATTTTGCAATTGGCTATTCACCTGTAACAAACACAGAGAGCAATGAAACTGTATAGCTGAGGCTGCTGAATCTCATAATAATCACAATTCAACTTGCTTATCTGTTCATAACAATTTATATTGCTTTTACAATTACAGCCTGCAGATTTCTACCCCAAACAAATAAGCCAGTCTGACTGCCAAAGTTAGTTTCAAAGTTAATTCTCATTTGGGCTTGCAAATGTGGACCCCATTTTTCATAACTGTGAGGCAAATGCAGTCCCTATTCATTTTAAAAAAGCATCAGAATATTTACTGAAAAAAGTTGTAATGAAAGGCAACCTAGGAAGAAATGTTGATATTTACATCTTCTTAGATATTAAATGGTAGATGTTACATGTTCCTTAAAAATATCTGAGGTCCTCTTCATTCGTATCCCAGTTGGATGACAACTTCCACTCCTTTAAATCATAAGCCATAGTATATGCCCCATGGTGGGCAGGCCCTGTTACCCAATATACCAAAAAACAGAGACTATATAACATGCAACACAATGTATGCTACTTTAAAATGTTGTAGACTCTCTGTCTGGCTTTGGAGAAAACAGAAGTGTATGGAGAAACAATGCGTTTATGTTTCATTTGGACTTTGCAATGAAACCACCTCTCACTTCAGTGTTTTTGTAGGCCATGGTATCACTCTGAACCTAGATCTTCAGAAGTGAACAGAGTTCTGATACCAGCCTCTTGCACTGAGAATGAATGTTTTCAGGCTCTGTCTCGTTCTTACTATGTGAAGAGCTTTGGGATGCAGCTTTTCAAGTAACATTTAATGAACAGAGCTCTAATGATTTCATTAACATAATAGCTGTTCACAGATTTAACTGTAACTGAGCCAATGCATTGCCATTTTAGAGATGTTTCACAAAGTTCATTAACCCTGGTTATATTTATTTATCACTGCCACACTGAAATTCTAATGCAAGAAAGGCACAGGACACACATTTACTTGTAAATTTGTCAATTTTTATATGTAAACATTTTCAGAAGGATTTAATATATTTCTATTTTTAGAACAAATGCCTTTAAAAAGAATTGGACTGTACTGCACACGTTTTTGAACACATTCATTATAATAATATGTGAACATATAATGAAGGAGGGGAAGATTATCAGTAAAATTATGTTTATTTTCTCTATCAAGTCTGTAGAATTTATAGCTAAAAAATACACTGACTTTTATTAATAAGCAGATTTCAGACTAATAAACAGATAAGTAATTCATTCACTTATTCATTAATATAATTTATGAGTATTAACAGGGGTGATTAAACTGGGAAAATCTTACAAAAAACATTCATCAAAGGGCATCACTACTTTATGACTCAAAGTGGATTTTTGGATTTTTATTTGGGGTAAAAACCATATCAAGTGTGGTAGAGAAAGCTGTTTAATGTTACTGAGGTGGTTCTAGCTAGACAGTAGATAAGAACTTTGAAGGATTTAAATTGCTTAAGATGCACTTTGCATTTTAATTGCTTACATAGGTGGCTGGCAGAAGCATCATCCCTTTACTCTGATCCGTTTTTTCCCCTAATATTGAACTAACACTTCCAGATTGTACCAGTTTCTAGTAATTATCTCTCTACAAATGCTCATTCAAGATCTTTAGAAAAGCCCTGGAAAAAATCTTTAACGCACACAAGAGGGATAAATAACATAAGGGTAGCCCTGATAGCACAACCGTTCCAAGATCAATGTTGCTTTCTTCTTTAAAGTCAAAATATGCTATTTCACATTTGATTTGCTAGAGCATAAAGACTAGCCTGCACAATTTTAAGACTTTTAATGGTTTTCTAGAGCGTTTTTCAATTGTCTCCTACAAGGAGACTTTGGGGTGTGGGGGGAGAGGGCATGCAGGGGGAATGAATCAAATTAAGAGAAAAAGAAAACACAAAATAGGTGTTTCAGACCAAAGAAACTTTGGGATTTATTCTCTGGATTTCATCCTTTTCAAATAGATCAATTTTCAAATGGATTTGTTGACAGCTGTCAGCATCCTACAGCTGCTGCTGTGTGACAGTAGTCTTCAACTGCTGGCTGTAGTGCACCACCTATTGCTGTGCAATATCTTTGCTGAGCAAACTGGGAACATGCTAAAAGGGACTTCTTCCTTTGCTAACAGTGCACACTGCAGCAGTTTAATAGCTCTTGCTGTCCTCTCACCACACCATCTCTTCATCCATAAATGTTCATTCTAACTCTTTCCCTTCTGCAGTCATTTGGGACTTCTAATTGCAAAAAATCCTGATAATACTATTGACCAGCATTTGTAGGAGAAGAAAGTAAGCTTTTTCCCCTTTCTGCATGACTCCTTTTTGAAGTTCACTTTATAAGTATCTACTGTGTCTCCTGTCATGGTAAGGTATTATTTTACCTTTTAGAGCTTGGAATCAGATATTTTTTTTAACCACACATGGGATAGACTCATGTTTAAACTAACTAAAGCACTCTTCTAAATCCCAGATGTTTTTAATATTACCTAGTCAGTTTGGCCCCTACATTTACCGCATCTTTTCATCACACCTTCCCAGGTAAGAAGTTCCTTCATGTTCAAGCTATTGACAACAGCCACGTGGTCTCATTTGCAGGGTGGCATAGGTGAATGGAACTAATACTGTGCAATCTGTGCAACAAGAATCTCAGCAAGTAGATAACATATGAGAAATCATCTGTTTCTTGTGGTGTAATGTCTCATTGCAACCTACTCACTATTTATACAATAGGCAAATCCATTTCTGGAAATGGATTGACAATCTGTCAATGCATGGCTTCATGACTGGTGTCACTGCCACGATTTTGGGTATTTTAACAATGGGATGGCCTATATGATGCCAGGTTTTCTGTCATCAGATGGGGTTCATCTTTCTCAAAGGAAGAAGAGGGTGTTAGATCACAAGATTGTGGTGCTCATCAAATGAGCTTTAAACTAAGCTTGCAGGGGGAGAGGGATATTATCCTGCTAGCCCTTGACAAGCCAAAGGATGATGCTCCAAGGTCTGTGGGAAGGGTCAGTAACAAACGCCCTCAAACTGCTGTTCTGAGATATGCTGGGTACACTGCAGCACATTTTAAGTCTTATGGTGATGAGCTAGGGGCCCCTGAGGCAATAGGAATCTGGGAGTCACAGATAAGCCACCTCAAAGGAAGGCCACTTGATGAGAAACACAAAGGAAATGCACCTATTCCAGCCACTAAGTAGCTTCATCAGGTGCCCAGCTGAAGTGCCCTTACACAAATGCAGATAGCATGGGGAACAAGCAAGGTGAATAAGAGACATGTGCATGCCTCCAGGGCTCTGATGTTATCAGCATCACAGAGACGTGGTGGGATAGCTCTTATGACTGGAATGTTGGAATGGAGGGATAGATTCTTCAGTAAGGACAGGCTGGAGAAACAAAGAGGGGGTGTTGTGCTCTATGTCAATAACCAGCTGGAGTTCAGGGAGCTCCATCTGGAGATGGAAAAAGATCCAACAGAGAGCTTATAGGTCAAGATTAAAGGGAGAACAGGGGAAGGTGATGTTAGCAGAAGGGGTCTTCTACAGACCACCTGACCACGGCAACAGCACAGATGAGGCCTTCTATAGACAAGAGCAGCATCATGTTCACAGACTCTGGTCATCATGGGGGACTTTAACCACCCTGATATCTGTTGGAGGGAGAAAACAGCAGGGCATGAGAAACCAGGGATTTTCCTGGAATGTGTCAATGACAACTTTATTCACATAGTACAGGAGCCAACAATGAAAGCAGACATTCTGGACCCAACAAGGAAGGGCTGGTGTCAAACACAAGGGTAGCATTGGCTGCAGCGATCATGAAATAGTAAAATTCAATATTATTAAGGCAGTGAGGAGGGTGTGCAGCAAGCTCATTACCCTGGACTTCATGGGGGTAGAATGTGGACCCTTGAGGGACCTGATTTGCAGGGTAATATGGGAAAAAGTACTGGTGGAGGGAGGGGCAGAAGAAGGCTGTTTAGTGTTCAAGGATCACCTCCTCCAAGCTCTGGAGAGGTGAATCCCAAAAAAGAAGTCAGGCAAAAAAGCCAGGAGGCCTGCACGGATTAAACAAGGAGCTCCTAGATAATCTCAAAACCAAAAAGGACACCTATAGAGGGTGGAAGCAAGGATGGGTAGACTGGGTGGAATACAGAGAAACCGTCTGAGTGGCCAGGAACCAGATTAGGCAAGCTAAAGTCCAGACAGAATTAAATCTGGCCAGGGACATCAAGGATAACAACAGAAACTTCTACAGGGATGTCAGGGATAAAGGCAAGACTAGGGAAGATGTGAGGCCTCTCCAGGAGGAAACAGGAGACCTGGTCACCCAGAAGATGGAAAAGGCTGAATGACTTTTTAGCCTCGGTCTTCACTGGCAAGGCCTCTAGCCACACCCCTCAAGTCACAGAAGGTAAAAACAGGACCTATGAGGATGAAGAACTGCCCACTGCAGGAGAAGATCAGGTTTGAGACCACCTAAGGAACCTGAAAGTG
>VZRU01010604.1:308416-331847 GCA_013398155.1 Pedionomus torquatus
GGGAGTGACGATGGATGAGAAGCTCAACATAGCTGGCAAAGCATGCTGGCAGCCCAGAAAGCCAGCCACATCCCGAGCCGTATCAGAAGAAGTGTGACCAGCAGGTCACAGGAGGAAATTATCCCCCTCTACTATGCTCTCAGGAGACCTCACCTGGAGTACTGTGTCCAGCTTTGGATTCCTCAACACAGGAATGACACAGACCTGTTGGAATGGGTCCAGTGGAGGGTCATGAAGGTGATCAGAGGGCTGGAGCACCTCTCCTACAAAAACAGGCTGAGAGAGTTGGCGTTGTTCAGCCTGGAGAAGAGAACAGGTTGCCCATAGAATTCGTGGATGCCCCATCCCTGGAAGTGTTCAAGACCAGGCTGGGTGGGGCTTTGAGTAACCTAGTCTAGTGAGAAGTGTCCCTACCTGTGGCAGGGGGTTAGGAACTCAATGATCTTTAAGGTCCCTTCCAACTATAACTATTCTATGATTCTATGAAGTCACAGATAGGACTTTGATATCCTCATTATCTCAAGTCGCTAATCCAAATGATGCAAATACCCAAATGCTGTTCTGCTGTTAACACTCATGGTTTTCCTACCATTCCTGCCACAGGCATTGTCTGGAGGAACTTGCAGCCTTTTAGCCCAGTAGTGCAGTACTCCTGTGGCCACTGACACTGAAAGTTTTCAGGTCTGAGGCCCATCACATATGCTTTGTCCAAACTTGTCTTTTTCCTGCCTGGAACCTTATTTTGGCATATTTAACTACAACTGCAATTTCCCCAATTACCCTGTGGCTATGCTTAATTTATTTTATTTCTTATCTTTTTATGGTGCAGCCATAATTTTTATATACATAGCAGTAACAAAGAGCCATTCTCCATAAACTGGAACATTCCAAACTGCAGTGTGATGATGCAATATATAGAAATACAGACCTGGCATGACAGCAGAGCCCTTGAAATGGAGGACAAGGGATGCAGTGTAGGGAGCTCAGGCATAGGATGGTAAAAGACAGGGTGACATTGCAAACTCCAGATCTAGAAGCAGCTCACCAAAGGGCGGATAAAGAAATCAGCCACAGAAATATTGGGTCATCTGAAAAATATTCAACTTATTTAAAACAGACTATATTGAGGGAACTAGAGTGTGATATGGACTTGCAAATAAAGGAAGAAAGACCAGAGTGTAAAGTGTATTAGAAAACATCTAAAGTCAGTCCCAAATAAACCATAAAATGAGCAAAAAGATGTCATTGTGATCAACTTTACACTTTTTCTGGAAAAAAAAAAAAAAAAGAGGAAGAAGCCCCGTCAACAGAATCACTGTCCTCCTAGTGAAGAATGTGGAACACTGTCAACTCCCTGTAAATTCACTCCAGCCAGACTGAAGTCCCTCATCTTAGGACTCAGATCTCTATAGATCATTGCGCATAGCAGCAGAGAAACAGAATAGGTACTAGAAAGTTTACATATAACAATTTGAATAGTATTGCTCTTATTTATTGTTTTGAGGCTTTTTTTTTTTTTCTGTAATAGTATCCTTTTCTTTCTTTCTCTCTTATTCCCATGTATTAATTAGATCTGTACTAATAATCATTTAATTAAGCTTTTAAGATTTCAATTACACTAACAATAAATTCTTCGCTTTGCTTATAAGGTATGTCTCTGTTTTGTTGATATTTGACTGTAACAGGATATCTGAATAATGTAAGGATACTCAACCAGAGATCTATATCTGAACTATTCACCTTAAGCTTCCTTTAAGGTCAATAAAAATCAGTCAGTGATCAATATAGTCAGATGTAATCTACCTTAAAGCAAGTATTTAAATTATATTTGTTTCAAGTGATTATAACAGGATCTTCAATTTGTAGCTTGGATAGAATTTCTACACTGAGGACTTCTGAAGATAGAGAGGAGATTCATTGTGTTTGTTACATGAAAATTAGTATCAGTTTTGGTTTTGTATGGTTTGAAGAACTCACATTTCATTGCACACACAGCCCAACAAAATGTACAGCTAAAGAGTATAGCTTTGAACTAGTAAATAGTACATTTCAGGGATTCAAACAATCGCACTGCTTTAGTATTTGGATCAGTGGGAATGATTCCACTCAGTGTAATACCAGAAAAAATCAACACAGTGAGCTTCTACTTCCCAAATTCACCATCATACACTTTCAAAACCATTCACATATATAAGTAAATCTGACGAAGCTGCTTCTTTCTTGTTAATGACATTCATTTATCTTGAACTTTCCTGCAGCACTTTAATTCTTACAAATGTATGTCTCATAGAGCAGTACAGATTAAATCATCAGAAGTTGTAACCAGAGCAGGACTGTTAATTGTAATACTGTGTGAATATTTACTAGGGAAAGATTTACTGTAGTGTTCAATAGGATGCACATCTAGAAAGGAAAACTTAATTAGTGGTCACCCACTCTCACATTATCATCTACCCCTTCCAGAGTCCTTAGCAGCAGAGCTAAGAAGTAGTCTTATGGTTTCTTCATTCACAAAACACACACAAAAATAATCACTCAATTGAGCGTGACACTACCCATGTGACACCCTTTTACTTCAGTACGGGGAGCTTCCAAACCCCAAAGATAAATAAGAAACTGCAACCTCAAAGTTAATAATAGCTGTGAAAGTGTCCTGGTTTGAGGTAAAACAAACCGATTTTCTGTTTTACAATTTTACTTTTTTAGCTGAGTCTCCTCTAACTAACTAAACTCTGAAAGTAACAGCACATTGTTCAGAAAATTGTTCTCTCACCGTGATAAGACCTGGTCATACCAAGGAATGGTATGCCGAGAAGCCCCTGCTTATACTAAGGCAACGTAATTTCACTANACCCCAAAGATAAATAAGAAACTGCAACCTCAAAGTTAATAATAGCTGTGAAAGTGTCCTGGTTTGAGGTAAAACAAACCGATTTTCTGTTTTACAATTTTACTTTTTTAGCTGAGTCTCCTCTAACTAACTAAACTCTGAAAGTAACAGCACATTGTTCAGAAAATTGTTCTCTCACCGTGATAAGACCTGGTCATACCAAGGAATGGTATGCCGAGAAGCCCCTGCTTATACGTCAGAAGTGGAAAAGCATAGTAGGATCACACCTGTAGGGAGGAACTGACAGGACAGGTGACCCAAAACTGACTAACTGGGGTATTCCATCCCATCCACATCATGCTCAGTATAAAAGCTGAGGGATCAAAGGGTCAATTTTCTTTCTTCAATGGCTGACGTCCAAGGAGGATCCTCTCTATTTGCCTGTCTTTGACCTCAATCCAAGCTTTCCTGACTCCAGATCTGGAATCCAGCTCCTGTCAATCACTAAGTCCAGTCTGGGACTTTTCCTGATGCCTGCTGGTGATGTGATCATCATCCTGGGAGCTTGATATAGTTTTGTATATATCATATCTATTTCATTATTTTCTTATTATTTTAATTTTAGTATTAATGCTTCATTAAAGTAGTTTAGTTCATTCTAAACTCCTAAATCTCTCTTATCCCTTCCTCTCATTTCTTCTGGGGGGGAGGAAAGGCCATCTGTTAATCTGCTTTTGGTAAATTTGGCTGAAACCAACGTACAGGAACGTACCAACTATTCGCAGAAAGATAATTGGTAATTTTGCTCAGCTCCGTCTTCAAGAAATAAATCAATTTGAATCCTGTATACACTAGAGCAATCAGCATCCTTTACAAACAAGCCCAGCAAGAGAACACTGCAATTAGTAAGTGTGGGCACAGCCTTGATTTTTAATGAACTATGAAATAAAATACCTTATATATATGAACACAAGCCATTTTGCATACTTACAGTGATTTGATCTTTAAATTTCAATTTGCTGCTTCTGAACAAGTACTTCGTGCCTTTGAAAGAGTTGCTTATACCCAAACAACTTTGCTTACTTTCACTAGCTTGCTTTAAGTAGCCAATAAATGCTTTCATTAACTAATGAAAGCTAATATAAAAATACAGCCAATAAATATATTTATTTTACTATTTTGATTAAATTTTAAAACTTCTTACAAGTTGTTTACTAATAAGCTCTTCACTATGCTCTTTCTTTAATGGTCTGCAGCTTCACTTTACATCCAGATTTGCTATATATAGTATTGGATACTTGTTCATTTTATTTTTTAATTACCCCCGAAGTCACTTTATCTGGCATCCAAGGTTACCTTTCTTTGATGACTAATAGTTATCCTAACTAAGGTTTTTACAGCCCTGAGTCTCCCATACACTCCTGTTGCCTCTCTTACCAAATGATGCTCATACTTCTCTATGCAACATTTTACTACAGGATAATGGATAGCTTATTTTCTCTCTCTAATTGCTTCAGTAAGCTATTCTTAACCCCAAAAAAAAGTTGGGGTACAATACAAGTACAATACAATAAAAAATAATTCTGAAAAAAAAAAAAGAAAAACAAAAAGAAAAAAAGGTTGTAGGAACCTGCAATACAGCCCAAGTGCCTCAGATTTTGAGAAAGAAAATAAATTTGTTGGTGCCTGTGAAGAACCAGTGTAAGAGACTACAAAGATTTTGGTTAGTATTTGCACATTTCTTCACATAAATTGACCTAAATGGGTGAGCATTCTTGCTATATACAGAGTCGAGCAGAGTTTAAAGTGACAGCACAGGAGTACTCTGCTCTTTCTGGTTCTTTGCTACAGCTCTGCATAACCACCATACGCCCAGCTCTTATTTCATGAGCACAGCATTAGTTCTAGTAACAGGACTGATTCCAATGATATATACTTGGCTCCCTGTAGTTCCTGCGATTTTAAGTGTACATAGAGATTCAATCTTTTTTGAAATAAAATTCAAATTTCTTTACTAGCAAATATTTTCTTATGCATGCTTTTGAAATTCTAGAGTATTTGCTTTCTTTTTCTGTATATCTCATGGTTACAATGTCAAATTTACACTATAATACAATCTTGAGAGAACCATTAGTATGTAAGACTGTCCCTCTTTTGTAATATATTTATTTCTTAATTAAATGTGATCCTCTCCTTTATGGCAAAGTTGGGTGTGTTAATGTATCCTGCAGTGACGTTAAAAAATGTAAAGTGGTGATGTCAAACTAGCTGTGTCACCACATTCAAAACTTTAAAATGCGGTTACAGCTTGAAAAAGTTGTTATGGGAAATACCATATTCTTATCCAACTGATCTAATCCCCATATGCACTTGATGTATATCTATCTGCTTACTTTATTGACTAAAACAAACATTTTGTACTGTTAGTACTGCAAAACCAAGACAGCTCTGAAGTATTGCACAGGATTTCACTCTGGCTTATATATCAACAGCAAGCCTGTCAGATGAATTCCAGATGCAGAAAATTTATTACTGATGACAATTCAACAGAGAGGAAGAGCAAATTCCTAATTGAATTTTTACAGTAGGCACTCAAAAAAAAAATCTTTTGACTCACAGAAAAAAACAAACAATAAAACAAACAAAAAAGCAATCAGGCAACCAATGCAAAACAACAGAGAATATTTATCCCAGTTATTTTGGTCTTGAATGTTGGTGTCATTCAGAAGATCAAAAGAGGGAAGCTAAACTCTTCTGTCAGTCAATGAGAAAAGGTAGGTGTCTCTGAGAAACATGGTTTGTGCATGTGAGATTCCAAGTTAGATATTTAAAACAACCTAAAATGAATTATGTGAATTTTCAACAATATGCTACTACACATCACTTTTACAGACTGTTTCTGAAGTATCCACACTGTTATAGATGTATATGTGTGAAGTTTCCTGAGTAGGCCTTCTTTATCAAGAGTACTGATAATTTTCCAGTATGTTTATTAACTTCAGTTTCAGAAGCCTTTTTTTTAGCACAAGTTATTTAAATAACTATCTGTCTACGTATCTATCTACCTGTAATCTGCAGTTCCTTCTTAGAATTTGTATCAAGCAAAACTACATTGCCATAATACAAACACTTTTATTGAAGTCAGGACTGCCTACGACTGTTCCCTGGTTATTTCTGCAGGGTTCATACCATAGATAGCTAAAACAAGCAAAGGATATGGATACTACTTGCAACTATTTCTGAGAACGTTCTTACTGCCTGTGAGGTGCAAGTCTCCATACACATAGGTTCTTCAAATATGGTGCCTCAACGTACTTCACACTCACTCTTGTCCTTTCTGAACTGAGAGACTGGAGTTTAGAGTCCTATGCCTTAAAAGGGCCTTGATGTACCTCATTAGCAGGAACCATGGAAAATCAATAGTTTGTTGTAGTAAAAAGATATGTGTGTATAGTCTGATTTAATCTCTCCTTAATATGAAAAAGCACAGCAAATTTTTCCCAAACTGATGGAATCAACAGCTGAGGATTTTGTTCTTCTAGACGCTTCATTTCTAACTGGTAACACTAGATGTATTACGAAATAAGACTGGAAAAAAAGCTGCAGAAGGCAATGGCTTTTCTTTCTCTCCATTTGATCAGAAAAGAGACATGCTTGCTCACTATCTAAAGTATGAGCTTCTGTCTTAAGAACTTACATATTAAATTTCAGGCTCAAAAGAAAAATAAAACACACAAAACCTTTTTGGCAGCTGAAAACAAGCCTTAGGAAGAACTGTATGAGTATCTTTAATCAGCATCAGTTAATTTTTCTTATATTGTTCCAGCACCTGGAATTCAGCTATTTACAGTTTAAATCTTTGGAGGCCTCCATGGCATCAAATCTAACTGTGAGACATCAGCTCTCACACTGTGATCACAAGATCCCAGCAATGCTGTCTTCTCACTGGAATCAATAAATTTTCTGTGCTGCAGGAGGAGGCTTGTGAATAAGGGATGCAGAATTTTCACAGGTGCTTAGCTGAGAAATGACCCTTTATTGCTTTCAGCACTAAATACAAAATTCATTTATTTCAGTTGAGCTCTCTTCCACCAAATCTTCACACGTGTAAATCCAACTACCCCTACCCTTTACACCCCAAAAGAATCAATCTGTTTCTCCCAAAGGCTGTAAAATAAAATGGATTGTTCATTTATTTTTTTAAATAGTAGTGAGGTTTTACAAGGATCAGGACTTAGAAAGCATGAAGATTAAAAAGAGAAACAGAAGCAAAAGCTAGAATCATCCATAAAATTTAGATGGAACCAGATGTTTTCACAATGGATAGCAGAAGAAAAATGTGGCTGACGGCTATTAAATTATTTTTATTTGTTTCTTTCCTTATCCTTCTTTTAGTAGGGATCTTTCTTTGTTATTCCTGTGTTACAGATAGGCAACGTACAATGTGACACACAAGGGAACTTCAGTGGTTCATCTGTGGAAACTGGTTAGCTCACACTAGATCAAAATTCCATTAAAAGTTTTAAAAGCCAGCTTTCAAAATGTAAAGACTATTTTTTACTCTCCTAACTTGCTGTCTATTTTAGGGTAATACTAAATATTCCATGTTCGGATAAGTGCTAGACACATTAAAACAAACAAACAAACAAACAAAAAAAAAAACCAAACCAACTAAACAAACAAAAAAACCAACCAAACAAAACAAAACACTAGTAGTGTTCACACAATTCAATTTTGAAAAAAAAATAATTGTGCCCAACAAGGTGATGTACCTGAGAAACTTATTCTCAATCTTGTTTACAAGCTCCATCACACTTTTATCTTTGAGATCTCTTTCCATGTTTCTGATTTGTCTGCTTGAAGCTTCCATTTTTGTATGGTACCATCCTTTGGATGAAAAGGCATGTTTTCCCACAGGTGTCCTAATTTCTCTTTAGAGACATATTCTGGGGCTGCAGAAATATTTATCTAGAAAACATAAGGCAATCTACTGAAAATATTGGGAGAACATTCCCCTGACTTTGATGGTGGCACTGAAACTAGTGGAATGCCCCCCTCAAAAATCTTTGACAGGTGGCTGGTGATATCAGGGACTCTGGGGTCCCACTGCCTCCGGCAGCCACCGTACTATTTGTTATTCCTAAAATCAGCTCTTAGCAGCTCAGCCGTCAAATTACAAATTCCGTTGTCTTTGAATAGAATCAAGGAAAAAATAAATAATATTACTGAATTTTTCTGAAGTTATTGAGAGTTTTATGAGCACAGCTAACCTCATTTTCATATTCGCTTGTATGCATATTACACACATATGCCATTGTATAAAACATTCTCAGTGCCAGAAGATAAAAGAAGCAAATAACAGACATGCAGAAAAAGTCACCTCTGCAGTGTTAATTCAGTCTAGGGTTTTTATTACTTGGTCAGATACTTCCACATGACCCCTGCCTTGCTCAGGAGGTGGACTGAAAGGATGGATTGGATTCAGGAAAATAGTGAGATGTTAAATTTTTTTTTTGTTTTTGTGTTGGTTTTTTTTGATTATTTTTTTTTTTGTAAAGCATGGCCTTAGGTCTTGTTTGCACTGCATTATTCAAACCCTGCTTTGAAACCATTTGTTTAGACCTCTCTGTGGTGCCTATGACTATATTTTTTGAACAGCAATGCCTTCACTTTCATAACTGCCTATAAAGTGTGACTGTAATATTATCCTGATTTTACACTGGGTAGCAAAACACCAATATTAAGAACCACTAACATGGGGAGCTCACTGCCTGGGATGACTCAGACTCAAGTGCTCTGCCTGCTCCACAATGCTTGAATCACAGTTCCCAAAGTCTGCAGCCTCCATACCAGTCCACCAGCACCAACTGCCTTCCCATTTGGGGAACTCCTACTACCAAGTATCAAAAGCAGGTCTTTGAGAAATGGGAAAGGTCATTAATCAGCACTCTGAAAAATGTGTTTTAAGCAGCTTGCCTAGCATCAGGAAAAAATTCTGCAACAGTGTCAGGGACAGAAATAGAAACAAGCTTTTCAATGACCTCACCATGAGGTAACCTTTATAGCCTTGCCTCATGCACGGTACAAGTTCCAGCTTCTCAAAGAGGGAGGCAGGAGGCCTTGAGGAAGTAGCCTCCCTCGTGCTCCAAGTCACTTCATTCCCACAGCCCAGTCCACCATCTCCGAGACTGAAGTTGGATCCTCTATTATAAAAGAGTGCAGAGATGTGTCATTAAGTACATAATGGGAGCTATGTTGGAACCGACCAAAGGTCACTTGGCATCATGTCTGACAATGGTTAGTAGAGGCTGCTTAAAGAAAGATTGTAAGAAACAGATGTAATATAGACTGACATCACTTTCTGTTTTGCAGCAACAAGGAGCTTACAGTTTCCCCCACCAGCACCTTTCTTATTATTTATTTTTATATTTTAAGCCAAAAGTTGCAGCCAGACTAGTGCATTTAACAGTCATCAATGGGCATTCATGAAATAAAGTTGTCTAATCCATTTCTAAACTTTTTTGTTTTCCCCCTCTACAATATCTTACAGCAAAAGTATTGCAACAATTTTTTTTATCCAAAATACCCCTACCGTCCTGTTTAGGACATTCTCCTTGCAGGATGGGGCTGTTCACTTGAAATCCTTGGGTTCCAAAGAGAAACTATCCTGAATCCTGCACGTTAAAGGATGTTTGATTGCCGTGTGTAACCCAAAACAGTGAATATGTCAGGCAAGCTTTTTGAATGTCCATCTCCCACTACAGGTAACAGTTTCTCTGACACAGAAATAATGCTTGAATAATTACTTTTACAGCTTCTAACCCAAACACAAGGTATTCATATATAGTCAAGGGGCATTATATACTTTGAAACAGCTGGTATAGAGAAATCTTCATTGATATTGCTCAGTAGACCTGAATGCCTGGTAGGAATAACCCTGCCTTCTTTCTCTTCATGTATAAATATACCTGTGTACACACAGAAATGATGCAGTAATGTTAGTATTAGAGAAAGAATAAATTTATCTCTGAAAACTGGAAAATGTTAAAAATTCTTGAAAAGCATTTTTCTTTTAAAAAATCTCCTCTGGAAATATACTAGATGCCTTTTCACCATATGGTGAAATGTTGAGCAGTTCACCTGAAATTTGTTGCTGAAATCCATGGAGGTTGCTAAAATATCAAACTCCAAATGGCTTAGGAATACTCAGCTCATATAATTAGAAAGGCTCTACTACATAACCTTGGAGAAACTAAATCTTGCCAGTAGATTAGACTAGTAGCCATACACCAAAACCATACAAGTAGATAACATTTAAATGAACCACAGTTCAAGGAAATTATAAATGACTGACCTTTATCAGGTAGTCATGAAAAGAAGAAGCAACTATACATCACCTCCAAAAGCTTTCTTTTTAAATTTCAGACACTATTCAGCCCATTATAATTATCCTAACTTATAAGCAGTAAAATGTTTAGTGGGACAACTCAGGGAAGCAGAATGTATGAGAGAAATTATGCAGTTAATGGAGAATTGCTGAAGTTGTAATTTACTAAATATTGTTGCAGATTCCTTGTGTCAGGTTGCAATAAAAGGAAGATCTTCCTAAATGAATTTATGCTGGTTAATTAACTCCTAGATAATAACTAACTATACTTTTATGCAACACGAACCCAATATTTTAAGCTGGACACCTGAGGTTAGACACCTAAAATTCCACAGTACCAGCTGCTGTACAGATCCCTAGTCTGAGTGTGGACTTAGATGGCTAAAAGCAAGCAGGTGCTGTGGAATATTAGTCTGCCACAGTGCTACTGTATTAGTTCAACAATTAATATAATTTTTTACTTCATTCAGATCAACTCCTGTATGTCTGAGACATTTGCTAAAAGATTTATTTCCTGAAAAACGAAAGCAAGGATGAAAAAATGGCAACTGGGCTGCATGCGGATTGATATAAACACTTCCCAGCAGTACAGAGGAATATAATAGGTAGTTATTTGAGTGGTACATATTTACTCAGGAGCACTGGACACTCTTAAATAATGCATATCACCTCAAGCTAGGAAAGTGTCACTAACTAAAGGCAGGAATGCAAATGTTACTGTGTAAGCCTTTTCTTCCTTTCTTCAGTCCTTTATTTGCAGCAGAGTTGGGGGACAGAGGGGGAAGGAAGAAAAGAAGGAAAGAAACTATAAGAAAAGACTTGATGTGCTACATTTGCTGCCTGGGCTTGCTCCTGCTGTTTACCTTTAAAAAGATCTTACATGGTTGTTGCTTTAAGAACAAATAAACTAAATAAAAAAGGCCACATTTTCAAAGAATTTGCTTTGTAAAAAGCCTTGACAGATTTTTATAACTAACTATGGAAAAAAAGCTGGAGAAAAAGTCACACCTGCACCCCAGATTCAAAGAGAATCCAAACCAAGACATACTTATCTGAAAAGGTTAGCTTTGCTTTTTCAGGAAATCCACTTTCCTGTTCATTATCCTTCCAAAGTATGGAAGAGAAAAAGCCCTGATAAAAATATGTTTAAAATCCTGCCGGTAATTGCTTATCTCTGTGCATTGTTAATACTGAGACTCTACAAGATACAAAATGGAGCAACTCACTGAAGCTAGCAGAGCTGAGGATTTGACTTCCAGTCTTTTCACATTGTCTATCTGATACATGGCACTTCCCAGAAGGGCAGTACCACACCAGGAAAGCTTAGGTATTACAGGTATACCAGCACATGGTATTACAACATCACCCTCAGAGGAACCGGGCACATGAAGTACTGATACTGTGCTACAGAAAGTTGGAAGTTTTAACAAGTGGCCACTCATAAGTTTTAACTTAGGTGCAATACATCAACTTTCAACTGTGAATTCCAGAGCTCTTTAGAAAGAGTTAGCATCCTTAACAAAATCTTGGACTTCTAATTATATACAGCATATCCAATGAAGCAGAAAAAGTCGATGCCCAAACAAGAATCAGAGCTGAGTTCCTCAGAATACCCATCTGATGGCATTTAACCAGCAGGCTGAACTGTAACTTTTACTAAAAAGTTTATAAAACTGCATTTTGACATTTAGATAGCTTACTGAGGGGAAGAGTCTCCTACTATGGGTTGGTGTTTTCCAGTGCTTCATGGATATGTCAGATCAGCCTATGAAAGCATCACATCAGGAAGGAGGCTGAGCCTTTATTTTATTTGTTGGCAGCTCTTTTTCATTAACTGAGTCTAGATCTATTCTTTTTGGAATAGAGACAGCCACACAGCTAATGAGAGGAGCCAGCATGTGCTTTGGGACAGTGACAGAAAGAGAAATCTGTATGATTTCAGAAAAGCCCACAGTAGGTACAGTGTGGAAGTCACTCTGTTCTTTGTCCCTTCAGCCCTTCTGTGGGCTGCTGGAGGAAAGCATCCCTTTGCAAGCATGACTTTGCACTTTTCAAGGTCAAAGATGGAGATACCTTCTTGCACTAATTGCAACAAGGACAGCTGCTTTTCGGCAACTTTTAACTTCCTTATTGCTCTTTGAGCTACCTGCAGGAATCAGACCAGTGTGTTCAGAAGGAAAGTCCATCTTTCTTTACGCCGTGCTTTCACAGACTGTTAGAATTTACTAAATGCTCACCAGGGATCAACTTGTGTAGCAGCACTGTGCATTATGCAACAACTACCATCTCAGTACTTACACCAGCACTAGAGAGAATTACACCTGAAACGCTCCCTTTGGTTTTATGGTACAGAACAGTGTCTTCTGTGATGCCTCCAACTTTACAGTATAAAGAACTAGAATGACTCACTGTCTTACTTCAAATTCAAGAAAAGGCAGAGTTTTCCCTTGTTATTAAGGGGGGAAGGAGGGAAAAAGGGAAACAAAAAAAGAGCCTTCAGGAATCTTGTGTGCAGCTGTAAAGATGTGGCAGGCAATATAAATTTGAGCATTCTTGGCAGGTAGCTTCTTCCTGATGTTTATGGGTCAGGTTGTCAGACATAAACAGCAGGGTCAGCCAACTTCTTTTCTACAATAAGTGACATACATTTTTACTTGCAGAGGTCTACGTGATTTTGTGCTCTGGTCATCTAATCCTTCTGTTTGTATTCCAAGCAAAATTTTAAGTGAACTTTTAAATGATACTTGATCTTGGACTCTTATTTTGTGGAAGAATGGAGTGAACTATGGAAACCTCAGTAGTGCACTGGTTGCCTAAGCACAGCTACCTTGTGCCTAAACAGCACCTTAGGATATCCTGACTCACCTCTAGCTGCACTCTGAAACAGGTGTAGGATCAGTCTAAGTTCTGTTTTGCATTTGCCAACCCCGTGCCAACACCTGGGGTAGGCTAAGGAATGTAATAATAGCAGCAGACACCTTTAGCATAAGCAGCTGGATTACTCCCCAGTCTTGGAGCAGTGTAAAAGATCCAACTAGAGCCAACGAAGCATGTCTTAGAGATGTTATTTTCATAACTTTTGTATATAGAGAGGAATGGCAGCAACAAGGATGAAGTTTAAATACCTTCTGAGTCTCCTTTTAAAATACACCTCACGTAGAGAGAGAAAAACAGTCTGCCACTCAAGCTAGGTCCCAGAATTAGAGAATTATCTTGGACAGACATCTTTTCACTCTTCCAAATGCTGTATTAATTAAATTCTCTTGTAATCTTCTGCAGTGGCAGCAAAAACCTGCTGTTGTGGCAACCCTAGAGCTGTCCCTCATGAACAGGCTCATGCTGAAATCCTCAGTTTACAATATCTTCTTCTGAACAGCCCAGAAACTTGGCTTTAACTGTTATGCATTGCAGTTTTCAGAGTAATTGTGACATTTTATTTGTGTGACTACAGAGAAAAATATAAATATTTCAACAGAGGGACAGAGCCAGTTTTCGTTTAGATCAAAGGAAAATCTCACACTCTTTTTCTGAAATTATATTAAGCCATTAATAAATAAAACTTTATTTTACTTAAATAAAATATGGAGTAGTCCCATTCCACAAAAGGTAAAAATAGTCTTTTTCTTTGAAATGCCTATATCTGCAGGTTCCTTCCATTTCCAACAGATACATTAGCGTCACATTTCAATTTTGTACTTAATGTCAAAATATGATATTAGAAAACCTCAACCCTGGTTCCTCATTATGCTGAGCTGTACTTGCATAATTATTCTTCAGGCTTCAGTTAATTATATGCCCCACCATGTGTTACTTTTCAACAGTCTAAGTGGTACCACCTCACTGCTAGGAATATTAAACAATGAAAGGCAACACTCTTTTGTTTGGTTACACGGCATGCTGTGCCTGAATTCAGTCTCCTCTCACAGATGCCCCCTCCAAGCTTCTGAATTATATCCTTTACAAGTGTTTCAAAGAAGGGAATTTACAGTCATGCCTGCTCTACAATGTTAGGATTGTTGTACTGCTTTTTGTATTTCCTGGATCCCAGAATTTACACCATTATTCAGAATTAAATTTAAAAAAAAATAATATATATATATAGAAAAGAAGGAAAAGAAAAGAAAAAGAAACTGTAGAGATTCTGAAGTTTCATTTCAGGTCTTTTTTTTTTTTCTTACCCCATAAGAAAAAACTAGCTTGTGACCCCCATCAAGGCCACAAGCTAGTAATCGAAGAAAGTGAAGAAAGAAGCATTGGAAAAATTACTTATCTATAAATAGTATTCCTTAAGATACCTAACACTGCGTTACCCTAAAAGAACAGGAATGTTTAAGAATAAGTGAAGAAAAACAGGCAGTGACTAAAAAGATACTGAAGACTTTGCTCCAGTTCAACTGGATGGGAGTTGTGATCAAGCCTGGTGCACCTTGAAAGTTTTTTCATCCTAGTCCAAAACCATGGGACTGCCTCACCTCACAAGCGTTGAATGTTTGCGGATTGACTAACCACCCTAGAAATGCTATTTTTATGTAAGAATGCTTTTTCTGAGAATACTTTAAAAGATTTTGATTCTGAGAAGCACACTGGCAATGTCCAAGTGAGTGAGACAGATGGGATTTTTACATGGTCAACACAATTCTTTATCAGTCCAAGAACTTGCGAATCCTAGGCCATTGAGATTAAATAACAGACTCACATTGATTTAAATCAGTTTTGTGTCAAACTGAAAACGAGGATTCACTAGGAGTGTGCCCAAGACAGGAAGCTATTTTAATAGTTTACCCCAATAAAAGTTAACTTTGTTTTAGTTTATGGTTTATTTTGTATTACGATATTCCAAATTATAGTCCTAAAACAAAATCCTTTAAAAAAAACCCAAAACAACAAAAAAAACTCTCAAATTAAATCTTACTGATAATCATCATGAAAAACAAAGCAACCTATCAATCATTTCCAATCAACAAATCCTAACATTTAATCACAAGCATATTCACATTTCAACATGGATCCACTTCTGTCTTTAAGCTTCTAATTAATAATTGTGTTGTCAAAATGCAGAATCATGAATAGTCCTTAAGGCTTTTCCTGTACAGAAGCTGATGAATACTTGTGCTTAGCCAATCAAAAGTTTATTTACTCGTTAAATAATATGTCTCTTTAAAGTAGGTTACAACAATCAAAATTACAGGCTTTTTGCCATTTTAAATCTAACTTTGAGTGTTGTAGATGGTGAATATCTCATAAATAATTACTGAAAAAGGAACTTCTTTCTGGGTTGTGGACTGCTGTTCCATGGATGTTACCTAGTATGATGGATTTATTGTACCATAGTGAGTACTATTGGGCAAATTTTGTCATCCTTACTCACACTTCATTCCGAGGATGTAATTCCCTTTACGGAGTGGGGATGTGTGCAAAACCAGCAGAACTCATTCTTGCCAATTTACTGTATAAGAAAGATAATAACATGTGAAAAGGTGCTGAGAAAAGAATAAGATTGTTTCTAAGGTGAGTATGTCGGAGACTGGATAGTTTCTTTTCAAAAAGGCTCAGATTAAAATGAAGCTCTGATGACTTCCTGCTTACCAGCTGCCTTTGTAATGTAAACATTCCTAGTCTGTTATCATCTCTGAAGGTTCCAGTCCCCCTTGGCTTCATAGTCTTTCATTGTGAAGATAGCCTCACAGTTACTGAGCCTGCTTAAAAGCTACTGTCTCCTAGGCTGGCAAATGTGGTAAAATAATGCCCAAAGACTGTAGTCTTGCTATTTCTTTCTCATAGTCTTGCTTTTTGTTTCCCAAGAAGCTAGTTCCTTCCACAGGCTGAAATGGCTATGATTGCTGTTTCACTGTACAACATAAAAATTGGAAAAAAAGAAATACCTGTAGTTAAAATGACAAAAGTAGATTTATTCATTGAAAAAATGAATAATTTTGTATGTAAACAGCTGAAACTACTGATTTTCAGCATCTCCTCTATGAAGCTTTCCATTGTGTTGAAAGGGCACTATAGCAAGTATTTTACATGGTCACTGGCTTACCTCAAAGGGATATGCAATAGCCATTGTTGACAAAAAGAGCCTGCTTTATTTTGAAATTCTTATATTTGCTCTCATCATCAGCATAATGAAAGATTACAGTTTTATGAAATCAGCAAGCTCTTCCTTTTCAAGCTAGGAAGCTAGGTGTACTTCACTGCATTGCTTCGTGAAGGATGTTGTTCTTTGTGTTTTGTGTTGTTTTTAAAATTAATAANAGAAACATAAAGCTTGGGGGATGATTTTATGGAAGAGAAACTGAATCCCGCAAATGAAAAGTTCTGTAAGTGCTTCATGCTGTTCTGCATGAATAATCGCAAATAGTGTCTACTGATCTTGTCCTAGCTGACCACAGACAGTCAATGATCAATTACCTTCCATAATCTGGCTTGCCTGTTAGTCGCACTGACTCTCTCCAGTTTTCCAGCTTGCTGGGAAAAGTTGCAAAAAACTGTTCCTATTCTCAGCTGTTCCTCACAGTCTCCTTCCCTAAAGAACTGTCCACAAGAGGGCTAGGCATAGCAGAGATTAAAAACAACCCAAAAATTCACAAAAAACTTCAGACAGACACAAATGTCGTAACTGGATTTCGATATGGACTGGAATTTTTCTGAAATGAAACTGTTATAATAGGTGGACATCCATAAGCCCATAAGACATTTAAATTTGTACAACTTGTGCACATCCCTAAGGCTTAACTGACATTTAGAAGTTAACAAAAATGACCACAGAGCAGTGCTGTTCATAAAGTCATATTTGAATAAGTAGATTCTGTTTTGAAAACAAATGGACAACACCTACCATGCAACATCAGAAAAAGTATTTTCAAATGCTAAATAAGGAACTTCTCTTGCAAGAAAAGTTTTTTTTTTTCCCTAAGGCTACCCTGTACCTTCATGATTCATTGTAAAATTTCAAACTGAAAAAAAAAAAAAAAGCAAAAAACAAACCACCACATTACACCAATTCTGCTTTCTTTGTTGGTATTTCAGTGTTCAGTTGTGTGCAGTTGCACCCAATATGCCTGTGTAAATGAAAGCAAGGAAAAAAAGAGAACCAAAGAAGTGAAAAAGATAAAATCTCCAGGAAGTATTCCTTTGTTACTCCTTTAAGAAAATGAAATATGCTCTTTTGAGAACAATTTTTTTCCTTCATCAGACTGTTAGATATTAAGTAATCAAGTACATTTTGGAGCAACCTCCACAAGGAAATATTAATTCTTTCATGGACAGAACGTGATTGGCCTTAGCGTGGTTCAAAGAAAGTAATGAAGTCTTTTATCTGACCAGCCTGATAGCATCTCCATTTTTTTGAAGCTGGTAAGCACACCCCTCAGTAACTGCACACTGAACAGCATGGACAAAACAGCGCAGCCACTGTCTTTCTCTGCAGTGTTTCTTTCTTCTAAGAAATCCCCTCAACTATTACTGCATTTGGGACAACACCCTCAGAGACGTAAAAATGTAAAAAATGGGAAAGTCTAACTGAAATTTCAGTGAAGCCTGAATTTAGAAAAGCTGCGGTCAGTATGCATAATTCACAGAGTACAAAATCCTACAGTAGAACTTATGCACCTGCTTTTTTTTTGTTTTGCTAAAAAGCCCTGGCTATATGATCCTAAGAAATTTAGGAACTCAAGTTTTCAAAACTCACTGAAGCCAGAAATACAAATTTATCATACTGTAAAAATATTTCTACATTATTCTGGGCATAAATAAACAAGGGAAAAAAAGAAAAAAAGGAAAAGAAAAAGGAGGAGGTTTGTAAGAAGAGTAATACAGCACCAAGGCTTTCTGCATACAATATTGAGCTTCCTGTGGTTTCTATAAACCTAGGGTACACACAGCACTTAGAACAGAATTTTTTTTTTGCTTGTTTTTGCATTTTATCTAATAAAAACAAACAAAAAAAAAAAACAGGAAAAAAGCATTTGGATTGATGCCCAAAGTCCCATTTTAAGGTTGTATGAGTTTTTCTCCCAGCTACCTAATGGTAGAGAGAGACAATGGTAGTGAGAGAGCTATAAAATGTTCACTAAACATAAAAAGCTGTACTGAAAGAGCATTGTTAAACTTGCAAAATCAGCAAAGCACGAATTAACCCTGCCTTCCTTCATATGCAACATCATATAGTCTTTAAATACACCATGATGCAGGTTTTTTTTCTAGAACCCTCTCCCCTCGTCATTCAGAGTATGTGAAGAATGAAGTTCAAGTAACAAGCAGGTCTTTGACATTCTGGTTACTTCAGTTGTTCAGTGTGTGTCCCTAGGCCTCAGCCATGCACACCACTCAGACCCTGAGCTGAAGAAAGAATTATTCATTTCCTTATGGGCTTCCCTATGGTGCTCATGATGCAAAGCTCTGAGAGCTTCATGAAGGTTAATTTATCTTAACAGAAGCTCTCTGAAGCGACAGGATAACGTATCCCACTTTACAGACAGGCAGCAGAGACACATGGGCAACAGTCAGTGCTGAGCTACCCAGGACTCAGGTGGTGGGGTTTTGTCATGTTTTGTAATAATTTGCACTTTCAGGCACAGCACCCGTTCACTTTAATTGCAGCTGTGACTGCTCAGTTCTTTACCTCAGCCCTCAGGATCTTGAGGTGGGAATTCAGAAATGAGAAGCATACACATCTGAAACATCTGATGCAAGGGAATGTGCAACATCGGTGGGGAAATCTAACAATCAGAAATGGCCTCTGCTTCTCCAAGCCAGAGTTTAGCCACCCTGAGGGGAGGGCATCGTTTCTCTTGCAATACTCATAAGAAATAAGGCAGAAGTACTGTGTACAATGGCATGCTTTACTTCCTGGGCCTGAGCAGAAAAACATTTTCAGACTAAGATAATCTTGGCTACTGAGGGAAGTATGAGCGTAGGTTAAAAATAGGAGGGTTTCACCTGAAGTAGGACTTGCCCATAGTTGCATGCAAATGAAAGGAATGAATTAAGATAATGGACAAACTTCATTATGACATATTCTAGCTTTCAGCCTGTTCATTGATGCTTCAGCTCCTTGACACATCTTTCTTTTCTCTTGCTTTTCTCCTGTTTCTCCAGATCCTAACTGCAGGGGTTTTTGTGTGGCTAGTCCCTTTGTATGTCTGTTCACCCTGTGAAGATGCCATATATGCACTTAGTCAGCCTTCAAGGCTGTGAGAAGTTTAGGCACAATGAACACAGACTTCTAAGGGATCTGATCTGTTATTGAGTATATGCAACTGACATTTTTTCAGGTCTTTGAATATGGCAAAATGTGCATGAATTTTCACAGGACTGGTAAAGGTACAATGTCCAAATATTTTATATAATGTGTCCATGATCCAATGAGTAAGAGTGTGAGGGTATTTGAAATGGAAGATATTAAAGGTAAACCAGCACTTATTTCTAACCCTTATTATAATCCCTTCTTCTTCCATTGTTGATTTCATAGGTAGTTGATTTTTTGAATGAGAGGAAAAAAACCCAAACCTAACCACCACAACCTCAAACCCTGAAAGACATAGCTAACACAGAAACATTGCAGCCCAAATGCCGTTTCACAAAACCACACATTTATAAACTACATACATGTAGTACATGGCTTGTGTTTATGCAGAATACTAATCAGAACAAGCAATCCCACTGAAGTAACAAAAAGCATTATTTAGCAAGTATTCTTCAGACTGGTAGGTGTCCCAAATGCTACCAGTTCTGAAAGATCATATCTTTATTCTCTGTCATGATTAAGGGTATGGTGTTATTCTCCTTGTGAAATAGCTACAAGCTGCATTGTTGTTTCTGGGAGCCCATCACATACAGATATGAGAAATTCTTCTCACAGAAGTACTTAAAACATACATATTTGTTTAAGTTTTGTCTGTTCTTCAAAGATTACAAATTCTCTGAGCATAACCAATACTGTGCATGTATTATCTCCTTAAACTGAATAAATATGCAATTGTATAAAAAGTTCCACTGATACTCTCAGGTTTGAATGTTAAACCTCAAAAGATTTTTGTGGAATTATTACTTAAATAATTACTTTTGAGTTATGCTGCTACTGGCTCTGCTAAACTTGCAAGTATAAAAACACTGAAAAGTGATTGGTTGGTTGATTTGTTCTCCCCATTACAAATCAAGCTTGTTCATGGACTTCCTATATATTTTAATCACTTACAGCAAAGGTACAGTGATCCTGTTGCAAAGAGGCAACAGCAATATGCTGGAAGAGGCTTAAATGAGCACTTGGGTTAACAAAGCTGAAGAGCAGTCCTTATGGAAGAAAACCAAACTTCTTTGTTTTAACATTTATAAATCAGAAATTTCATCATAAAATGCAAAATTTCCCTTGAAATAGTAAACAGATCTTTGAAATAAGAGTAGCAATGACAATATATTGAAAATATCAAGCAATCAAACAAAATAATATCAAACAAAATATCAAAAAGTACCTTTTTTTTTTGTTTCCATTTTTAATTGAGCTCATTGGGTAGCAACATTCAGCCATGGTCTCATGCAGAGGCATAAGTCGTCAGCTGACCAGCTTTCTGCAGGTCCAGGCAGCCCATACCAGTACATGTCTTTGAGGGACTAAAGCACTCCTTTATTGTGTGTCAAACCTTATTGACTGGCAGCACAATAGCTTTCATTTCTAACTTTACTGGGCTTGGAATCGTAATATCCACAGCCATGTTTTCCTTAATAGTTAAAACAGATTAATAGACCTGGAGTCTTTGATCTGGGCAGAGTGGTTAACAAGCTTGGTCCTTTATGGTTTTGAAGGAGTACTTGATCTGGAACATGTACTGAAGTAGTAATAAAACATAGGATGGACTACACAATTCAGATCCAAGGCAGCATAAGTGGATCTTCTACTATTAGATTTCTTTGACATTTTTGAAAAGTCATTCCGCTGTGAAGGGACATTCTGGCTATGACCTGGGAGAGTGTCCAGTGATGACTCCTCTATTAGAATCATTGAAAGGGGGAAAAAGAGGCAGTAAAAACCTCACATAAACCATATAATTCATGTTATAAATTATAACTGAGACTTCTCACGTAAGTTAATTTACATGAAAAATCTTTCTACAGCACAAAGGTGGAAATCTCACACAAGGTATCTAGACACATTCACTGCCCAGATTTATACATGGTTGATTGTGGACGAGCCACATTCATCAGGATGAAACTTAACATTGACAGCACTAGTGGATTATATCAGTTTTCTGCTTGCAATAATTGATAGACTCATATGGCTTGTTGTAGCACATGATAAAGTAAAAAATAATAAGCATGTAACCAAGTTTTAAGATTATTTCAATTAAATCCATTTCCTAATAAACACATACTCTGTTTTGATATTTTAATAACCTCATATATTATTTTGTACCTCCCTGTGACATTAATTTAGGATTTCATTAGTTCCATTGACTACGAGTTATTTGAGAGAATTATTCTTGTTTCTAAATTACAAATTCATAAAATTAAATTCACCTATCAAGTGTCTGGAACTGGAATAGACAAAAAAGAAAAAAAAAATATTTTTGTTTTCTGCTTTCCTTCTAAACCAGGTGATGCTGCTTAGATCCCTTTTCCTCCTATCTAATTTACATTTAGCTTGGCTGCTGATAATATGTCTCTAATTTGTAATTTCAACTGATTACTGATGACGTACATGGATTTGAAGTGAATCCTATAATCAGCCGTCATTTTCAGGAGTGACTTAGGATTTTGGCTGTCCATCTGAAAAGGATCTGATTTCTTATATCAAAATTATTGAATCATGTACCATCTGCACCTGTAAAGACCACTATAGTGTGTCCAGTCACTGAATCACTCACAGTCCTTGGCTACTCCACATAATTTATGTCCATTAGCTTTAAAGACTTGTGTTTTTCTTTTGTTTTGTGGATTTTCTTCAGTTTTGAATATATCCAACATGACCTCCTTTAAAGTAACTGAAACTCTGTGGTAAATGAAAATCTTTCAGGTAACATAATTGTTTTCTTGTTTGGAAAATTTTAATAATTTAAATTATATTTGATATATTGTAGTATTATTATTTTTTACTCAGAATTATTGCTATGCTTAAGATATCACACCAGTGGAATAGACCATTACCATGGGGAAAAGTCTCCCTTATTTTCATAAATAATGATGGGAACTTACACAATTGTAAAACAAATAAATGTTGAAATGTAGACACAAAGATTGTTCTGTAGTCAGCTGGTGTCATTTCTGTGAAAGCGATCAGCTATGTCAGATGTCTTGTATGGAATAATTTGGATGGTGCAGTAAGTAAGATGAAAGTTGCATCTTGTACCATTGTGGAACTGCTGCACTCCTATTGTCAGGAATGACAGAACCTGTCCAGTTCTTCATCCAACAGAAAAACATATTGCTCATGTACATAAAACTCTCCCTAATTTGGTACTGTTTATATCTTTTTTTAGTCTGTGATTAGCAGTTAAGTCCAGGTATTTGGCAGTTTGAATGGTTATCAGGTGCTCTTTTGAGATTCTATCTTGTCTTTGTCTCAGCCTTGTGAAGGTATGTGGTGTACACTTAGTGCAACAAGCACTTTCTAGATGGCTTCTTACTACAAGCAGCACGATGATTTTAGTCAGAGAACTTCCCTCGGTGCAGATGTTTTTCAGGGCATTTTGAGCACCTAATAAAGTCAAGGTTAGTCTCTTGTTTAAACATTATTAATATACATAGGCAGAAAAGAGGGAAGCAGAAGGGAACATTCACTGCAGGAGGAAGTATTCTTTAATATGCTGTAAACACCTACTCTGGTGTACATTAATATATATATATATATTACTGTGAGTAATCTATAGGATATCAAAATCCATTTTTATGTAGCTAAACACTATTTCCATAGAAAGCTATATAAATATATGTATCCTAAGCACACTGTAAGTATCACAAGTATGTCTTTGAAGAAAAACTGAACATTTTAATGTAAGATGCTAGAAGCAGAGCTATTTGGAGCAGGCAATAGCAAGTGCAATAGGATTACTGAGAAACTATTTTCCCCACAGATCCTGTAAGAGGGAAAGAAAAAGGGAAAACCAGAAACGGCTTAACTCACCAAA
This sequence comes from Pedionomus torquatus, assembly GCA_013398155.1. Classification (NCBI taxonomy): domain Eukaryota; kingdom Metazoa; phylum Chordata; class Aves; order Charadriiformes; family Pedionomidae; genus Pedionomus; species Pedionomus torquatus. The sequence goes on from VZRU01010604.1 coordinate 331,755, forward strand.
AATCAAACCACTGCATTGCCCTCTTAGCCACTGAGTGTTTTGGGTTGTAAGACCGAAGATTACATCAGTACGATAAAGACTCTCTGCTCTCTC
>VZRU01010604.1:336047-356211 GCA_013398155.1 Pedionomus torquatus
CCCGCCGCCGCCGCCCCCGCGCCCGGGGCCGCGGCCGCCTCCCAGCAGGCAGGGCGGGCTGCGGCCAGCTTGCCGTCTGTACCCCCAGCCTCCACCCCGGCTCATCCCCTCCCCACCCGCACGGCAAACCCAAGCGGCCGGGAGCTCCCTCCTTGCCGGCCCCGACAGAGGGTTCCAGGACAACCCTGCCCCCACGCAGCTTGTACACGCTTGGGGACTCCTGGGCACGAAGGCATCAACAAGCGAGGCCCTTCGGCAGGCTCTGTTTCCACCTCCCTGAAGCAGACAATCTGCACCCGTCCTTGTACCTCTTGTTTTCATATACCCTGGGCAACGGCTGAGTCTGCCTTACCACTCCAAAGCTGGGTTTATGGCTGAAATTTGGCTGTGAAGCTACTTCCCTTCAGTAGGGCGTGCAACTATTTAAATGGGTGCTTTCTCAGGTTCATATACTCTGAGAGAAAAAAAGCTCAGAAAGTCTTTGGACAAGACCACCCTGTTGAGAGTAATCTCCACTCTTGGCCACTGAGACTCTTAGGAAAGTAGGGTTCTGACAATAGTTACCGATCTGCCATTAGGAGATTAAACCACGATGTTGTTTTAACAAAATTATGAGCAACATTGTTGTAGCCCTTGTCCAGGGAAAGGATGCCTTCCTCAGTAGATCTCTATTTTGAGTCAGGTGCAAGATACAGCCCCTGACTTCAGAAGACTTCTGACCCTCCTTCCTCAGCGTCCCAAGAAATGTGTGTGTGGGGGGGTCATGGTGTAGTGCTCACTGCAGTGGAAAGACAAATATACTTGGCAGATAATGCTGTGTGGGTATTTTTTACAAGCCCAAAGGGGATGTCCCTTTCTTGGACACAATGCCTTTGGAAGTGCATTTCAGATGCAGTCAAGGCTCTAACTACCAGGCAAGCTTAAACCAGCAACAGAATTATTTCTATGAAATCCATTACTCCTGTGATCTTTGATGCTTACAAATAACTAACCAAGCAATTACGTCAAGTCAGAGTGCAGCTAGATATAGTTGAAGGACATTTATAAATGAGAAATCAGATATGTTATATTCAAAATCACACATATTCTAGCCATACTTGACATTTCTTATGATATTTCTCACCATACAACATGAACCATTTGTGTCATGGACAATATCTTCAGGTACATTTCCAGACCATCTTACAAGTGAGACCCACATGTGGTCTTCAGATATTATTACACTAGACATAGTGTTAGAAGCCAATTTATTCCTTCTCAATACTAGCCCATAATAATCTATAAGATCTATGACACAATATAGGCTGTAAAGCTTGTCCCATCTTTCAAGTAAAAAATCTGTTTCTCTCATGTGTGACAATAATTCACGATGGGGAATTTATACAGGGTTTTTATAAGCTTGCATAAAACATTTTATATTTGCAATTAAAAAAAAAATCAACATTAGGTTGGCAGTCTAAATACACTTGTTATAAATGTAGCTTTTTTTTTTTTCTCCCTCTTGAAGGCACACAAGTCTTGATAGTCTCCCTTAATATTACTGGAAAGTATCTTCTTGAAGAGGAGAGCATACTTTTAAGTGCATTTAGTGAATTTAAAGAAATGATAAAATATGCTAACTGTGTTTTTAAACTGTGCTGAAATGCACCACTTTTGTTGGGCTTAAATGATAATCAAGAATAACTTGAAAGCATGCTTACTGCAAGCATTTCTAAATTTGAAATGTAAAATCTAAAACAAATTCTGTTTTCCATTAGTGCTATGCAGCCACTTTGCAGATATTGCATGGGAGCAAATGAAGGCTGAATATGACCTACAGATCCTCTATCCATGCATATGGTTCATATGAAACTTCATTAATCAATTTGCAGAATATGAGCTGTTCAGTAGAGATATATTATTACTGAATGTGGTTTAAATAACTGTCCAGCACTTTCTGTGTAATTAATATTGCATATGTTGTGCTTGAAAGCATTTAATCCTTACTTTCAACTCAGTCTGCAAAGTATAAATTCAAAGTTGAATATAACACATATAGTGAACTATAAAGTCCACCCAGTACCTTAAAGCAATAATGTATTCACAAGTATTGCTCTTCAATTTATCAAGTAGGCAGAGTAGGTGCTTTGCCAACGTTGGTGACTACAGCATGCCAAGCCATCAGAAGCAATGTGTTGTATAATCACTGATAGCCTAGCTTCAATCTAACAGTTCTCCATTTTTGTAATTTACCATATATTCATTACCCTGATGTTTCCCCATTGCCCATCACTGGCATAACACAAACCAGCATTTACATCCATGTTTATGTAATGGTGGAAGTAAATCAGGCTCAGGAGTTCTTCAAAGCCGAAGTTTTCTGTCCAGCTGAATCCTTTCTAAGTAGCTTCCCATGGGGCAACAGATATTAATCCAGGTAGAGAGTAATGACCAATTAATTAAATATAAATTCTCTGAGTTGATGAACATACAGAAAAGAATTGGTGTTGCCTTCCCTAATGCATCTTGATGCCTATCACACAATTCTGGATGCATAATTTACTCATGTGTGGTTTAATTATGTGAGACAAAATTATATTATGTTACCCTCAGATATTAAAAGCAATTTAAAATAAATCAGTAGTCTTATTTTAGGTGAAAACTTTTAAAATTATCTTGGATATGTGCTGCAGAAATAATATATGACTTCTAATAAATACACACCTATATAAATGAGACAAAAGGAACTACCCGACACAAGATATCTTGTTATAGTTAATAACCAAAAAATCCAAATGTTTGGACATACCTGAAGGAGACAAATTAAATACCAAATATGCAGTTTAAATGTAGTGAAGACTGCAAGCTAAACTAAGAAATTGTTATTAGAGAAGTTTAAGTATGTGCAAACATCTCCAACAGAATTGTTAATGCACTAGTATAAAAACTGACTTATTCTATAAAGCCAACTAACTGGAATGGTTTAACCAACAAAGTGCACAGTTAGTAGGTTCATGTAAGAAAGCTCATTAAGAATGTTCATGGTGTTAAGCGATTACTTGGAATGAGGACAATTAGCATTTCAGAGCAAACTGTCTAAACGGTTTTGGAAAGAAGATATCGGACATCCTTATAGATACAAATAAACATATTCATACTTGATGGAAATTCCCTGCAGTAAGCACAATCACACCACTGGTTAATTTGGTACTTGGTCTTCTCTGGACAGGCTCTACATCAGTAGAGCCTTCCCAGAGAAAGAATAATACCTGACAACATGTTTGTTTGTTTGTTTGTTTGTTTGTTTGTTTTTTTCCTGGAAAATTTGCAGACAGTGAAAGTACAAGGCAATGACATCTCCCACAAGCTGCAGATTTCAAAAGTGAGGAAAAAGGATGAAGGCTTGTATGAGTGCAGGGTGACCGATGCCAACTATGGAGACCTTCAGGAATACAAGGCCCAAGCATTTCTCAAGGTCAATGCTAACAGCCACTCTCGTCGAATGCAAGCCTTTGAGGCATCTCCAATGTGGCTGCAAGACATGAAACCGCGCAAAAACATCTCAGCAGCTGTTCCAAGTAGCATCCATAACTCTGCCAATCAGCGTGTGCGTGCCACCTCCAGCCCTGAAGCAGCAGCCAAAATCCCCAAGCAAAGTCCACAATCAGGTATGGTAAAGCATTTTGAGCTTTCATTTGATTGCTTACCAGCATGTACAAGGAGGCTAACTCAACAAGGTAACCAGGAATTGTGACTAGGAAGAATGTGGTGCTCCTTTATTCTTCCTTCTTTCTGGCTCTGTCCCTCCTGCTATCTCCTTACTTCCCCAAAGCTGAAGAGTAAGTTTCTGGGCAGAAGAAACAAAAAGCCAGCAAAAATGCCTGTATCTGTATTTGATCCCTACTGTTTTTTCCCACTTAAAGTTAGCTGTCTAATAGAGTTTAGCTTTCCCTGTAGTGAGTGAAGAGAGAGAGGATCATGTTAGTGAATGACTCATCTCATTTTAAGATGGCTGTGCATGATAAATTAAATAAAACACCATCCAGAATTTAATCTATACCAGTCACCTAATTTTTATAGCCCCACTATTTGGTGAAATTAATCTTCTTTTAGTATCAATCCAGTTTTCTCCTAGTAAATCTAAGCAGACTTTAGATGCATCAGATCCTTTTTCAGTTGTGTAGGCTTTAGAAAAAACGTGGGTTTGTCAGAGAATGTAGATTTGTCATCTTCAGCAGCTTGACCATTGGCTTTGGATCAAGCATTAAAATAGCAATGCCTCAATTGTCTGTCACATAGAAATTAACATACTACACATTTTTGTTTGGGAGATTTTGTACAGCACTGTATAAACACCCTATAAGCAATATAAGTCTGCATTTTCTACATTGATACTGTAAACTTCACAGTTATGCAAAGGTACATTAATATACAGGAGGTGCAGCTGTGGACCACTGTATGATGGCAATAAGGAGATGGGCAGATAAAAAATTGAGACGTGTTGTAAATGATCGAAAATTCTCTAGAAAGCAGACTGTTCAAGTTTAAGGGTTTCTGCATTACTTCTGTTTATACTGAGGGCCCAATGTAAAGCAGATCACAGCCTAGCTTAAAACTTACAGTGGAAGCCAACCTAGTTTGTTGTGATCAGGTTTCTGCTAGCAAATGCTATGTCATCAAAACCAAAACTGGGAATACAACAAATTTCATAGCAGAACTAATGTGAAATCACTTTCATCTTACAACCATACTATTAGAAAAACAAGCATACTATTAGAAAGCATACAAGCATACTATTAGAAATTTTTTTTGATGAGGAAAATACGTTTAATTTACAGATTGGAAAAATGTGATTATTCATATGAAAATTATTGCTGTTAGAAAAGGTGATGCACATACTACCACCATTTTACCTCTGTATACATTTAAAAAAATATTTTAAAGTTACATTCAATTCTCTTTCCCTGAAATGGAGCCGCTTTCCAAAAAATGTTTGAGCTGTTAGAGGAAAAGAACTATTTCAATTGATTTAAAATCGTCATTCTACCATGGCTTTCCTTTCAGAGAAATGTATATACTGATTATTTTCCATTTTCATACATATCAAAGTAGCAGGATTGCCCATAAAATGAAAGCTCTGGTTTCTCTTCAAATCTATGTGAAATTAATTAAAACAGTCACAAGTTTATGAAGTGTTCAGCTACAGACTACAATGCACTGGGGCCAAAGTGGGCACACAGCAGCTAATCCACTAAATCACTTTGTGTATACAGTTGAATCTGTAATATTGTTAATGCCTTTAGTTAATGCAATGTCCTTCCTGATTACTGGACATTTATTATATGATATCTGGTAGTTTATTACATGTCCCTATAGCAAGCAAACAAACAAACAAAAATAATCAAAAAGCAAACCAGAAAGAGCCCATAGAAAATGTTCATCCTTTTTTTCCCTTGAGCAAAAATTACTGCAGATCAGGTGCATACAACCCAAATCATAAAGAATTTAAAAATTAAACAGGTTAAAATATAATTTAGTTTATTATTTCATTTGTTTTATGATGGAGCACAGATTAATGCTGTATTCATCAGAGGTGAAACTCATCTACTGAAGAAACAAAGAATGTACCAGGAATCCACATTAGGCTTAATTTCAATTTAATGGTCACTTGCTACACAGTAATTACTAGTTAAACATCAGTTTAACTCTTGAAAATCATTACTTTCCTTTTCTGGAGAAAATCTGGGCCTGATTTTCCAGCTATGGAGTCATTTGGATTTTCATTCCATTTTACACTGACTCTACACCAATAGAAATACCCATGGGAGCACAAAGCAGTGGAGGACTTTAGCTCTATGTGATTTTGAGGACCAAAGTCACTTGAGGAAGGAGACACATCAGCTGGAAGATGTCAAAAAAGCAGAAAGGGGGTGTTGTAGACAGTAATAGTCTTTCTTTTTGTCATTTCAACACAATCTCCTTATACTGTCAAATATGAAACTAACTGCATATGCATGCACAAGACTGCTGTGTGATTACATTACATGTAAGCACTGTATCCGTCCAGCCTAGAACACAGAAACATGGTCGAGTACAAATTTATCATTATTAACCACGTTTGTATTTGCAAAACATAATGGGTGATTGTGATGCATTTGTTCATGTTAAGTAATACATTGACTTCAGCAATACCGTTTTAAGAGAGAAGTACTAATAACCATAGGTAATTGTGTCAAATATTCTCCAATAGTAGAGAGCCAGTACATAGTTCTTGGCAAGCAATGTATTTTACTGCTCTGCTCACAGACTATTGCAAAATACATTTCCAGCAGAGGAAAACATGATACTGCAACATCATTGGGAAATCTGTATTCACTGATTTTGGAAGAACTCAGCTACACATAAAGGAAAGACTGACACTGATTATATGAATATTTTGCCACAAAAAGTTATTTTTTCAAAGGTAGATAGGACTTTACTTAACTCATTCTATCCTGAAGCACGTTGCAGAGTTCCATTTATTTCTTAACAATAGACGTTTAATGAGTAGCTCTAGAAAAGCAGATTACAGTCTCTGCCATTTTAAAATTTCAGCGTTTCGCAACTGAATATATGTTTCTGTCATTCTCCCCTTTTAGTCAAAGCAAGAAGAATATCTGTTTTAAGTATGAGGGGACTATACAGTCAGCTATGACAAATTTATAGTATATGAGGTCCATTCAGCATTTTGCACTGCTCTGAAAAATGCTATGCAAGTGTAAAAAAGATATTTGTTATTTTTAGCATAATTGAGATTCAATATGGGAAGAAAGAGCTAAAGAGAACATCTCCCACAGACAGTCTTCAGACAATATACTGAGAAGCACTAAACCTACCTCAAAGTCAAAAAAGTCAAGAAAGCAAAAGTCAAAGCTAAAACAGCTTGACCCTTTCATTTCATATTCATGGGCTGCAGGAAATGAAGTAAGTCATCACATCTTAACAGGAATCTGAGTAATTTGACAGGCTAATCTGCATATATCCAGAAAATATGTAGGTGGAGTGACAGACTTTTTTTTTTTTCTGCATAATTCATAACAACATATCTTAGCCCAAAGCAAAAAGTACAAAGTTATTGCAGAGCCTTGTAACACTAAGCAATGTTGCAATTAACTAAAGTCCAAGAGCTGCAATGAATTCAGGTAAAAGGAAGCTAAATAATCTACAGGCTGTACTGAATCTCACTTTTTCAAGGATTTAAATTTAGACAATTCTGCTACCTACATTCAAGTCACTCAACACTAACAACAACTTAAAGGGCTGCAGAATTTGGTGCACTGAGAATTTGTATATGCCTCAAACTCTTCATGTTCTGCCAATGCTGTATTAAAGCACTCAAAGCCATTAGTTGTTTTTCAGACTCAAGATTGGGCTCAGAGAACTCAAGAGGAAATGAAGAAGTGACATTAGGTCCATTGTCTGACTGCTTACATACAGACTCTGCACATTTCTAGCAACATTTTTTTCTTTTCTGAAGTAATAAATTCAACTATTGACATAACTACATGTCAAAACTGTTCCTATGATGATGGCAGTGTTTCAGTGAGTGACTTGAAAAGGAGCACAATGGAGAAAGTGGTTCTTACCTAGGACAGAATGATATGGATTCTTGGCATCATAAATCACACTAAGAAGTTGATCATGAGGCAAAAGAATGGAAAAGAAGAGAATGATGCCTTATCTTCAGTCTGTTGATACTGATGAACCCATGACATTCCTTCCAGCCTCCATTTTTATCCACAAAATCTAGGACTTTATATTATCAACCTATTGTAAATTTTATGGCCAGTTTGGAACATTATGGGATATAAATCAATTTCTGTGGGTTGTTTTTTTTTTTGTTTGGTTTGTTGGTTTGTTGTTTTTTTTTTCTCTCATTTATATTATATCTCCTCTTGAAGTGAAGGGACAAACAATCTTCTCTAGGCTCCACTAGGGCAAACGCCAACATTACTGATTTCTTCACTGAGAAAGACTTTGGCTTTTGAGGCTGCTGTATTAGAAACTCTTGAGTACCCCTAAGGCTGAGAGGCACCAACAGCTACTGTGATTGTTTACAACAAAAAGTCAAGTTTCTGTTTCCTTAGGACTACATTAAGGAAAAAGCCAAATGAGAATTTTGTTCTTCACATTCTGAAACTTATTCTCAGGAATACTTGCAAAAAGCTGATGCAAGGACTATCCCATTTCATACCTGTATAGACTACAATCTCTGCTTTTACTTGAAACTTTGATTGTCTTTTCCTGAAATGAAGTCACTCCACTTTTTTTTACTTCTCTGAAAAAAAAATGGAACAAGTTCTAACCATATTAATTGATGTATCCATATTAGCCAGTTAGTGGTTGACTTTGAAACTGTAAGAATCTTCTGAGAAGTGCTAATCTGCTCCAAATAGTTTTGTTGACAAACCTAGGTCTTAACAGCAGCTAAACCCTGTATTTTAAGTACTGATTCTGAATCATAGAAGAAAATCATGGTCTTCTCAGAATATGGATTCTGACCTTAGATGTATGATATCTCCACTGTAATTCATACTCCTGTAAAGGTGGTTGTGTTTGGAAATAAATGTTAAGTAACCTTAGCTAATCACAACCAGGGGTAAGAAGGAATGAGAAAGAAAGCAATGACAGATTAGAAACAGCTTGCTACAGGAAAGGGGACTCTGTTGCAGATTACCATCTTTATGATTCAGACATAGCTTGGACTACTCTTGAGCAGCTGATTTTTCAGACAGTGAACAGGTTATGTGCATGAGAATATGGAAACTGTCTTTGGATGTTGAACTAAATATTTGTCTCCTGTGAAGCCAATCTAGAAACAAAGAGATCAGACACAAGACAAACTAAATGCACAAAACTTAAGTAATTTGTTCTGTCCTTTCTCCATCTACATTGTTGTAGATATATACAGAGATATTTCCTACTCGTTTAGTAACTTTACCACTATATTTCACTGTCCATCTGCCATTGCTATGTATGCACTTAATTACATCTCTTCCTTTCTTTTAGCTGTTTAAAAATTAATCTTTCAGACTCACCTCACCTTTACAATAAAACTGATATATTAAGATCTGGTAAGGGACCCCACAGGAGGTCGCTGAGCAGCAAAGTTACAGTAATTCTGTTCTACATGCCTCATATAACTTTCTTTGTTAATTAACCACTGGAAACATTGCAGATGGGCTACACAGTTAGTAAAGAAAGAGAAGAAAGGAAGAAAATAAGAACAGGAAGAAAAAGAAAAAAAAAAAAAAAGCTGTTTATGAGTTCTTTGTCAGCTCACTCAAATTGCTTTTCATTGCTATACAATCAGGCAGCTTGCACTGGGCCACGAGAGATTGCAGCATATGTGACAGGGCCTGCTCTTGAAATAAGTGATAGGGTGTTTCTTGCTTCAGAACACAACACATTTGTTATTTGACACATATACAGCAAAGCAGAGGACATTTTTGTTTGTTTCAGATGAGAAGCAGGAAGTTTCCCATCTATGGTGCTCTGCTTCATTATGAAAATCCTTTGCATCACTTAAAATTAAAATGAATGGGTAGAATTATTGAGTAGTTGGAATGAATACAGCTCTTCTGAAGCCAAAAGAACTGAATTCATTTACAATAGCAAAAAATTTTGGCTCAATCATGAGGATGAAGATTGATTCTCTACTACTCCTAAAGTGAGAGTAAATTATAAGAAGAATGTAAGCTTTACCCAGCTTGTACCACCTAAATTCATTTAGAACAGTGAAGCTGTCTGGGAGCAGAATAAAGGGAAGGAAAATACCTGAAAACTGCCATTTTCAGCTCATTCAAATTGAGGGTGAGGGGGTATTCTTGATGGTGGGTGTTGTTGCTTCACATTTTTTGTGGTTTTTTTCTTTTTCTTTGGCCAGCTTTTTTTCTAGTGTTTATCTTTGAAAGCCAAGCTAGCTGGAAAGCTCAGCACTCGGTATTTTCTTATTCTCTGGACAGGGATTTTCCACTTGATTAGGTAATTCATGAGCTTCAAAGATATTCCAGACACATAACCTTCTTTACAGCTGCAGTAATAATCAATTAATCCTGCTTTACTGATGATAAAGTCGGATGTCATTTGAAGAGCAGCTGATGATCTTTCCACTGGTCTTCTGAAAGGAAGACTTTGCCCCAAACACTTCATCTTACCTTGTCATAAGAAAGTTGCCCTCATAATTTTTGGCAGTGCAACTTGCTATCCTGTCTGTGTGTGGGTGTTCCAGTCTGATCCACCTCGCTGAAGTTTGTTCCCCCACCTCCTGACAAATGCTATTGTCTTGGAACAAGGCTGCCTACTGTGCTGAGAAGAATAGAAATGTGAAAGTTAACTACCATAGCCAGCATCCCCATTTTTTCCTACATACAATCTATGTGTTCACCAACAGCAACAAAAATACAAATAACAAATCTAGAAGCTACTGCTGCCAGTCCTATTCCCACTGCTGTTATTCCCTCAGCTGCTACTGTTGCCTGTGACAGTAACTGAGACTTTTAGCCACCAAATTACAACCATAGAGCTATAATGATTATAGGAAAGACTTCTACATGACCACAGAAGATGGTGTATCCAACTCCAGTTATTCTGTGCAACTAAAAAAACCCCAAAGAGTTAAAAGCACAAGATATTTTGTCAAGGAGCAAAACCACATCGGTTATGAAGCTGAGAACTAGCAGCAGGTCTCAGAGAGAAGTAGGCATTCAGCTGGTGCAAAGCTCTTTAGTAGAATATGACAGTATGGATACCTAGCATTGTGCCTGTCTGAAACCCTGCCAAAATAACAGATCGAATGCCTGTTTTGTATTCTGTTGAATTATTCACATCCATATGATATGTACTGATCAGTGACCATCTTATATCTGAAGAGTCTTTGAATAATGATGAATGAGATTTCATGATTACAATTGAACTTGTGTCTCGGAACGGTAATGAGAATGTAAAAAAAATTTGAAACAAAAGTAGGAAGCATCAACAATATACAGTGTGAAGAAGGTAGAAATAATACAGGATTTGGCACAAATACTCCAAGCTTCATTCTCACAGTCCACCATTTTTTAAATAGCATATTGTCATAAGTATGATAATTTTGTATTTTTATTTGTATCACAGTAATAGCATGAGTGAAGGCTTTGACTTTTAAACTTTCATTTAGCTCTTACAATTTAAAATGTTGCCACCTGAAGTCTCTCTCTCCCAGTCAGAAGTTACTGTCCCAAAACTGGACAGCAGAAGGAAATAAGCGTCTGCTCTGCAGCTCTCCCAGTTCACAGTGTTGAGCATTAAATTAAGGCTTTATGACAGCTGATAAACTAAAACCTTGGGTTGTTAAATTGACATAAATGAAGAGATGGCATGGGGTTTGTTTGTATCACTCCTACCTTTAAGGGTTTAATTTCCATAAGAGGGGGAGGTAGGGAGATGGAGGCACTATCATCTTAAACTGCTCCAGCTAAAACCATTAAGAGCTCGTGAGTCATAGTCCTTACACAGAGGTGTATTCTGTTAGTCAGAGGCATTTTTCTACTCTAACAACTGCATTATCCACCAGACAAAGGGTCAAAAGAATGATCCCTTCCTCAAAATACTTGCCAGCTAGGAATCAAGCAGAAGAAAATGGGCTCATGCAGTAGGATGGGTACAGATAAATGGGAGCTTAACTGAGTTCCGTGAAAAAAGCTCTTATATAAATGATATGAATAGGAGATGAGGTTGACTGTATGTCAAACATAAGCCTGAGCAGTGTCAGGTGTGAAAAGCAAGCAAAGGGATTGACTATCTCCTGCTGAAATATTTACAAAGAATGACAATTTTCCTTCTGTCTATGTTATAATAACCCTCTTTGTATATATTTTTCTTGGTATGACAGTGCTGTTGAAGATGATAGAGTAATATTAAATATCATCCCACCTAAATAATTTTTTTCTGATAGATGAAAAGATGAACAGGATCCAAAAAACACTGGAGAAAAAGACAAGTTCAGTCCTATTTTTCTTCAAATAACACTCTTGTTGCAACTTTATGGTATCTTTCAGAAATGGCTTTGTTAACAGTTTAATTACAATGTGACATATATCAGATATACACGTATTTGTATGCATTATAAAATGCTGAGAATTTGTGCTGGGACCATGTTTAGTAACAACAGCAGAAGCTGGTTACTAACAAAAGAGTCAATTCAAGAAGAATGTAAACAGCCTAAATTCCTGCCTTCATTCAGAATGGTGCATAACTCTGTGCAGATAAATGAATGAAGATGGGTTATCACAGAACAGTCACAAAAAAACTGCATTTGCTTTGGAATCATCTGTTACCTACAAACAAATAGAAATACAGTGGTTTCTACAGTTTTTCTGCCACACATTTACAAGAGTCTAAGATATTTTATATCCATGGTTTTCAGGGATAGAAGGAGAGAGAAAGGTGTCCAGTGCTGATAAGAACAGTAGTAAAGCATGCTGCCAGTGGTTCTGAAACAATACCAGTTAACCAATGGGGGGCCTGCATATACTTAAGCTTGCCCCTCTCCCCCTCTAGTTTTTATCTGTTGAAATGGGCACTGGATATTGAACTGCTTCTCACACTAGTTTTATTTAACTAGCTAACACTTGTGTTTCACAGATTATTTCCAAGTACTTCAGTTAGTCTTTTCCCAGAAAGTACTCTCTCATTGAAATAGAAACAGCTGAAGTCAATGTATTACTTATACAAGTGAAGAGATATTTAATGTAAAGAAATCCACAAACAAAAAAACCCAACTTTAAAACTTTGCAGGCTCAAACAACAACTAAAGGGAGGAAGAGAATTAGGATATCTGCAGCAAATGTCTGATGCCTGAACATTTGTGAATGAGAGCCCCAGGCAGGCAGAATGTCATTGTCCTAGGAAAAGAAGGTCACTCAGGGAAGTTTCAATATGAAGACAAAAAATCTTTCACAACATACATATATAGTGGTGGAAGAAGTTATAGTTGTACAGACACTAAACAATTCAGAGACATCAAGAACTCGGTATATCCTTGCCTGAACACATGAAATTTGAGGTAGCTCAGGACTAAACAAGTTTTAAGCTGCTAGTATGAAGAATATGCTTCTGGGTATATGTAAATCTGAAAGCTGTGTGCCTTAGTTTCAAAATCATTTTGAGTCTAACACGTTCTACCTCATATATCACCTGGAGAGACAATCTGCACTTAATTTCGCTGAATGAGTATCTAACGTGTTACTACTTTACTACTTTTAACTTGTTTATGAAAGTATCCCATGAAAATGCTAGGGAAATTAAAATTTCAGATGCTGAATTTTTGATGGGATTGTCTGTCTGGATAGCTAGACTAATTTTCAGACCAGAACAGCCTAAGTAAGTTTCTAAGTAGTACAAGCATTTAACAAAATGTATAATTGCTGCTACAGAAATGAATGACACTCAATGAAACCAATGCCAAACTGTATCAGGATTTCCTAATCGTGGTAATATGTAAAATGTTATTTAGCTCTGAACTACTTGTTAACACAATTTAAACAAAATATATATTAAAACAGAAGGAAATGCATTGATGAGAATGGAGACTGTGAATCACAGGTTAAAATACATAGGAGAGTGCAAAAATTATACTAGAGCTTGATTAAGCCAACTACACTATCCAGTTCATCTTCCTGAAAAACTGTGTCCAAACTCAACAGTGAATTTTTGGCTATTTTCATCAAAACAGTATGAAAATCTGTAAATGTTGAAGCACCTCCCTTTTCAGATACATGTTTGAGGATCTCACTTCTTCCTCCTGCCTGCTCAAGCTAAAAGGATGACAGGGTCAGATCATTTTTATGACCTCATTTTCATCTTTGAGAATGACATTAGAGAACATTTTAGCTTCTTCATAGTGCATGATGACCCAATTAGGAACCCTGGTTCTAGTCAAGGGGTTAAAGAATATGAGATTGCTCTTGTTCAAAAGGTTAAAGAAGAGAGATTGCTTTTGTTCAGAGCACTGTTTGAAGAATTAAAAAGGAAACTAAGACTCTCAGATATATTGCAGAGGAAGAACAAGGTTTAAATGTTTTGCTAGGTATGGGTTAATGTAAGGGCTGATGTAGAAAGCAGCCTGAATGTAAAATCCCTATTTATTCATACCAGTGCACCTGTAACTCTACTGCTGTCCATCTTGTCATTGTGAAATTGCAGAAATCATTCAAAGTTTCACTCTTCCTTCCTTCCTTCCTTCCTTCCTTCCTTCCTTCCTTCCATCCTTCCATTATTTTTAATTGTTCAGTTATTCAGTTCCCCAAAATTCAGTTTTCAGTTCCCCAAATTCAAACACATGTGATTGGACCTTAAAATACACATGAGAATTAATTCCCCTGAGGAAGGAAAGAGGAACCTTAAGTCTGTGGCCGGGAAATTTTCTTCCTGAGAGTGGGTGTATATTGCAGCAGTATAGAAGAGCTATATGTAACTTCGATTTCTGCAATTTAGAGGAATAAAAATTATAGAAATTGGTAGCCCAAAGAGGAAGAATCTATTTATTTAAAACCTATGTGAGAAATATTAAAATAAAACTTCAAATAAAATCAACCATAATTGGTTTCACCTGTCTTTATGGATGTAAAACTACAAATGTCTTCCAATAAATCTTATGGCTCATTAATATCCTCAGTAAAATTAAGGCCAGTATTTCTTGAATCTTAACTTACTTTACATGGAAATACTGCAAAATCATGATTTCATGTGATTTCAACTGGGACTGACAAGTTCAAATCTAACAGTACAAAGCAAAGCGGAGTGTTGCAAAACAGCAAAGCAGGAAAAATATGGAAAATAGCAGCACAAATTCCTGAAAAATGAAACCTCCTATGTTTTAACACATATATGATTTCAGAAACCAGTAGAAAAATGTAATTAACTCATATTCAGAAGAAGCTGAACATATATCCCACTTATAGATGCAAAGATTATGTAATGCAAACAGAGAATCCAGGATGGACTTTTGTGTGACTGGCTATACTTCTCCCGTACTGGTCAGCACAGAACCAAGACTCTACTCAAACATTAGTCTTGCCCTGTGATCAGTGGCTTACTAGTTAAAGAAAACTTAAAGATATCCTCACTAAACTTTTGTGTTTTGTAAAATATTAAAGCAGTGCTGTTGAATTCACAGATTTGTTCTGGTTTTTATATAACGATACACTAATCATTGTAAGCATAACTGTATAAATCCAGTTTTCAGAGGCTCTGATGGGTATTGAAGCTCAGGGTTCAAGGAGGATAACTCGTCCCAGAGACCTCCCAAACCGTAGCAAGTGCAAGGATTGCCAAACTTGCTAAACTACAACTCTTGCCCATTCAGACTGCTTGAGAGCCAAGGTGGTTTACCATACAAGTTACTTTTACAAATAGGGGGATGCTAAAACTGTAAGACCTCAAGCAGCTGCTTAGTTTACAAATCAGTGTTTTGTCCAGTTGTGAAAAATTAATAGGCAAAATTTAAAAAATCCAGCATTTGCTTTTCTCTGCTTTTGTTGCAAGATCCCATATATTCTTTACACAAATTTTGTCTGATCAATGTCTTAGTGAAAGCAAGGAATTATAGCCATTCAGGCATGCAATGAGCAACCATTTTCTAAATCTCCTAGAGTTTACTAACAAATTATAGCTTCTGCTGGTTTTATTTTATACTTAGATGCTCTAAAATTAATCTCATTGACAGAAAAAAATTGAAGTTTGGCTATTTGATCCATATACTATGAACCTTAAAATATAGTTCTATATTTGTGACAGAGACTATTTTATTATAAAATAATAAAACTAAAATATCAACTATTTATTCCCATTGTTCTTTCTTTGTTTTCCTAGCATTTAAGTAAATGACATATTTGAAAAAATCACAGTTTCAAAGAGAGAATGGCATGAGCTACTCTTTCATGCTGTTTCACAAAAATTTACCACATCATCACATGCCCGTGGTAATACAATATTTGTTTACAGAAGGTGGACAAGAATTTCATTTGCTCATTTGGGTGTATGTCAGTGGCATTAAATCGAAAACAACACATAGGTATTTACATATCACAGGAAGAATTTAACTAGATCCCAGTGGCTGATAGGTAAAAACCTGAGAATCTCTGACCCATGCATCAAGTAGAGTTTAACTAATAATGTAGAATAACATGGGCGTACTTACTACCATTCTTCTTCCAGGTTGCATTCTTTGAGGGTAACATAATGTAGTCCAGCTTTGTCCAGTGTTCTTGGACTGTAATAAAATGCTTTTAGCTCTCATTGTATTAGTTGGAAAATAATGTTAGAAATAGCAAGAAAATTAGTAATTGATTTAGCAAACCTGCAGCCAGATTGACAGGATTTTACTTATATTACCATGCTTGCAGTTCGAATGATGCTAAGTCTTCCTCAGAACTGTACACTAAAAACACATCTACATGAAAACTCTGAATTTGGATACTCTGTATTTTTGAGTCACTTTGATTTGGATTTTGATTTGTACTTCACCTCTGACTTACGTCTAAAAATAGTGAAACTAATTCTCTGATTTAAACACCCTATAACTTTTAGATTTGCAGTCAAAATGGAAATTTATAACTAATCTGGTCACTTATCCTTTATAAATACGGAAACCAAAATAATAGAATATGAGGAAATATAACAGAATAGAAAAAATTAAAACACCTGGAAGGGCTGCTTTTGGTTTTGTTGTTCTTATTCTACATTTACAGTTTTCACCCTTTCTAAATCTAAAGAAATACTTTGGTTCATGAAAGAGCAAATACAGGTTTTTTATAGAAAGGAAAAAAGAAACCTAAGTATATTTAAACTCCAATTGTATTTCATGAAGAATCACTGAAAAGATAAGAGTACACACCTAATGGTCATACATGTCACTGTATATTGCAAGCCAATTTTATTGGGGGATGATCTGTTACTGTGTCACTTTATGTTAGACAGCATTTTGGAAACTTTTAAGCCATTAAATACAGATCTGATATGACATTAGAATATATTAATCAGCAGAGTACACAATTTCTGACAGTCCAGCAGCCTATTCCTTATCCTAGAAGCTGAAATTGTTTTAGCTGTATTTCCCTTAAATTTTAATCATGTGTTCAGTATTGCTTTAGCCTGTACTTACTGCATGTATTCTAACCAAAATCCCTTGCAAAATAAAGAAAAACAAACTTGATGTTTACAAAAGAACATGCATGCATGTGATATGAATTGTAGGGAGGTCATGATTTATACAGAGACTGAACATTATAAATAAAAAGGTTATAATATGTATACAATATATGAGCCCTAATTTGAATATCTACAGATGTCTGATTGAAAAAGAAGCAAAACAAACAACAAAAAATGCTTTGCCTGCAGTTATGGTAGTGATGGTTTTCTCACTGTGAAATAGTTTATCAAACCTGTTTTGAATCATACTGTTTCTTTTTCATACAGTACAGCTTTCAAGTTCTCAAATGATAATGCTATTAATAGTTAAAAAAAAAAAAAAAAAAAAGCTCTTTTAAAAATATCCATGAGACTCTTCTGAGTATTTATTCCTTTTTGCTTTGTATGTCTCTTATGCAGAGGAAATGTATCTCCAAAGACCTCTTAAGAACTTGAGCAGTGCATTTCTCTAGTTCAATCAGAAAAATATTTAAATGGAATAAAACAAGTGAAAAGAGTTCAATACATCATGAAATGATCTAATACTAAGAAATATTCTAAGTAAGTTTTTCTAAACTAGTTAGGAAAAGAAAAGCCATTATAAAAGTCTATCAAAATGACAAATTTTACATCTTATATAAAAGAGAGAACAAAGCCATATTACAAAACCAAAACCGGAAATTGAACTTGAACCTTGTGTACCACCTTGTGAATACCACCTGATGGTATGAGATCAACACACAAGAAGTTACAAAAAATTTGTTTGTGTGTTTGCTTGTTCCTCATGCAGAACAAGTGTTTTGAGAAGCTCAGCAAACTACTGCAGTGTAGAACAGGTAGAATAACATTATAGGAAGGGCAAGAGAAAAATAGGCTTCCCACTTCTATCTATGTTCAGTAGGAACTAAGCTCAGAGTTCCCTTGGACTTCTTTGAACACCTTGGTAATGTCTTTGAGACATGTTTCCATTTAACAGTTGATATTCATTTAGAAATTCAGTTCACACATGGATAATTGAAATATCACTGTTACTTAGAAGCTCTTGTGTATGTGACAGAGGATTAAGAGTCTTTTATGGCAACTACTATGTATACAACGTCTCACACTAGGTATTTACAAGAGGACGCAGTGTTCAAAGATCTAGGATTTAGTTTAAACCCCATTTTTGAATGGAAAAATTTACTAAAGACAGGAACAGACATACTTTTTGCTATACCTATACACATAGGTAGCAGATACAGCAAAATGTTTTACTGATAAATATATGAAAATGTTAAAAAAAGGAGTGCTTGTGTTGAGTTCTTCTTGCTTTGATTGTGTATATTCTTGATGAGAAGATAAATGTGCTTTTTGGGGCTGCAATGGAATCCAGCATTCAGTTTAATATTAAAATCGTCACAAATATAAAATATAAAATAGCTTATACATGATTAATAGATTTTTAAAAAAATAACTAGTTATTAAAATCCTGCATTATTATGGACTGCTTATAACATCATTATTACTTTGTTACAGAATTGATGGCTGTAACCATCAAAAATAGCCATCATTTTCAAGTATACAACACAGGTATAAAATCTATTAATCATGCATTAACCTGTTATAATTGGAACTGTTATTTATAGTGTAACCAAATTAAATTTATGGTTTTCACCTCAAGTAATATGTTTCAAATTCTGAATGTAATTCTTTATGATATAGGGAGTTATCAAGCACTGAGACTTGGTGTGTAAATGCTCGTGTCCTTGGTGTGTGAACATTTCAATTTAACTAGTGTAGTTCTGAAAGTTTTTATTTTGATAATGTGCTTAAAATATAAAATTATGTTTTTAGAAGTAGTATGTACCATTGTTTTCATGGGTTTAAAAAAAAATAATCTGGGAAAATATATTTTCTCAAAAATAAATGCAGCAGACTTTTTAGGATTCTGTTCCCTCCTTGTAAATAGCACAGCCATTTGTCAGTGTCTCCTCTGTTTTACTAGAAAACACTTTTTAGCCACCAGATTACTTTTTTGTTAGAAGCCAATGATGTGATGCTGGAAATGATTTTGTAAAAAATACTCTGAAGTACAAGGTGTTGGGTTTGTTCCTGTTGGTATATGGTTGTTTAAAAAGACAGAAAGAAACAAAAGCAAAGCAAAACAAAAACCTCCCTGGGACTGAAATACTTTGTATGTGTTGTTATTTGCAGTGCATGCCAAGACATTCATGGGCACCAGAGCCAACCTGGCGAGCTAATTAAATATATAATGTATGTGTTTAAAACAGCCTTATAAGGAGCATTGGAAATCTGCAAGATGAGCGAATATCTTATAACTTCTTCCGCAGGTGCGAGGATAGCTACAAGCCATGGACTTTCTGTCCTGCTTCTTGTTTGTGGCTTTGTGAAGGGTGCTTTGCTTTAATCTAAAAGTGCTGACTTTTTCCAATATCACTTTCTCTTCTTAAAGCAAAGAGCAAATCGCCTGTAAAATCCACGGAGCGGACAGCAAAGTTGACCCTAACCTCCAACCACCACTCTGCACCCAATGTACTCTAAATCTCTACACAAGGAGCACCTTCTTCAGGAAGTACAAACAAAAATACTAAATAAATAAAATAAATAAATATTATAAAAAGAAGAGGATACCACGTTTTCTTGATATATCTTATTTTCTTTGGCTTATCACTGATCTTTAATTTGAAGAGAACTGGTGTGATGTAATCAAACATTTTGTAACAGCAAGACCTAGTTTTCTTTCGGCAAGGAGAAGCCTCATCCTTGACTTCTCAGGGGTTGGCCTGCAAGTCATCAGTATTACAGAATTAACCATGGATGACATTTGGTTTCCTACACTGAAAGAACCATGCCAGCCTGGAAGCAAACAGAGGTAAAATAATGAGACAAAACATAGTGATTTAACATTGACCCAAATAAAACACCCCACAAACTTTATCAATTTTATCTTTTTTTTTTTTTTTTTTTTTTTTGCATT
>VZRU01010604.1:360079-399226 GCA_013398155.1 Pedionomus torquatus
AAAAAAAAAAAAAAGAGAAAACAATCTAAACCTTTGTTATTTGCAGGATGGGGGAACATTTGTCCATGACATTACTATTGGTAAATGTCAAATGTTGTTTACAGAGCTAAAAGCATTAAGAATCAAGAATGGGATCATCATACTTTGCAATATAAATTTTTAAAGGTTAATCTTCCATGATTAGCTTAGCTAAACAATGCTAAGTACAAAGTAAATTGCTTAATGCAAGTCACCACAAATGGCTTCAGTCTTTTGTTCTGAGCTTTTGAAATATTGATTTTTTTAATTTCACAGTCATAAAGTTCCCACATACATTCACATAGTTTATACATAGGTTTCCTAGAGCTCTTCATCTAGACAGTACAAAAAGAAAAGAGCAAAGAAGACAGTTAAATTTGTCTACAATAATGAATCACAATCGTTTGGTAGAGTTACAAAGAAAGAGAAGTGTGCTTTCTTGAGAGTCAATTATAATTGCAATCTCATTTCATTTTCTTTTTGTGCAATTCTTTTTTTGCTAACTTTTCGATCTAAAAAAGACACTACTATATTTCTTACTACTCACTTCTTACAAAATGAAAGAGAACTAAAAAATGTTGGTTTTGTTATGAGAGAAATTGAGGGAAAAAGTATTTTTTTCATTTAACAACTTTCTAAATGTTTACAGCGTCTTATCACTTCAAAATATTTCTGCTCATAGCTTTATGGGGGATGAGCAACAGAGAAACTGGTTTGTGTTTCAGCTTGACTTTCTAGCTCTGAAAGGAGTCTTCTGTAAGGTCACAAATACAGTAGTTTCTCCTGTAACTACCAGTGACAGGTTGGTTTGAGTTTTGAAATGATAAATACTTGCAACTCAGAATACTTTTCCATAGAGTTATAAATGTGAAGAATGCAACTTCAAATAAATCTAGAAGAATATCACAAGCTATTAATCTCTCAAAGACTTCAAAATATGACAAACACTTTGATCAAAAAAGGTGGGGTTTTCTCTTAATTTTTTATTATAACTCACTACTTAATAAGTAAGGCAACGTTTACAAAATTTTGTAAATATTATAGATTGTTGGTTGGGTTTTTTTTAAGTATTTCTTAGCACTCAAGAAAAAGAGAAAAGGCTTAAAAAGTGACACAAGAACATTCTAAAACTGTGTATGTGTGAAGAGCTAATTGCATTAATGTGAAAAAACAGACAATAACCTCTCAGCCATTCCTGTTCATTCTAATTGGGTTTGCAAAGTGCCAGGGAAAGGAGGTGGCCAGGAAAAAACTGTTGGAGTGATTCTGGCAATGGTGATCTGATCTTTGTCTTTAACCTTTTCAGTATACTTCTTGGAACCAGCAAGGGCATAAATTCTGAACAGACTTACGTGCAGCAGCAGAAATAACATATGCAATAATGCCAACAATCCTGTGCAAAGCATAGGACCTACCGAGTTTACTCAGTGGCCCTCTGCACATGGGCAAAACAGTTGGCATTGTCTGGATTCTAGAAATTCTGAATGCCTAGTTAGTATGTATTGGACGTCTCATCACACATCATAGAAGGAGCTGCTAGATATAGGCTGCTCTTGCCTCCCAACAGGATTTGTCTAACTAGAAAAGTTGTTTCCTTTCTAAGGCTCCTAACCTATAGGACAAATAAAATATACAATACTGAAAAATAAAGAATGTTGAACAAAATTCCTCAGGTATCTCCCTCACTTTGTGTGTTTCTGATTGACACTTCTTACATGGAAGTTCAAGAAAACTGCTCTCCTCAGCAATAACCTCCACAGATGAACTTGGAGAATACTGTTTCACCTGAAGTTTACAGTCCTACTTTATTACTTTTACTTTCCACAGGTATGCCAACATTTCACAAGCAAATGAAGAGAAGAAAAAGCAGAAAATTATGCCAAAACCTCCCCCAAAACAACATAAATTCTAAAATATCTCTTGCACAAAAATTAATTCTTTTAATGGACATATTAAAGAATCACTGATTTCTTATAATGAATTTTAAGCAGACATCCAGGAATTTATGCTCTATTTGTTTAAAAAAAATAACAACTTTAGAGCTGCTTGCAATTTAGTAAATTAAATGCTATTTAGTATGTTTAACTATACAGTTAAGCAATATAGGTTATCTAACACATTTGTTATGAAGATGTACACAGAATGGACACAGAATTATAGACAGACCTGCTAATGGTAACACAGAATTTTTTACCACAGATGGATGAAGCAGATGGATGATTTTTGTTTTCTTCACACTTTCCCTACTGATCAGCAGTTGCCAGCAGTAATATCAATGTCTACCCCAGAAACACACACATGCAGTGGGTTTTTTCATTAGCCACTTTTCCTTCATCAGACTAGGCTTTTGGTAGTCCTCAGAAATATGTAGCACACAAAAAACCACAGGTGGATAGAGAGAATAATGTAGGCCTTCAATTTTTTTCACTAGAAAAATTAAATTAAGCTAACCATTTCCTCAGGAAAAGAAAGATCATGTTATTCTGTAAGATGACTTTGTTATATACAAGTCATATTTGAGACAGTGTTCAGAAAGATTTACTGTTACATTGCCACAATGAAGACTCTACTTGAAATATTCCCATTGTGAAATTCTAAAATATCCTGTTTTGCTCATTTTATCATGGATTTCTGCATTGTACTCTGTATTCTGTTTCAGCAAATTAAGTTATGAGACCATACAACATTGCTGAAGTGGATGAGAAGTACTTGCACAATCCATTTTACTAGGTCAGTTTTGAGGGCTTTGACTTCCTAGTTGTAGGGTGGTAATAAGCAGATGTAGTGGAAGAAAGGTTTTAAAGCAGTCACAGTTATCCCTGGTGATCAAAAAATCCCACAGAACAGCCAAACCATGTGGGGAGATTTCAAAGGAATGTCATCCAGAAAGCTGGCACAAGATCTGCTGATGAAGCAGCACACAAAGCACCTTGTGTAGGTGAAGCTATGCCAATGGAAGAACACAACACTGGAAAGACAGAATAAATAAGCTAGCAACTCCTTTTCTCTCTCCATGTTCTATCTACTGTAGAAGACTCTTCTAGTAATACTTATATTAGTAGGGTATATAAGTTTCAGATCTTCATTACCCATCTGAATCTACAACTGGAGTGGTTTGTTTCTGTACTAACTGTAGTCATTAGAGAAAGAATGATGCTCAGTGTGACAGGATCAATGAGAACATCATTGTAATGGTTAATGGGTAAACAAGTGGAAAATATATCATGACATATATGAAACAAAATATATAATAAACTGAAAATAATAAAGCGACATGACACACCTTTCTGCTGCATGCTGCTGAGTTGTACTACATGCAAGTTTGGACTCACTATCACTGACAGCACCAATATCAGAATGTGGTGGTGAGATAGAACCCTACCTCAAAATGGAGCTGTGATGGCTGAAGCTGCTATATCTTAAGAAGTAGCTATACAAGAACTTAAGATAGATAGCAAAATTTTGAGTGAAACTGGACACTTGCAAAAATAATAATAAAATCTACAAATTCAGTAGAAGAGTTTTTTTCAAAAGGCTTTTGTGGGCAAATGTAAATATTGATGTTTCAGGACTGAATGTAATAACATCTACAAGTGGTAAGGAATAAAATAACTTTTAGGCATATTATTTCACGAGATTTCTTTTGCCTATCTCTGAGAAAATTATAAATACGGCTGCTACTGAACACTAAGTACTGAACTAGGTGGACCCTGTTAGGTGCATCCAGAAATGAACAGTGCAGAGATTTCAGAAATTTTTCTGACTGGGAAAATGGATATGACCATGATGATGTCTAAGACTGTAAAACTATAGTATGCCCTTTTAAACTTCCCCAAAAGGAAGACTTTGTTGGTTTATGAACTTAAAAAAGTTAAAAACAATTTACTCTCAGCATTTATTGGTGGGGAGAAGGGTAGATGTGGTGATTACTTCAATATATCACAAGTAGAGCATTAACACTAGCACTTTAAGGCAGTGTAACAGAGACTTTTGATTTTTAAATGCATAAGCTGTTGTAATGAAGTTGATTGATAGTATTATTTTCTGGTTGAAAACTGGTTGAAAGTGCAAGCAAATTATTGAAAAACAGAAGTGTCAACTCAGCCAGAGATACTGAGCCACACTGATAGCTACACAGCTAGGAGAAATGTACCTTGTATTGACTTTTAAACTGATTTCTATCCTCACTATGCAGCACATATTTTAGTAGAAATAAGTAGCCTAGCCTCAGTCCTAATGGAGTTACATCAATCTTGCCACCAATTCATTTGAACAAGAGAGAAGGCCATTGATGAAAATGAAAGAATGTAGAAGTTAGATAAAACAGATTAAGATTAACAGATAAAGTTTAAATACAGCTAGACTGTCAGATAAATTATGATCACTATCACCTCCTGTCTGTCTTGCAGGAACTACCATGGAAGCATATTTTTGTCTTCTAGTATCCCAAGCTGCTAATCCTTTTGCTCTGCCACCCCCTTCATTTTCTGTTTTTTTTTTTTCTCATGGATGTTTTTGCAAAGGAATGTATAAATATGATGTGCTCAATTATTAATCATGTATCATTCAAGCCTGGAAAGAAGCCTCAGAAATAAAAATGCAGAGAAGACTTAGAATTAAATCCTACTTTACCTAAAAATAGCTAGTTCCTGTATCAGCCACATCCTGTTGACTTTTATCACTGAAGTACCAGGCTGGAATTCTAAGTATTCACAAACCGTAAGACATACTTACTCTCTTAAAAAAAAATAATTGAATTAAAAGCTAGCCCAACACACACTCAGGTGCCTCCTTCTGCTGTACTGGTACAAAGAACCTACTGTCTTTTGAAATTGCATCTGAAGTCATGCAATAATAAGATTTGTTTGCCCAGATTAGAGAAGACTGATATTAAGAAAGCAAAGCAAAGCTTTTGGGTGGCCAGCTTGAAGAGGCCTGATTAGAATTTACTAAATTCTAATTACTAAATTTTCTGTATCATAAAAGATCAGATTATTTAAAACATCACCAGCATAATACCTACTAAAACTAAGAACAAACAAGTTCCATTTACTTTTGAAAATGCAGGTCAGTTCTGAGATAGGGAGTACTGGAGTTGCTGCTGCTAATAATAAGGGCAAAGTAGGACAAGCATGTTCCTAGGGTATACTTTCTTATCTCTCTTCCATGAAGAGTATTCCCATTACATAAGGAGACATTGCTTCCCTTCTGTTCTCAGACTGGATGTAAATGACAAGGTTTTGGTAGTTTGGGGGCTGCAGTGGTGGCCTCTGTGGAATGAGGTCAGGGATTGCCCTGTGCTAGACAAAGCCAGTTCCGGCTAGCTCTGCAACAGATCCACCACGGGTGAAAGCTGACTCAAAAGCCACATGTATAGTGCTTATGGGAAAACATATTTAAGAAAGGTCAGACAGTGATGGGGAGAAAAGAGAGGAGAGAACAAAAGAGTAAGAAACAACAAAGGGAACACCAAGGTCAGAGGAGGAGCTGCTTTATTTAAGAACAGGTACATCCCTGAAAAGACTGCAGTCCATGGAGAGCCCACACCAGAGCAGAGGAAAAAAAGTGAGAAGTAAGGAATGGCAGAGGGAAACTGCTATGTACTGACTTTAACTCTCCTCCTCCTGCCCAGCATCACTGCATGATGTGTTTCCTTGCTGAAGGGACTGAACATAACCTATAGCAATGACAAGGACGAAGGAGAATTTAGAATGAAGTTGAGTATGGAAGAAAGGGAAGGAAAGTTGTTTTCCTTAAGTTTATAAATTTTGGTTTATTGATCTTATCTTTCCAATATCCAAATCAATAATTACATATTCATTTTGATTGCCAATAAATCAATTTATCCCACATCAAGTCTTTTTTTACCCACAGTGGTAATGGGAAAGTGATAGTCCCATCTCCATCTTGATGATCCAAAAGGTTTCTTGTTCTTTTTCTTCCTCTTCTTTCCCTGTCCCACTGAAGAGGGGGAGTCAGAGAGTGTCTGAGTGGGAGCTTGGTTGCCAGCTGGGACCAACCCATCACAATTCTCCTTGTTCTGGAAAAGATGAGTGAAAAAAGAAAAATAAAGACAGTCTTCTCACATACTCTTAGTTGAAGAACACACAGAATGACACATGACAGACTTTTCTTTAATGTCAACTTCTCTAGTTTTGTCTAAGGTTTTTGATAAATGTTTTTGAGTGCAGGGCTGCATCTCAGAGGCAAATGACTCAAAGTCATATGTGAGACACTTGTAAACTATGTCATCCTGCCTGGTTCATAGGCATTGTTTAAGCATTCCAGAAATTTGCATTCAAGTGCAATCTCAGATTGACCTAATCCCTATCCTGTCAGCAACTAATCAGGCAACCTCCTCCTTCATCAATATAAATTTTGGATTACTCATCTCTAAGCCACACAAATAGAATGTCTCTTGGATTCTAGCTTCTTGTTTCCTTATATTCATCACAACCATTTTGGAAAAGAAGCAGTTCTCTCATCCTGCTAAAATGACTCTTTAAAAATTTTCAAGAGAATTACTGGTTTTAAAATGTAGAAGGTTAAATGGCAGAAGTTCTATAATAAAGGTTGGTCAACAAAGTGGTCATCTATGAAACACAGCCTTTATAAGCAACAATCACAGAAGCGAACTAACAATGTTTATCCAGAAATCCTTGCCATATGTATACTGGGCTGACTACCTCAAAGAAGCTAGTGTTTCCTTGATCAGTGCCTGTCTCTGAGTACCGATAAGGGTGATGATTCAATTTTCTTCTTCGTGTTACTTTCCTTCAGGGTGATCTGTTGTTGGGTCTTCTGAATGTTTATTTACTCATGCATTTATTTTTCATTACAGTTCTTTATGTTTCTTATAGGAAGGAAGAAAAGAAAAGGTAAGAAGAAACTTTTATATGTCTCCTGACTAGAAATATTTGTCTCCAGATGGAAATGAATAAGACTATTTAGTGTGGGGAGCTAGGGTGAGAAGACAGATAGACAGTGTCAGGTCAGAGGGAGAAACCAAGACTATTTTTCTTTTGCTGCCTTTTAAAAAGGAGAGAGTAGCAATACTAAAGCTGCTTAGAAGCCTCTCAAGGACTAATATTTGGAGAGCGGAGCTCTAAAGCTAGCTAGAGGCTGGAGCATTTTTATCAATGAGGGAATCTTGTCAATATAAAACAATCCCTTCATTAGTTGTATGAGAAAAGATATAAGAAAGAAGAATGAGATTTCAAGTCTTTCAAATAATAAAGTGATCAAATTAAGTGGTCACCTAACCTTCCAACCACTGGCTGAGAAGGGACTTTCAGAAGAAGCAGAGAATTGGTTACATTTAGAATTTAGTGCTGAAACACCAACTCTCAGGTCTTTGAATATACTCGGGCCACAGTTTTTCCTCGGTTAGGCAAAGGACTTCAACAATGATAAGAGAGAATTTTGTAGCTAGTAGGAGGTTTTTCAGTGTCAAATTGTCCTCTTAGAATCTGTTCTGAAGCTTATTTTGTGGTGTTAAATGGCAGGCATTGTGAATTGCCTCCCATACTGCTATATTGTGAGATTCAACTTTTCTTCAGAGTCATTCTGTGCATCTGATTATGATGGTATTAAATGATACGGGGCAAATCACTAAAAAGGCCTCATACAGACAAGGGTGAAAATGTATAAAAGTAAGGAGTTTAGACTGTGTAAAACAGGAAAAAAAATTGGTAGTTCTGCAGTGAAGGGAAAAAAAACAGAAGATAAGGAAAATTCTGATAACAATAAAACTATATATTACCAATGGTTTGGAACAGAAGAAAAATGAAATCCAAAATATTCCATTTTATCTGATGAGAAAGTGGAAAAGCTCAAGTGTCTCTGTACTTAACACATTTCTGTGGCACTAGTTAAACTATATAACATACAAAGGAAGAGAGAGATAAAAAGAAAGCAGTTTTCAGCACTCGGTCAATTCTGCATGGTAAAAGGAACAGAAATTGTCAGATAAAACTCTACATACTACCAATAAAATCAACATAAGTATATTGATCTGGCTAAATCCCTATGAACATGTCACACCTGTCTGCAGTTACGTTGGTGCATGCTGAATTGGTAATCACAACATGCAATTAATTGTACTTTAAGATTTTCCCCACATATTAGAAAAAAATAATATTTTTAAAATATATTTTTATCTCATTAGAGAGTCATATATGATTTCTGCATATTTATATATTTATATATGCATATTTATACATGATTTCTGCATATTTAGCTATAAAGCTGCTTTTCCTTGTGGAAAAGAGAAAGATGAAAGGCGGTATAATAGAAGTAAATACAGGTGACATAAAGTGTGATGGACTGAAATTGTTTACCCTGTTTTGTAATGCAGGATACAGAAGGTGTCCCACTAAGCCGGTATGAACATGTTTCAGTCTAACAAGAGCAGGTGCAAAAGACCCCACTAAAACTGATGTGTATCCTAGGAGTTCATATAGATTGATTGGGAGACTGAAAAGGTTTATGGAAGAGAAATTTGTTATGGGTTACAAATGTAGTGAACCATGTATAGTCAGGAAATTTCTGAAGTGAAAATAGCTGGAGGTTGATAGCATTAGGCAGAAGTATCATATTGTAACCTTATCCTGCCCTTCCTCTTTCCAAGTCAGTGACTTATGGATGCTGTTGGATACAGTACACAACATGGCCTTTGATGTCAGCCACTACAGGTGTTAAAAGTATATTTAGTTTTGTAATTGCCATCACCCACTGGTGTCTCCACATGAAACTGTAAATGTGTTTTCAAAGCTATTTAACTTTATTAATTTAATACAATCTAAATAACTACTCCAGGAATTCTGAAGAGTTTTTTTAACCTGCAACTTTTCTTCTGTTTGTACCAGTTCCAGAAGGGAAACTTGTTTGTTTATCACATTTTTAATGTATTACCCAAAACATCTATAGAGACCATGTTTCCTTCTCCCTGCCTCTTCCAACAGAGTTTTCCACCCGTGTTATTTCTACTACTCTCAGCTTCTCAGAGATTCTGTCCTATATGCATTGGGTTTTACTGTTGTGCTGAAATCACATTCTGTTTTGCTTATTTTTCTTCTACTTGTAAACTGAAAATTTGCAATACTTTTCCAGTTAGGTATCAGATTTAATCATGTGAACAGTTTTTCTTGGATTCCAGTTCCTTTTTTAACACTGTGACTTTCATTATTTAGAATCGGTTTTAGATAAGTAACTGATAGGAGAAACTTGTAGTTTTCTACGAAGATAGCAAGAAGTAGAGATTTGAGTAGAGAGTAAAGATTTGCTGACCCTTGGAAAATTCTACAGGTAGAGTTTTAAAGTAAAATTTAAAAAGTTTTATATCCATTTTAAGGTAAAAGTTTTATTTCCGTAGTTTTGTCTCCCAACAACAACATTCTGCTGCACTTGATTGTTTAGATGTATCCTTGGCCAACACTTAATCTCTTACTAGTGACATACATCAAGCTGGCTAGTCTGAAAGGATTTTGGTCTGGAATTTATTCTAGAAAATTTTTCATGTGCGTACAAGGTGAGTTAAGACTTCGCTGAGCAATGGAAATCCAGTTAAACTGTTCATGTGGACACAGTCATAATCTTCCATTTTTACGCACAGAGAAGCAACACTAATTCCTTAATTTTAAAAATTGTTCTGCATAACTGTGCAAATCCACCAAACTCTCAATTTAATTTCTCACATGGAAAGTTTCCCTCTACACAATATTATTCCTATACCTTGATGACATGAAGTAACACAAAGCATTCCATTGAATAAGATCATGAACTGTCTTTGGTTTCCAGGGTGGTAAATTTGACCTCAGTATCCATTTAGCTATCTTGCAGTTTATTATTGGCCATATATCACTTCTTTATTTTTCTTTCTTTATTAATACTGTTTCCTATTAATAATAATGATGATTTACATCCATATATTTCTCTTATACAGTTCTAATATACTTTACAAACCATACATTAGAATTACTTTATCCTGCATTGAATTTTATCCACATCTCAAATGACTATCAAATAACATTCTACAACACCTTCACAGAGGTTTAAAACAAGAGATCAATATATTAAGGTGAAAATGCAAGCATACATTTAAAAATATATACAATTTATGTCACTAAAGTAGAATTACATTACTCTCACAGAGAGAACCAAGGAAAATTTGTCAATCAATAACAGGCAGAAGCTTTCATTTTATTTGACATTTTACTTTTATGGTTTACCATTTATTAAACAGATAATTGTTTAAGAGAAAATATTTACCTCTCTTTTATAAGATATCATACTTATTTCCTGATTTAAGGTTAGAAGTTTATTATGATATTAAGAACCTATCTTAGGGTAACTTTGAAAATACGAAAATACTCATGCTAGCAATAGTGGCACAGCACCAGTTCCTAAACAGACTGAGTTTTCAACATTCAGTATTGGATCTGCAGACACATCTTGTTTCTATCAGTGTCTCCCTAATGCTAAGAACAGAAAGAATGGATATTTTTTTTAATACTGAATTAATTCCTACAGCCCTGACTCATACAGTGTCTACCTCTATCAAGCTGCATCACCTTCAGTAACAGCACCCAACTCTATATATGATGGAAATGAAGAGTAGATTTACGGCAGAACACTGGAAGAGGTTGCCCAGGGAGGTGGTTGAAGCCCCTTCCCTGGAGATATTCAAGATGAGGCTCGATGAGGCCCTGGGCAACCTGGTCTAGTTGGGGATGTCCCTGCGACTGCGGGGAGGTCAGACTAGATGACCTTTAGAGGTCCTTTCTAGCCTGAACAATTCTATGATTCTATGAGATTCAGAGTTGCTTACTAGCTCGCTTACTTCGAACTAGTGAAGAATCCAAATCAGTTGTAATACCAATATACTGTTAATAAAAATCAATGAAGTTCACAACCTGAAAAAGGAGCTATAACAATTTGGTATTCTATATTAAAAAATACACAAGTTTTGCATAAAATAACCCTAAAATAATGGTACATTTCTTAAAAGAAGAGAAAAAAAAAATACTTCAAAGTACATCATCCAGAAAAATTATAATCAACACAATTTACTTCTGCTTTCTGCTTCGTGAGATACTGTGGCTTAATAATACCTATCCATTAACTGATCTTAATTTATCCTTTATTTCTGTATCTATATACATTTACAGCTAGATGGTTCAATGAACAGAATGTACACTATATGGCAAAGGCTTTTCTAAGTCATTATTTACCTGCACAGCTTTGATAGCTCCAAACCCTTTTTCAACAGAGTGCTATTTTTCTTTTAGCACTGATTTAATGAATGTCCCTAGAGAGTCCATTTCATTAGTGACTTTTAGAAGCAGATTAGACAAACAGTTATCACAAAGTTTGTTGTACAGTTCACACTGTATTGGAGCAGAGGAATAAACTTGGTGAGGCTCAAGGTCCCTAGAACTTACCTGCTAGACTTTTACAAAAGTTAACAACAGTCAAATGTTAGAGATGACTTTGACTTCTTCAGGCATGAATCAAAGCTATGACATATCAGTGATAGCTTTTTCAATCAATTCCAAACTATTTGGGACTTAGCAACACAACAGTGATTATTCTAATCCATATTTTTACAGTCGTTTATATTTTTTATTGTTATAGCATAAGTTGTCAGAGATTATGATAATATATATTGTAAATACATTACAAATATATTTTGACATATATATACATTACAGAGTATCAGATGGCAATATGTAATCGAAGTTGCCAAATGTGTTTTGAAAGCTATGTTTATAGCCCAGAGAGCTACTCAATGATTTATTGAAGGGCAGACATCTGGATCATTATAGTATCTGTATGAACAAAAAATAGACAGTTGATTTCACAGCCATTTTTGACCTCTCTGAATAATTTAAATCTGACTATGCAAAAACTCTTCCCCAAGCAGACAACAGCATTGTACTCATGTCAATTATTGTAGGCAGTCAATGTATAGCTGCTGAATAAGTGATTCAATTCTTACAGAACTGGTATTTAGTTCTGGCATCTGTTTTTCTTGGCTCCCTTCTCTGCTGACTCTGCCAGCTTCTTAATCTGCCTCCCTTTCTTTCTGCTATATGCATAGGCATTTTTCTATTGCCTCTCAATTCTCTGCACCAAGCAACACATTGACCTGTCTGCTTTTCTGTGATCACATTTTTTCAACAGTGTGCAACTCCATCTATAATTTCAACAAGGTTGTTCAAGTTTCAGCACATTGTTTGATTTTGATTCCCCTCAACATTCCTCCATACACAAAGGACTGAGAGACAAAATACAGAAATATCCAAGTTCACTATAAAAATAGAATATTTGGGGTAACAATAGGAATTTTTCCTCCATAGTACATATTCCTTAAACATATAATTAATAAAATGCCAGGACACCATAAAAGACATTCAAAACCTACTACTTTGAAACTAGAAAGGCTGAAGAGGCATCAGAGATTATAGGTGTCTAACGGGGTTTTCACAACCGTGTAATCACTTCCTTCTCCTTAATTTAAAGGGTGCAAGGGCCATTTAATCTATATGTATTCTGAGAACCTAAGCAGCTATCAAACTTAGACCCACCAGCTGCCTAAATACCTATAGAAAATGCAAAGTCTATCCACACTACAGAGCAATACAAGTTAACACAACTCAATACAGTGTAATACTGCTTAAAACTGCCCAGAATCTAGCAATCTCTGTAACCTACCCAGCTTCAGGCACAATAGTTTAAAACGTAAACACAAGGGTGGTGGCCAAGGTCAGAGACAAAATACAGAACTGAAGGTTTCTGAGCTCTCATCCTGAAGGATATTTCTAATGTTAATCCAGAACTCTAATTAGGTAGTCTAACAAAAAAACCCCTCCATTCAAATAACCAGTTACGGTCACTAAATCAAATAGATTCCAGCTACCGCATAACACAACAGTAACCAAATGGCAGCTGTATTCACTGTTCACTTTAGCATTACCAAGCAAAATATTTGCATGCAATGTAAACAGAAAGAGAAGGCAGTTCAAAATTAAGTTATTGGAAATGGAGAACAGAAAAACAATTGGTAATGATGACCATTATAACCAACATTCTCTACACAGATGTACATGCAGGTGGCTCTCAGACATGAGTAGATGAAGTGAAGCTGTGTTTTTGGGAGGGATTTTGGGGAGAGTTGAGGGACTGCTTCCCATAATAATGAAAGGATGGAGGAAAATTTCTAGAGGTATCTGTTTTGCGGGGATTGTATGTAGTGATTATATTCCGATGCATTTGAGCTCTTGTTGTCACCATCACTGGGAACAAAAAGCCACCTTGAGAAAAGTAAGATCTTAAATCATTATGGTAGGTGGCTCTGATGACCTATTTTATTGTTACTTAATTGATTCAGTGAGGTCACAAAATTCTTGAAAGATTCTGTGGAATCCTCCAGCAATGTCAGGGCAAAAATTAAAGGAAGTTTTGACCTTTCTAGCTCGTTTAGAGATCTCAGATTATTATCTCCTCATTTTAGTGTATGCCTGCCTCCTGGACTCTTATCCGCAGAAAAAAAGCCAACAAATTCTTGATCACCAGTGGTATAAAGAGTATATTTTCCTATGTATTTTTCAGTAGTATTGATACAACTTCACCAAATCAATCACTTGTCCCTTTGACTTTCACAAGTCCTTCCAATTTATATCATATTACAAGGCCTGTTGAGCTAACTGCTTCATCTTCTATTTGGCTACTCAATTAAACACCACTATTTTTCATATGCTAATAAAGGAGGTTTTTTTCACTGTTTCAGCACTTTATAATCCTGTGTTACTTTCTCTTATTTAAAGAAGTTCATCATCATTAGTTTACAAACTTAGTGACATTCAAAATGCCACATCATTCCCTTTAGGCTCTGAAAGTAAAATAGCAGGGTTTACTTTGGGATTTCCATCAAAATCCAATAACCTCACTCATACATTTCACATTTGCTCTGCTACTCAGCATATGAAGGAAGAAAGCCTCTACAGAAGTCTGCTTTACTTAACCACATTTATTAAAGGTATGCTTTTGTGTCCTGTCCTTTCCCAAGTAAAATTAACTTGTACTCTTAACCCAGCAATATTTCCCTGTGTCTGATTGGTATTCCCTACTCCTGAACCCTGGCAATATTCTGCTAAGAATCCCCAAATGAACCTGTCTTTCCCTTTAGTGTCAGGTGAAACTGTATCTATCTGTTGTACCTCATCTCTGAACACTATGGGACATAAATTCCGATATTTCATAGAACATTTTATAATCATTAGGATATCCTTTTAGAGAAAAGTGGAACAAAAGAGGCTGGTAAGAGAGGAGAATCAAGCAGGCACATAGGTCATTTGGCTCCATAGACTTAAAATTATTCTTCCATCTGCCAAGACAGCAGTTAAATACAATAAACTTAATCCCGGACAGCATATCTCAGCAAAATTTTCCAGAGCTTTTACATTTCCTTTAATAAAAATATTTTTAAGAGGCATACCATCATTTCTTACTCTCCAAATGACTTATTCACTGACCTTTACTGACTATAAGCAATCTTAGTAATATTTCAAATGCTATCAGAATATTTGTTTTATTTTCCAGCCCTACCTCTTTGTATTTTTGCTACTGGACATCACATTAAAGAAAATAAAACAGATAAAAATAAAATGCAGAGAATTCTCTTTGAGAGGCCAGATCATATTCAGAAGAACGTTACCAAAAGAAATAGCTTTGAATTCATAGGAGAATTGGTATTCTCCTCAAATCTTTTTTTTTTTTTTTTTTAATGCCCTATGTATATTCCCACCACTCTTGCAATTCTGTAAATTATGGACTGAAATTACATTAGCTTTTCATAGACAGTATATTGATGAGAAAGAGAGAATGATCATCACTCTCTTGCTATTTCCATGTTGTGATTTCTTTGGTATGATCTCTGTAAATCCATTGCAAATGTTATTTATTAAATAACTAGATTAATTAATGATAAGACCAAGTTGTTTCACCTTGACTAACATTCATAGACTAATATGGTTCTTCTGAAGTTTATGGAAGTTACATATTAAATACATAATTATATTTCAAGAATTCAGGTTTACACAAATAGGCAGTTTGCTCTGCCAAGCCTCCATTTTTAATTGAAATGAGTTAAACAGCTCATTCAAAACAAAGACAATTTCTTATAACTTTTCAGCAACTTCTATGTGTGACAGCAATGTGTAGAATTATTTTACTTGTAAAAATAAAACACATAATAACCTGTAAAACGTGTATAATATTTTACTTTATTTTACCTATTTTTTTCCTGCAGTTTAAGCAAGAACAGTTTGCCAAATTGATATTATGGTCTGTGAGTACTGAGTCCTCAAGAAGGAGTAATTCTTAATCCAGTTAAATAGTAACAAATTAGAACCTCAGCGTCTCATTCTGTCTTAATCATTTAAAGTTTAGAGTGAGGCTGTAACCTTCAAGATCCAGACCGATTTCAAGTTCAGGTTTGCTTCTATTATCTGTGCCTTTTTGTACAGTTGCAAAATTGCAGTACTTAGGTGCTCAGTGGACAGCAAAGCCTCTCCTAATTTGATATTATAATATGGATTTTGCCGACAAGCTAAATCTTGATAATATTGACTGCATATGCTGGCGTTAGCTCAGATAGTTTATGAGTTAACCTATGACTGTGCATTATGAAATAGAGACCATGGGGAAGTTCTGCTGAATTGCAAGCATGTCTAATATTCCATGCCTCCTACCAGATTCTTTGTTTCAGTTGCGAAATATACATCTTCTCTGTCATGGTAAAAATATAACTACTTGATTTTTTGTGTTACCAGAACTATATTATTCATGTTACTCTACATGTCCTAACTCTTAGGAGGGCCTTATCTCTTGCATGTTCTGCCACTAGATTTATAACACATTCCTTCCTACAACTGACTTTTGTCTCTCATTTGCATAATGCTCAAAGTTAAAGCTGTTTTCCTTCCTTGGACTTGCATATCTTAAGTTTAACTTGATTAGTTTAATTGGTATTTTTCTGCTAAATCTGAACAATTACAATCAAGCACAGCAAGAACAACATTCATTTTTTCCCTAGTATTCTTGAAGCTCAACAAGTCCTACTGCAGCAATTAGCAGGTATACTCTTCTTTCTGCCTTTTGGTAATTAGCTAGCATTTCAGGATTTTTACCAAACAAACAGGCTCTTAAGACATAAAGTTCACTGTGTATTCTCAAAAAACATCCTGCCTCTCCCCTTCTGAAATTCTGAAGAGCTTTTCAGTGCTTTATGAAAAAAGAATGACCATGAATCATAGGTAAAATACAATAAGTATTTGAAGCAACTGCCTACAGATATTATAGTAGTAGGATGCCACTAGTTCATCTTTTATTGCCTTCTATCTTCTGCAGAAATGGAGTCCAAGAAGGCTATAAAAATCAGTGTGGTATTTCCTGAGCAGAAGTATAAATAGAAAAAGCAGAAGATTTGCTTAGCTGTCAGCTGTAGTTTAGAATTTATGGTTTTAGCTAGTAATGACCAGTTCAGGATCTATAGATACTTTTAATTTAAAAGAGTATGTATTCTATTGCAATATAAGAAGCAAATTACTCAACTAATTGCTATACTTTGCTGCATCAAGCCTCTACAGAAATGCTTAACCAGATCATACTTCCATAAGGATGGCACCTTACATATGTTATGGTACTTGTCAGTATGATTTTGGAAGAAGCTTTGAAAAAGGTAAGTGGGCTGCCATTGGAGGACCTACAACACCAGAAAACCTAAACTAAGACCTAGCTAAAGAAATTAAACCTAGTCACATGTATTCACTCTCTCCCGCAAGTCTCTGGGGAAGCTTTTAATTTCTTATGGGAAGTGGATGGTGAAAAAAAAAAATAATCTTGATGGGGATAATTAAGTTATTTCATATAAGCATGGAATTTACATATGGAAATCAAGTTCTAGAAAATATTCAAGCTTTATAAGCTATAAAAGACATCGATTTGCATCCAATCTGTAAAAATTCAGAATTTTTTATAATTTTAACACATCTATTCACCCCATTCTAGCAGAGCAGTGAAAACTATAAAGGATATAAAATTGAAGTTTTTTGGACAACTAAGAAATAATTTATTCTGTGGCTCACAATTTTGCCTGATTTTCTAGGAAAAAACCTTCCATGTTGATGTTCCATCCATGCCGCTATATCAAATGAAAACCATGTTTCCTAAAAATTAGGATTTTTTCTTAGGTTTTCTTTCTGCTCTTATAGTATTCCCTTTAAGAATAACACCACAAATTGGTAGTAACAGCTTCCTGAGTATGAATCATAAGCACTAACCCAATGGAAAATGCAGTGTAATGTTTAATAAAGCCAGATTTCAGGCCGTGATTAGTGAACTGCTTGCACAGGTATGGGGAAAATTGTAATGCAGCTGCAGTGACTTAGGACTCTTCATGGTGGCTTGCCGTCCCATTTAGAAATTCTGTAACAACCAATAGTGCAACAGCCATTATGCATGTGCAAAGTGGAAATATTCCGCAACTTTATACAAGTTTTGCAATTCCGGAAGCTGGTGTTCAAGTGGGTATAAGTAGTAACTGCCTCACTTATTATATCAATCCAAATTTTAATTAATATTCAGCATTTGTCCTGAGAGTTCAACACACTTCCACAAGATATAAAGATCTAAACTGTTCTCCAAAACTTTGCTGACTGTCTAATGATTGTTCGACAACTAGCCTATCCAATGGTTACATAATCACTTCAGTTTTTTAAGGCTGTGAGGGGAAGATGTGATGTCTTGCATCTTACCCACAGAAAAAAAGTCATACTGCACAGCACAGGAAAGCTATGTTCTGTAGGTGGCAGATCCTCATAATGTCAGTTACCACACCAGGAAGAAGGGGGCTTGTGTCCAGGTGACAGTATGTATCTATGTATCTATAGGAAGGAAACAACACAGATAAATCCATACATCAGTCATGCGTGTGAACTCACAGATATCAGTCAACAAGTATAGCTTGCAGTGTTAATATGCTCTTACTGACAGTGAGAAGGAGCACAATTTTCACAATTTCTCTAAAGTCAGCAGAACCAGTTATGGAGCAAAAAAGCATACAACACAAACACAGGGATCTGATAAGTTTTAGGGAAAAAAAAAATAAGGATTTTGGTTCGGAAATTAAGGTTTTAGAGTATTATACGGTTCTTACTAAAATGTGCTACCTCATGGCATGAACCCTGAATAAAATAAATAAATAAATAAATAAATAAAATCTCCCAGGTGTGGTTTCAGTGACATCATTCAAAACAATCTTCACTTAATATAAGTCACAAGATGAGTATCTTACTGTCTAGGTCAGCAAACACAATTGCCTATTGTCAACATACCTTTCCCTTTTAAGTAGTTTCTGCCATCTGAACACGTGTTATATTGTTCCCACTATGCAGATTATACACTGTCACAGAATGCCAAGGAATGGAAGGTCATTGGGCAAGTTCCCCAATGTGCAGCATATGCTGCAGTCATGAAAACGGGAACCTCATCACCTACTATGAACGCAAGTTGTATCTGGCTAATGTGAAATAATTCGCTGTTGCATATACAATAAATATTAAAATCATCACCACAGTGTGAAATTAAGTGTCTGCCTGCTTTATGAGAGTTATTTGTATATTTGTTAATGGAACAGGCATTAACAAAGAGTCCATCTTTAATCAGATTTTATTGAGAAATGTTAGGAGAATTTAAGCTTAAGAGCTAAATTAAATTAAATCTTAAGAAATATGTTTTCTGGGTGCACTATTCAGCCTTTTCTACAAAAAATTTACTTCACTTATATAAATCAATAGAACCTTTGTCGTCTCTAAAAGAAATAAAATCATACACTACCTCTTATTAGTTATTAGACCATAGGGAATTCAGAACTGCTTTTTTCCTTATGCATAAAATTTTCAGTAATCTATAAAATACTCTTTCTCTGTGTACTGGAGCCTTTTGATGTGAATACTTGTGTTTCAGAAGCTGTAATTGCACCAGCTTGAATTGAATTACACACTTCCTTCCAGTGCTTCTAGTTTGCTCTTGACAATATTAGCTCTTACCAAAGTATCTCTGTAGTGATCCTAACTGGGAAACCCTTGCATGTGATGAGTTAGTGATCTATATAATTGTTTGAATGACCAAAAAAAGGGGATGTTCATCTACAGACAGGATCCACAGAATGTGCCATTGCAAAATGTGTATGAGGTCTGTTCAATGCTGCACAAAAGTAGGGTTTCCCAGCATCTGGAGGGATATAAGATTTACTCTTTGTCTATATTCTTCATTTTACTCTGCCTTATTAAAACAGCTGTTTTATTAAGCCATTTTTGTTAGGCCTTTCTTTCTGAGGTCCAGAAAGAACCTCTTTCTACCTCTTTCTCAGACATAAAACTCTCCTTGCCCCAGTGCAGAGAAAAAAACTCAGGGCTATTTTTGACTCATCTATCTTTTATAGTTCTTCAAGCAGAAATCGATTTGCAGAACATAATGATGCTGATTAGCTCATTTACCCAAGAAATCAGTCAAGGATCCTATAGCTGCAGAGCTGGAGTTCTGAAGTCATTTAATCTCTGAGCCAACATTTTGAAGTTGGGGCTCTTTTCCTTTTTGGGAAAAATAAAGTATATTATTATACCTCTGCTGAATGTTTAGCACAGATTAAAGCACAGAGAAAAGATGGTTTAAGAATCCAGCTTCTGAACTCCCCTGTATTTACTCAATGTGAACTTGTCGTGGTTTCAGCCAAATTTACCAAAACCTGATTGACAGATGTTCCCCCCTCCCCGCTTTGGGTCAGAGAGGAGAGAAAGGAGTTGAAGAGATTCAAGAGTTTAGAACAAACTAAACTACTTTAATGAAAATAATAATAATAATATAATTAAAAGGAAATTTAGGAAAAAGGGAAAAAGGGAGTATACAGTATATACAAAACCGTATCAAGCTCACAGGATGACAACCACGTCACCAGCAGGCTTCAGGAANCTGAAAATTATCTGACCTTGGTTCTTCCAGCAATAAGTCTAAACAAGGGCCTCTCTGCATACCATCCCTTGGTATAATCAGGTCTTATCACTGTGAGACGGAACAGCTCTGAACAATGTGCTGTTAATTTCAGAGTTTAGCTAGTTAGAAGAGGCCTAGCTAAGAAAGTAAAACTGTAAAACAGAAAATTGGTTCGTTTTACCCCAAACCAGGACAGAACTCTACAATTGGGTGCCTTTTAGCAATGGGAATACCATTGCAAAATATACAGCTGACAAAGCTCAGGAAGGCTGGAGAATGAAGACTGCTGTGTGAAACCTAAGAGCGGAATCCTTCAGGTTAGCCTAGAATTCCATTAAGGGAACCATTCTTGGTTAAGCCAAAACATTTCAAAAGAATTATTATTTGGGGAGCTTCAAAATCAATCATGCTGATAGATGGTTTTATTTGTCTGAGAACGGGCTGTTCCAGAACTGTGAGAGAGAATAAGGAACAACAGTGATGTCGACTGTGAGCCACTTGGCAACGTGGTGCAGCATGCACTGCTCTGCATCATGGTGGTGGAAGGACAGAAAGCTCTTAGAAAAGTAAGTGGATAGAATCAATCTCACATAAGACAGCCAAAGACCTAACTACTATTTTCATCTGAAGATTACTTCATTAAAAGAACTGATTCTCTCCGTTAAGCACCAGTCTTTGCTAATAAATATCACTGGTTTTGTTCAAGTATTCATGGAGTAATATTGAAGCAACAGATTTCCTTACAAAGTGTCCTGGGCAAGTAACTATTAAATTATACACTCTACAGGCTAGTGCAGAAACTCTTGCATATATAAGGATTCAGAATTAAGCTACAATCAAACTATGGTTTCCACTCAGTGTAAATGATGGCTTTAAAGAGTAGATATTCCTCATTTGACAATCTGCTACATGGCTACTCTAATGCTAATGGCACTGGGTCCTTAATGAGGCCAATGCTAGTAAAGGATTAATTTGGAGTGATGAAGGTCAGCTGCATCACATTCAACATACCTCCTACCAGCAAAGAAGCCTGGGGGGAAAAACTAATGGCTCATCAGTGGCCCAGATGTGCCTGCAGGAAAATGTTCATCTGGTTGTTCATGGTTGGGTTAAGTCATTTACAGAACCTCAGTGGAGCCAAGTGGCCTTAACCAGACTTAAGAATCTATTTTCTTTTTTAATTCTCACAGGAATCTCTGAATACTGTAACTACACTGCAATAATGAAAAGTTCCCCTCAAAGTAAAAGCGATTTCACACAAGTGCAGGGCAGCCAAGGGATCAGTACCAGCCAGCATGAGTTTATGAAAAGGAGGTCTTGCTTAACCAACCTGATCTCTTTCTATGACCCCATGACTAACTTTCTGGATGGGGGGAAGGCTGTGGACATTGTCTACCTGGACTTTGGTAAGGCTTTTGATATCATCCCACACAGCATTCTCCTGGAGAATATGTAGACAAATATATAATTTATACACTTTACTAGGTAAAGTACTGGCTGGATAGCCACGCTCAAAGAGTTGTGATTAAGTCAGTGAAAACCTGTTGGTGGCCGGTCATCAGTGATGTCCCTCGGGGTTCAGTTTTGGGGCCAGTCTTGTATAATATCTTTATCGATGATCTGGATAAGGGCATTGAGTGCACCCTCAGTAAGTTTGCAGATGAAACCAAACTAGATGGGAGTGTTGATCTGCTTGAGGGTAGGAAGGCTCTACAGAGGGACCTAGACAGGTTGGATTGATGGCCCAACACCAATTGTATGAAGTTCAATAAGGCAAAGTGCTTGGTTCTGTATTTTGGTCACAACAACCCCAAGCAATGCTATAGGCTTGGGGAAGAGTGGCCGGAAAGCTGCCCAGCTTGGGGGTGCTGGTGGACAGCTGGCTTAACGTGAGCCAGCAGTGTGCCCAGGTGGCCAAGAAGGCCAACAGCACCCTGGCCTGTATCGGGAATAGCAAGAGTAAGGAAGTGATGGTGCCTCTGTAGAGGAGAGTGGTAAGGCCTCACCTTGAGTACTGTGTTTAGTACTGTGCCCATCAGTATAGGAAGGATATTGAAGTGCTGGAGCATGTCCAGAGGAGAGCTACCAAGCTGGTGAGGGTGGTCTAGAGAACAAGTGATATGAGGAGAGGCTGAGGGAACTGGTCATGTTTAGTTTGGAGGAGGTTGAGGGGAGACCTCATTGCCCTCTACAACTACTTGAAAGGAGGTTATAGAGAAGTGGGTGTTGGCCTCTCCTCCCAAATGAAGAATGACAGGACCCGAGTAAATAGTCTGAAGTGCGGCAGGGGAGGTTTAGATCAGATATTAGGAAGAATTACTTTACTGAAAGAGTGGTCAGGCACTGGAACGGACTGCCCAGGGAGCTGGTTAAATCCCTGGAAGTATTTAAGAAATGTGTAGATGCAGCACTTCAGGGCATGTTCTAGTGGCTGAGATCGT
Source organism: Pedionomus torquatus (assembly GCA_013398155.1). NCBI lineage: Eukaryota > Metazoa > Chordata > Aves > Charadriiformes > Pedionomidae > Pedionomus > Pedionomus torquatus. The sequence continues at coordinate 382,591 of VZRU01010604.1, forward strand.
AGTGGGTTTTTGTGTGTGTGTGGTTGTACTTGATGATCTCAGAGGTCCTTTCCAACCCTGATGATTCTGTGAATCTGTGATTATTTAAAGATATTTCTGGAGGGTGATTTCTGCAGAATATTTCCCACTAGAAAATCAGGATGAAAAGAACAATTGATATATGTTCAGTAGAATCTATCCATTTAGCTCGGGCAAAATAAAGCAGGAAATATAAGAGAATGGGATAAAAGAGACAATGCCCCAGTGCCTTCAACAGTCACCGGAAGTATCTCACAAACATACAGTTTAATATTAATGCTATTCAAACAAAATATTCTGATGTGTGCTGAGGTATTTTTTGAATAGTTTCCCCTCAAAACATCAGGGGATCTGCATTTTCATTTTTGAGCAGATAAGAGACCCAAACAGTACATCAAAATATTAACACTTCCTTTGTGACAAAAATTCTCTTTACTGATCATTTCTACCAATGACTAGCAAGGATTTGTCTTTGATGAGTGAGAGCAGAAGTTAATTAGAAGAAAGGATTATGTGAACCTTGAGATGCACAAAGCTGAGATATTTCAGAGGATACAACACAGAGAAACAAATAAGACATAGAAAGAAAAGGTGTCAGCATATGAATTAAGTTCAGGATTGGGAAGCAACTGAAAAAAGATAATTAAATCATAGAATCATAGAATGGTTAGAGCTGGAAGGGACCTTAAAGATCATCAAGTTTCAACCCCCCTACCATGGGCAGGGACACCTCCCACTAGACCAGGTAGCTCCAAGCCCCATCCAGCCTGGCCTTACATACTTCCAGGGATGGGGCATCCACAACTTCTCTGGGCAACCTGTTCCATTGCCTCACCACCCTCACAGTAAAAAAATTCTTCCTAGTATCCAATCTAAATCTCCACCCTTCCAGTTTAAAATCTCCCCTCTTCCAGTTTAAAAGCTTAAGTACAGTCTCTCTGCTAGCAATCTCAATTTCTTTTTCTATCTTAACCCTCTAAACATCATTTATTAAGGATTCTTGTTACAGCTGAATCATAGACCTAGTACAGGATTTAACAATATTATTTAAAGAATACATTCTTTAATTTACATCAGTCTTTCTCTTTTCTACTAAAACAGTGCAAAGTAGTCTTCCCTTAGATTGCTTCATTTATTTAGGCCATGTCCTGTACACAGGTGCATCAACATTGAATTATTCCAATTATCTTCGTATTGTCATACACATGAAGAGAAGTTCAGTTATAATTTACTACATCTGTAAAACATCTGTCTGGGAAGCAGTATACACAAATTTAATCATCTCTGAAGTGAATCACCATTTCTTTCCACCAACATATCATAAAACCTTTCTTAATAAATAAAAAGTTTTCTTTTCTTCTGTATCAGTTCATTAGCCTCCTCTGAAAAGTCAAAATAAGTCCTGATACTTGTGCCATTTTATTTGAGAAAATTATTTTTGTCTTATTTCTCAAACTCTATAATCTAAAACACTGTCAAAAAAGATTTTTTTTTTTACTTGTAAATCCTTTGTGCCTAAGAAAATAATGTAAACTCAGAAATAAGGTAATTTTTGGTTTCTATGATGTAGTCAATCTATTTAGCTGGAGAGGACTAAAAAGCTTTATAGTCACAGCATTATAAACAGGATAGATGTTATATGTGTATGCATAAATCATAGAATTAAGTTCCAATATTTAGTAATTTACCTGTAGCATATATATAGCTGTGACAAACTCATTCTCTGCATAACCTTAAACAATCCTGCAGGTTATCGTGATTATGCTAAGTAGTGTTTACGCTATCCCACTGCTAAAATCATCAGTAACATTTAAAAAGGGTGTTTTTACATTTTTTTGTGTCCAATTCTAGAACTGTATTTACAATTGTGTTTAAATTTATTAATAATTTATTTATACATTTAAAAATTAAAATATTTTAATTGTTAATGTTGAAAAAGAAAAAGTTAAAAATTCAAAACCAGATCTGCTCCATTAACATATGTAGTAAGAAAATTCCATAATTATCATGATTAAATGATTAAAATTATTAAAATGATTAAAAATATAATTATTATGATTTAATGATTAAAACACTATTTTTAAGTGATAAAACTTTCAGTAGAATTCATATTCATGTTAGAAAATAAACTTATTTTTATATCAGATGAAAGATTAGACATGTTTTCCTTAATTTCCTACTGGAAATCACTGTGGTGAATGATAGTATTTGCAGAAGAATGAAAAGGGCAGAAGAAGAAAATTGTGCATGTTAAGAATAAGAAAGAGTTTTGTAAGCATTCTTTCTGAATTTATATGGTATCATATCCTCTATTACTTCAATAAAAGGAAGGTTCAGTGGCGTACTTCTAAGTAAGGATTTGAAAATCATATTGGAAAGTGGAAAATATTCATCAAGAGATTAATTTAGTTTTTCAGGCAGCTTGCACAATGTTAAAATTGTGTAGCACATGACATTTTAATACACGGGCAGGATAGACTCCTTAACTGCATGAAAAGCAAATGTACTTGCTTAGAGCAGGATACATGTTTATACAGAACGATGAAGAGCCAAAATACAAAATGTGCCTGTTTGCCAATACTTATTTCAGCTCTACTCCAACATATATATAGAAATGAAGCATCTGACTGCTAATGAGCAGCTGTGAGTTGAACAGTCTCCAGACTTACTATCTGAACATAAAGTTTTGCATATACTGCTTGTAAACAAAGATGTAGGGAAGTGCAATTTGACTTTAACAATGTGGCTTTCTGTGAGCACACTGACAATATACTCTAGTAACAGAATAACCTTCAATGAAATCAACTAGTATTAAGAATTTAAAAAGCTTCCAGGACTGGAGACACAGAATTTACTATAGGGTACCAACAGCCTTAATTTGGCTGAATAAGTACTTCAACATATGCATAAAGTTTTGTTGTGAAAAATTTTACCAGGTATGGTCCATAATGAAGAAATGAGTGAAAATCAGGAATGCTTCTGATCTTTCAGATGTATTTATTGCTTAAAGTTAATAAAAGTTCTTTCACACGCACTTTTTATGGAACAGACTTTATCAGTGTTATGTCTTTGCTTGCAAACCTTTCAGCCATTAAATAGGCAACAATACAGGTTTAACATTTCTCTCTCATGCTTTGGTTCATGTCTTGTGAGGTGGTCTATGGAAAATGGCAAGTGTTGAAGAGATCTATTGTAACCGAAATAAGAGTCAAATATTAGTTCCTGAAGAGCATTACTGGGGGGTTTCTATGAAATAAGGTAGGGTAACAATTTTCTTATAAGAAATGTATTTATAGAATACTTGCATTTCTCAAGTTGTATGTAATCATGGAATTGTCAGAGTCGGGAGGGACCTCTAGAGATCATCTAGTCCAATTTCCCTGCACAAGCAGGACTGCCTAGAGCACATTACTCAGGACTGCATCCAGGCAGGTCTTGAAGATCTCCAGAGAAGGGGTCTTCACAACCTCCCTGGGCAGCCTGTTCCAGTGCTCTGTCACCCTCACCATAAAGCTTTTCCCCATATTCAAATGGAACTTCCTATGTATCAGCTTGTGCCCATTGCCCTTCGTCCTGTCACTGGGAACCACTGATAAGTGTCCAGTTCCAATTTCCCTCAATATCCTTTCAGATACTTATAAACATTTATAAGGTCTGAAGAGTTTTCATGAAATCTAGTGCCTAGTCCACAAAACCTTTCATGCTTATTTAAAATGAATATGAATATGGATTTTGACTCATTCACACATGGTTACCTGGAAAATAGTAGATTGCTTTGAACATAACTCAAAAATAAGTTCTGCTCAGGAGCATTGGCAACTTTAACTGGATGCTGACTGATAAGTACATGAGTAGAGAGGTGAAAAGACAAGCCTTTGCTACCATGGATGTGCTGGAGTCTCCATTACCCCAGATCAAATTCAGTCTTTTGCCAACAGTTTGCATAGAGAGGGATAGATGATTAGTTACCTTGGGTCAAAGATGCAATGCTAAATTCCATACTTAAATGTGCCTTCTGCACATCACCTCTAAATAAGGTAAAATTTTCTGTGACCTTATCTGTTGCTGTCACTTGCCACTGTGAAGATCAATTTAACTTTACGGCATCCAATGCATCTTTTATTCTTTTTTGCTGCCACAGCATATCTCAGCATGATTCTTTCATTAAGTGCTCTTAAGTCCCCAGTGGGCCCTTAAGACTCTCAGGGTAACTGTAATAAAATGTACTCTGACTGGCTAGAAATTACTGGCTTTCCTGCAATCCTGGGAAAAACAAAAACAAAAACAAAACCCCCCCAAAAAAACCACAACAAAGATTGTAGCATTCTTAATGTTTAGGGATTTTTAAGAGAGAAAAAAAAAAAAAGAGGGGAGGTGGGGGGAGGAGGAAGAAAAATCAGTGTGAATACCTAAAGAGTACTATGAAAATTCAGAAAAAATCTAATAAACTGGCCACGAATACCTAGTGCAAAGCTGAATTCATTGCATGCAGCATAAAGACTGTGATTTGAACTCAGTCATAAAAGTAGAAATAAGGAAAAATCTAAGCCTTCATATAAGAAGTTCTGATAATATTTTAAATGTTAGATTAGGTCATATCATCCAAAATCCATTTTTTAATATATGTTTGCCTTCAGTTAACCTGGCAGATCTAGCAAACAAAATTAGTTATGTAAACCATCTACCCAATGTCACCTCAAAGTCACATAGAATAAGTAGTTACATAACTTCTTCAGAATACACTTCTTTAAACATTTTATTATTATTTTTGTTACATGCACACATTTGCTAGTATAGCAAACTGAATGCGTATTCTTAAACTTCAAATATTATTTAGTACTTAATAGTATTATCATCCATCTTGTTTTCAGCTTGCGAAGTCAGACTTCAAGTGGAGACTGGAGGAGAGATGATGGACTCCTTACCTCTTAATAGAAAATTACTCAAGAATCCCTGCTGTTTCTGCTTTGAAATTCAGTAGAGGGGGATTTAACACCAATAAATTATTCAGTACAATGTGCAAAATTAAATGCCATTTACAAATATTTTAAACATTAGCTTTCAAACTTCATTTTAAAAAGGTGTAGTCACAGAAAAACAGGGATGGAAAGGTATTTCCTCATATGAACATTTAATTTTTAAATTTATTAGCTTCAAAGGAAAGTGGTGGCTCTAAATAAGATAATATCCTGTTTTATATTATTTGCTTTTAAATCCCTCTATCTGTATGTTTCCATGCTGAACTCACAGCAATTTTGCAGACTCAAATTTATTTCCCTCAGTCAGTGAGGCTGCTCAAACATTTAACTATACATTATAGTTTTTTTCAGGAAAACCTGTAAATATCTGTCTACCACAACAGGAAATATTTGCTGCTTAAGTATATATAAATATATACATATTTTTAAAGTTGTTTTACTTTTTTAATCTCAAACCCCAGTTCAGAAACTTAAAGCAATTCAAGGACCTAAGTGGGTATGGAAGGTCTGTTAGAGGTAACTGCTCTGTACATCAGCAGTTATGCATCACCTTACTGCAATCTAGATGAGCTTGCAAGATTGAGGTATTTTTTTCTTCCTCCCAGCAAGACAGTGCATGTTCTGCTTGTGGTGTTTTAAAGTCCTTTATGTATCCTATAGTCTTTATATATCTAATTACAGCATATGTCTTGAGATAAACCTGAAACTATAAATCATGCACTATTTCTGTGTTGAATGCTAAATGTCCAGTTCTTCTGTTTTGGGCTGAGAACAATCTCAGCCTACAGCAATTACTCTGGCTAAACCATGGTGTTACGAAGATAGAAGGTCAAGATTTATCCGACTTGCAACTACTCTGCATCTGATGGGTGGAATTACAATCAAAATAGTGAATTTTGAGTACTGATTATTGATCATAGAGACTGAATCAGAAAATTGTATTTATAAGTCTTATTAGTCATTACATATTTGCATGAATTGTTGCAAATGTAAGAAACACACACACATTTTTTTTACATATATATGTGGTGCTTGGAGACTATTTGTTTGGTCCATACACAGCAAAAAAACATTTGTGTTAATCAAAGAAGTTCCAAATAATGTATGTTTTTCATCATTCAAAGTCTGACTAAAAATTATATGAAAATAATTACATATGCTTGTAAATACAGATAGGTCAATTACATGCTTTAAAAGGAAAACTTGATAATTTTGCCTTACTTATTTTTCTAAGATGTTTAGCTGAGGAAACACAAAAGAGTATTTTGCATGAAAAATATGTCAACAAATGGCAGTTTTAAAAATTCAAGAGACATTCTGTTCAGAGGGCAAGTAAGGCATATGAATTCCACTGCTGAGGAAAAAATTGCTTAGTACTGAGTTTATTTCATCCCAGTAAAATGTGTTCAGAAAATACCTATACTTCAGGAAAAAAAAAAAAATGAAAACAGACTTTAAAAATACATAAAAGATTTATTTCTCTCCAGGATATAAAAAGAGCAACCTGAGAATCCTTCTTTTGGAATTCAGAAAGTACATTCTCCCTCTCCAGTCCCATTACAGAGAAGCAGTATAGCCCCATAGCCCACTGACTACAGGATTGCTAGGAACAGGCTGTAGGTTTTGTACTAATGTTGCAAGGCCTCGGAACTGAGTTTTGTCAGGATTACTTTGAAATTGTCTTGACCTGCCTGGAGCTTTGTTTTAGTTTATTTAGACATAGCAATATTTTTTTCAAGTGACTAGGTGGCTATGTCTTGCTTGTTTTATTTTTGCATATCTTTGTATTGTATAACTAATCCAATACGTATAGTTTTAACAGTTGTTCTGTGTAGAATGAAATAATCATGGCTCTAATGTAATGGTGTTGTGCAGAGAAATACAGCCCTGGTATGACAGAGGAGACTTTAAAAGTGGAGACTCGGAACGCAATGTGGAGGAGCACAGGCACCGGATGATAAGAGAAGTAACACAGAGCGGTTCTAGAGAGCCAAGAGCCACAAACAACTCAACTATGATCAATTAAAAGAATGCAGACATGGAGCTGAGTAAAAGCAGCTAAAGATAACAAGGAAAACAAAGAGAAGTGTCCAGTATATGCAACATGCTTCCTATACAGTAAATTCAACTTTAATATGGACTTACAGACACACAAAGAACAAGCAATATTTGCAACATTTGTTAGCAAACACATAAAAATTACTCTAAGCAGATCCTACAGTGAGAAGGAGGCAATTATCATTAACATCACACTGCTCCCAGCTACAGGCTCAGAATCCTGAAAACTTGCATGCCCTATTGAAGCTCTCAACTGTAAGAACCCAAGGGGCAGTGGAAGGGTGAACATAAGAGCAAATAAAGGGGTAGATAGCAAGAAGTGCACATTTAATAATTTTATCATATTACTATTATTGATTTTTTTCTACAATACAGGGTTCTTTTTGTTTGCTTGCTTTTTCTTTATTTTTCTGTAACAAATTTGAATTAATGAATATTCTTTGATTAGTCTTGTAACATTTCAAATACACAAAAAGAAATTATTGGCTTTACATAGGTATGATTTGTTTACTTTTTGCCCTTAAGAAGATATTGAGTGTAAAAGAAGCTTCAGTGTAGACCCCTGAAAAATTCTATTAAAAGATTTCTTAGTGTCTCGACAACAGGAAGTAACCTTCCAGTACAAACCCATGTAACTTGATGTTCATTTGGAACAGTTTCTCCCAGAATCTTTCACAGACTATTTTTCCTTCATCTCTGTTTATATGCACCAACATTTACATCTAAAAAGAATTCATAGGAGTCTACAGATTTGTGCAGATATATGAACAAAAAGATTTTTATGCTCTGCTGTCTACTTTTAAAGACATCTAATCCTAACAGAACTTTATTTGGATAACACTTTCCATTTCAGTTTCAAATAACACAGAATGGATGAAAGGTTTCATATAATTAGGTTGCTTCTAGAAGAACCTTTTCTAATAAGGCTTCCTTTAACTTCAGGCTATCTGGAGCATCTGTTCACATAGACAACATATCTCTTAAACTGTGAAGTCAGCAATGTATCAGCACAAACTGTATACTAAAACATCAGTGTGCTTCTATGATCATCCCTTCTCAAATGAAAATGAACACCTTTAGCTGACATTTTGCAGAAGTCCTTTCCAAGAAATGTAAAATAATGGGAGTACGTACCCTCCACATATTGCCAAAGCATACAGACTGCTAATTGAGAAACAGTCACATACAAGTAAAAACATTAGAAGAGACTACATACGGTTTCCCCCATGGAAATATTTCTGCAAAGCAAGCAGCCTTTAAGCAGAGTAAGCTGCAGCTATTCGAACACTAGGTAACAAATTTCAAAGCTGAAGGCATCCATCAAGCTATTCATGTTTACTTTTTTGCACACACATTTCTGTCACTTCAAGTAGATCTGGAAATATGAAAGACTATAGGTTTTGATTAAATCAAGTGTTATTTCTTTACTGACTATGCTAATTCAGCAAAATGATAAAACGGAGCTGAATCATCATGCAAATCTGTAAGAAGCTTTAAAATACTAGCTCCAAAATGAATACATATTTTATATCTATTCATAAAGCCAAGAGACTGAAAATCTGAATCTTCATGAATTCTGCTGAACTTGACAATACACTAACAGAGCTAGAATTCTAAGATTAAGAATTTAAAAAACCACCAAACTTAGTATGTGGTATAGTTGCAACTACTTGGAATAGCCTTTTCATTTTATCTAATTGTTATGGTGTTCAGAGATAACAAACATTTTCTGATAGGGACCTTAAGTGTGTTCACATTCAAGTACAAGACACATGCACAGAGTGCTTCACTAATAAGCAACAAGTAAGAGAATTATGCACACTCTCTGCATCAGAATTCCAGCTGCAGAGAATCTAAAAAAAATATCTTCATTTGTACTTCCAGCTTCACTTTCAGTTTTCAGTCCCCTAATATCCAAAATACCTAAATGGCAATATGCAGCTGCCCACCACTCTGACATATATTAATCAGCTCCTTTGTCAAAATAATAAATGTGGCAGAAACTACATAAATACATTCAATTATTGTCCCAAACCAAACTACTGCATGCAACCAGCAATCTCCAAAGAAATTCCATAGCTACCAAAACATGGGAACAACTGAAAAACACCATCTGCCTTTTCAATCTCAGAGAGCATCCAGACACCACTCTAAAGGCAAGATATCTTTGAAGAAACTGCTCCATAAAGCAACTAAAAGCAGGAGCTTAACCTGTCTTCTTCCTGAAGCTGATCACAGAATCCTATCCTTCGCTAACTACACAGAGATATCAGCCTTCCTTGCCTTTCCTTCTTGAGTGAAGGAAACTCTATTTTGCCTGAGGAAGCTCTGCTTCAGTAGTGAAACATGCCTGAATATTCAAGAAAAGGATCTTCCACTGCTGCAGTGTGGTGACTGACCAGAAGGCACAGTGGTTACACTTCAACAGTTCAAAAGTTGTGCTTCTAAATTCAAATGCTGAGCAAGATGGGAACAATGAGGCCAGATGCATGTGGTCTCAATGCATCCCTAAGACTATTTTTTCCTGTCTGCTATATGTCTCTCTGACTCAAAATCAGCCATTAGGAAAAACCAATGCAGATAAACGCCAAAGGGAGCAGTTTGAGAGAACAGTAAGTTTTCTACAAATGCAAACAAAAGCTTTGCTTGACATGCCTGTCCCTGCGTATCTGTCATTCAAAGTCTCAAAATGTATTATGACTTCAACAAGTAGATCATCATCATATAGAAGCAACACTACACCATACTCTAGTATTTTAATGGTGTTTGTGTTGGTATATCTGTACATTACAGGAAAAACGATTTTGGCCAAGATTTAAGCTGCCTGGAATCAGACTTTCTTGCAAAGAATGAATCAAAACAACAGATGAGTAAGAGAGAAAGAATGTCTGAAAATGCCCATCTCTGTTAACTCTTGCCACTGAACTGCTCTTCAAACCAGTCTGGTCCAATCCAGCAGAAAGTATTCAAAGCCAGAAGACTGCCTTACTGGCATCCAGGTGTCTTCTCTCTCCTGCTTAGACTGCCAAATACTTTCACTAAGGCAACTTAAATAACAAATAGTTACCCACTTGATTTTATCAAAGACTGAGTTATTTTCCGAAGAAAACATTTGTTGAAGTCATTGCTTTCCACAGCTGTTCTACCTCTACAGAGAAGGTACCAGGAGGCCACAAAACTGTGTGGAACTTGTTACTTCTTGTGCTTAATTGCTGCTTTTTGACTTAATCTATGCCACCACATAAAAATAGACATTCTTGCCAAGAAGAATGCAGTATATCTTAGCAAGAATGTGCTTAAGGGAATGATTACACATCACTTGCTTTTAACTGGGGGAAAAAGAAAAAAAAAAAAAACCAACACCTGTAACCAAGTTTCCATGAAGATTTATGAAAAGAATGCTTGTTTTTCTCAAAGTTTAGGCTATCAATTGCACAACGCTATCTCCACAGGAAGAAAAATATGGTCACCTGGTTTTTCACTTGCACATGAATATGTAATGTCAAAATCTGACAGACTCATAGGAGTGTGTGATTTCCTTTTCGTTTTGTTTTGGCAGCTGCGTACACTTATTTCCTGAGGTGAGGTTTCAGTAGGACAGAAGGAATTATATGATGGTAAAACTGAAAGGAATAAATAAAAAGCCTACGAAAACACAGCAAAGAAGTAAAACGGGAAAATGGAGGGATGTTGTTGCAAAAGGCCTCAAGGAGATAACAGTACAGAGCTGAATCAAGCAGAAATTCAATGCAAGGGAAAGAATGTCCGGATAAAAAACTCCGAAAGTCACCTGGCATTGATAGCTCCATTTCCTTTAGAGACAGCATACTCTCCTCATGTCAAATTAATTTCTAGGGAGTATAGCAATTGTGGCTTTTTATTTCTCTGACTTAATGGCTGGGGAGTTCCTGTTCTTTTCCCTCTTCTTTCCACCATGACCAGAAGGACAGAGTCACTATTGCAGTGTTGTAGATATTTGCTACAGAAGAAGCAAAATGAACTCTAAGGCTATGCAACAATATTGGTTGAGTCTCATGTTCAACAATTCCGTCACAATCACAACCCTATTTTCCTTGAAACATCCTAGGGATTTCCCAAGCCAACATTTGCAGAGCCAGATGCTGTTGTCTGATGAGACTGGATGCGACATCATCTTCGAGAATACAGCTACTTGGCTACAAATTCTCCTTCTCTTGTTAATGGTTTGGTAAAAGTTTTTTCCTAGCATAGACATATAGTCATGCAAATGCATGTGTTTCATTCAAACTGTTCTATATGTGGAAGTCCTAGATACTGTATTCAGAGATACAGAGCTCTGAAGGCACCTGTAACTTTTCTGCTATTGCATATCCCATCATATCTGGTCCTGTTTAGCAATAGCCTATCCTGGTCCTGTTTAGGAATAGCCCAACTAAGAGGTTCTATTTCAAATAAAAGGTACATTAATGAAAGGATACCCCTGAGGCCTCATTGAAAATGTGATAAGTAATACACTAATAAAAGAAAACAAGTAAAACACATACATGTTTAATCAATAAAATAAAATCTATTTTATGAAAACTGATAATAATTTCCCACTGTGGTAGAATCATAGAATGGTTAGAGTTGTAAAGGACCTTGAAGATCATTCAGTTCCAACCGCCCTGTCATGGTCAGGGACACCTCCCACTAGACCAGATTGCTCAAAGCCCCATCCAGCCTGGCCTTAAATACTTCCAGGGATGGGACATCCACAACTTCTCTGGGCAACCTGTTCCAGTGCCTCACCACTCTCACAGGAAATAATTTCTTTCTAATATCCAATCTAAATCTCCCCTCTTCCAGTTTAAAACCACTACCCCTTGACCTATCACTACACTTCCTGACAAAGAGTCCCTCTGCATGTCTCCTGTAGGCTCCCTTCAGATACTGGAAGGCTGCAATAACGTCTCCCTGGAGCCTTCTCTTTTCCAGGCTGAAGAGCCCCAGCTCCCTCAGCCTGTCCTCAGAGGAGAGGTGCTCCATCCCTCTAATCATCTTTGTGGCCCTCCACTGGACCTGTTCTAACAGTTTTATGTCCTTTCTTTGTTGAGGACTCCAGAGCTGGACACAGTACTCCAGGTGGGGTCTCACGAGCACAGCGTAGAGGGGCAGAATCCCGTGACCTGCTGGTCATGGTTCTTTTGATGCAGCCCAGGATACTGCTGGCTTTCTGGGCTGCCAGGCCACACTGCCAGCTCATGTTGAGCTTCTCATCCATGAGCACTGCCAAGTCCTTCTCAGGGCTGCTCTCCAGCCATTCTCTGCCCAACCTGTTTTTGTGCCTGGGATTGCCACATCCCAGGTGAAGGACCTTGCACTTGGCTTGGTTGAACTTCATGCCACTTGTTCTAGCCCACCTCTCAAGCCTGTCCAGGTCCCTCTGGATGACATCCCTTCCCTCCAGCTTGTCGACTGCACCACTGAGCTTGTTGTCATCAGCAAACTTGCTGAGGGTGCATTCAATCTCACTGTCCATGTCTCCAACAAAGATGTTAAATAGCACAGGTAAATGTGAAGTACTCAGCAGATTTTCATTTAATATACTATGCTACCATAACTATACAGTCCTAAATAAAGTCAAACAGGGTGCAAATTTGGTATGCATTAATGTTAATGTTCTCCTCATGAAGTTATATGGCATTTTCTAGTTCCCTAAGGATGTCCCAGAATATATCAGAACACCCTAGTAACACAATGATGTGTAGAAAGGATACATCCTGTGTAATTCTTTCAGCAAATTAGTACTTGCTAAAGAGGATATGAATGAAACAAAGAATTAGAATTAAGAAAAATAGTACTCTCTAAATTCTATGCAAAAGGGAAGGGAGTTGGGGGTGGGGGGGTGGAAATAACCCTGGGATATGTTTTCTGTCTCTTCTTCACCAATTCAAAACATACTTTCTGGATCAGTGAAAACAGATAATACTTGTTCACAGATGTGTGTTAATAAACTATTCTTTCTCAAGCTTGAGGTACTGCTATTTTCTCAATTGAGAAGGAAAGCAAAGTAGGATTGGCTTGATACAATACCTTAGCCCTGACTATTCAGCGCTGACTAACATAATTGCCAGGGAATAAAAGGTAAATTCAGAGAATGAAAAGAATTACTTCAAGTGCAAACCTTTGAGGTGCTTGCAAGTCCAACTCCCTCCCTAAGACTCCTAAGACAGGAAGAGCTCCAAAGAGAGCGCAAAGCAAGGTCAGCAATTAAATGAAGCATTAGTGCAAGTTCCTGAGAGGTAAGATACTATAAGGGACAGTTGCAGTCTCATGAATCAAAGGTAACTTAAGGTTATACTTACTAAATGCTACAAACCGAGCTGAAAAACTAATGACTTACATTAGAATACACAAACTCTGATTTTAAAATGGTTGTCTTTACTGTTATGACAAATGCTTTATAGGCTATTGCATGGTTAAATGGATCAGTATTCCTTTGATGCTGTGGAAACCTGACACTAATAATGGGAGACTGAACAAGAAGAAATTAAATACAGAACTCATTTAGATAACTATGCTTTTTTTTTCCAGGGAGTTAGTTCATTGTGAGCCAGTTAACTTCCAATCAGATAAGGGAATATAATGACCTGTTACTCTTCTGTGTGTGTATAATGTGTACTCAGCTATGTTTATAAAAGAGAAAGGAGAGTGTAAATGCAATGAACCCATTGCATTCTCCACTACACAGGCAAGCAGAAAACAGGCAAATAAAAGCATATAGAAAAAACGGAGCAAGGAGAGGAAATATTTTAATCAAAGGAAAAACATTGTTAAGATCACCAGTCTTTAAAAAAAAACAACCCTCCAAGTGGTGATACAAGTGCAAAAAAAAAGCCAATAAACTGTTCTCAGTATTCATTGGCAACATACAGAAGAAGTAGGCTTAAATTCCTGTCCAGGAGTTTTTAGACAGGTACAAAGAATACTGCTTTTGCAAAGGACATTCCTGCCTTACAGATGTATTGGAGTCCCTTAAAGGAGTAAACAAGCATAGAAGAGTAAATTTGGGGACTTTGGTCAATGTTCTGCAGGGTGCTCAGAAAATCTTTAAAAAATACTAAGCTGTTCCAAGATAAGGAAAATGATGCTCTCTTAAATAAATAACTAGTTGAAGATGGGATAACAACAAATAGGAATTAAAAGCCAATTTTCACAAAGCAAGGATTGAACACCCACTGAGTACTGCAGCCAAGAATATAAAATAAGGAGGAAAATAGGGTGAGTATTGAGGGAACAAACCTGACAGTACATCTTATGAGCATAAAAATGAAGGCGGACTGTGAAAAACTCTAGAAGGATTTGTTATGACTGGACTTTAAAAAAATCATTAATACATACAAACTGATTCAGACGCATGCCCATTATTTTTTTTTCTCTTTGGTCCTTACTGCATCATGGTAAAACTAGAGTTCTCTGCCATTACATCAAGAATGTAGGTACTTCTGACAAACAAGAATAAACAGATGACCCTATAAAAATAAGGGGTTTTTTTGCTGCCACCCTCAGTCTGACAGGCTTAAACTCTTTCCTGCTAGGAATACAGCCCAAAGGCTTATACAGACCACTGCCTCTGGGAACTGAGGGATTACATTTTTATAAATTCAGTTAAGACAGCCCACAGTAGACAAATATTTCTGTTTTATACATATGCTTTAAGGTATTATACTGGATGCTCCAAAAGGTGAAAGGAATTTACAAGAACGGAAAAGTACACAAATATGAAAGGGTAACTATTTTTCAAAACCTCGTGGTGGTCCATTTTGGAATACACTATCTAATTACTACATATTAGAAATATTTCTTAAGTATAGAAATAAGTTGACCTTTTCATTATTGAATACTCTTAACAAAAAAAAAATAAAAAAATCTCAGTGATTAAGTGTAAAAATATACATGTTTAAAAGAATAGTTATACAAATTATTGGAAAAAAGGGAACTCCTCAGTGAAGCTGCTCTTGCTAGTTGAACAGCAATGTTAACAGGAAAGAATTGCAGGTAGATGGAAAGACCTAAAGCGTTTATCTTTAGTAGAAAAACTGCTGATAAAAATGTTGCTCAACTGAAAGATTTAAGATTGAAAATATTATCTATTAAATAACTTTTTCAACTATATCTTGATTTAAGCTTCTGTAAAGCAGCAAGAATTTGAAGCATTCCAATTTTGATTATTTGATTTAAAAGGAAACAGTTGCAGTGAACCGTTAAATTTTACTGTAAGCATTCAAATAAATTAATATAAGTTTGCTTTAGTAGCAATAGTTGAATCTTTGGAAGAGACTATAAGGGTATGCTGACTTGCTTCCATAAGTGTAACAGTGATTCATTTAAGATCTTCATAAAACCTGTTATATAATTGTGAGAAACACCAGCTTACTTGTAAAATGTAAGAGAAGACAAAGTTGTCGAAGCAAAGGGTTTATTTACAAAACAGCACTGAATCAGGTGCACCTCAAGGCTAGATATACAGATTCTCTTTTCAATTTTTGTTTTATATATTTTATCCCAGCTGCTTATGTGTTTGTCTCCCCTCTCATTGGTTGAGAAGTTAGAGCTCACATTCTTCCCAGCCGCTTAACCTATTAGAAATAGAATTAATAACTTTTTACCTTGTAAAGTCTTAACACGCCTACTCCAAGAAGTCATTATCCTAAACACACCTTTGATTAGTTGATTAGACTACAAGTTATCCCACAGTCTTTTGCCCCCTTCTACTGTCCATTGTTAGTAATTACAGGCACTCTGGTGGTCGTTTACTTCATGAGGTGGTCCTATCTTCCTCTTCATGATCTGTCCTCTAGATAAACCTAGCCCATTTGGCAGCCTTCACAGCTCCCTTGGCAGCTTAATTGTCTGAGCCTGGTTTCTTTGGCCTTGATGATCCTCCCCTCTCCTTTGAGCGCTTGTGTTGAAGGTTGCATTCACACCTACATTTCCTTTGCTTAGATAATATTCTGCAGAACAAGAACATCATTCAACAGAGCAAGGGCATTTCTGACCATTAATTCAGTTAGTCTAATTTATGAGATTTTACTATCACTAGTCCCCTTTCAGTATACACATACTGACTTAAATATACAAAGGAGCTGAAGCAAAACTTTAAACCTATTTCTCATGTTATCTTTGTTAAACTACTATACTTTTTTCTTCCACTGTAGTATACTTTATTTTACCTACAAATGGATGATGTAATCTAATAAGAACGTATTCCATATGAAATTGATCCTTGAGGGTTTTTCTTCTCTTTTGCTGTTGCTGCTATTATTGCCACATTCTCCTGTGTAATCTATTTCTGTGTCCTGGTTTGAGGTAAAACAAACCAATTTTCTGTTTTACAGTTCTACTTTCTTAGCTAGGCCTCCTCTAACTAGCTGAAACTAACTCTCTGAAATTAACAGCACATTGTTCAGAGCTGTTCCATCTCACAGTGAAAAGACCTGATTATACCAGGGGATGGTATGCAGAGAGGCCCTTGTTTAGACTTATTGCTGGAAGAACCAAGGTCAGGTAATTTTCAGCATTTGCCGTTGGAGGATCCCACCTGCAAGGAGGAGCGGACAGGA
>VZRU01010605.1:0-11043 GCA_013398155.1 Pedionomus torquatus
GACAAACAGGGCACTGAAGGGGGGAAGCCTGGTACCCAGCTTTTATTGGCCATGTATAATAACCTAGGACCTGGTTTCCAGCTAGGCAGTGAGCTACCTGCGTTGTGAAGTGTATAATTAGTAGTTGAGGTCTTTCCCGAAGCTCCACTTTCCTGAGGCTGATTCATATCTGCCCATATTGTTATCTGTTGTGTTCACATGGTTGTTTTTTTTTTTTTCTTTTTCTTTTGTTAGTCTGTTTTCCTTCCTTGTTTTTAAAGAATAGCTTATCTCTACGTCCCAGAAGGGTGTGACTCGCAACGATCACAAGCTTTTTACACTGAGCTAAAGCCAGCCTGCTGACTACAAGAAAATATGCTGAGGTTTTCAAACAGGGGTGCCACATTGCCTTTGCAAAAGGTGCTGATTGCACTGAGGTGAGTGCCAGTGGGACTCGGCCCGATCCGGAGTGTCGGTTTCCACTGCTGACAGGCAAGTGTACTTAGAACATCATCTTGTCTTGGAGAATTACTGCCTTTGGGTTTCAGTGCTCCTCATCTCTGCTGCCCTGTGCTGTGAAGGACAGGAGCAGGAGGGCATGGAGGTGTTTCTGGGGTTGCTGGTTTTATGTATGCAGTGACCCAGAGCTCCAGGCTTGGAGTTGGAAAATGAGCCTTCAGCTGAGCTCTGCTGTGATGTGAGTGGCCTGGCACCGGGCACACAATGCCTTGTGACTCTTCACCCGCCTCCACATGTACTTTCACTATGCTTATGTGTATTTCATCAGGTTATCGCAAAGCCTGCAGAAGACTGAATGCATTCTGTCGAAGTCCTGTGGTACACCCCTCCTGTTACTGAGGCTCCAACAGCAGCAGAAGGAGAGGGAAGACACCAATCTCTCTATTTTTATTTTTTGTCAGAAGCCTTTGGGATGGATGAGGGAGTGGACTCTCTGATGACTGTGCATCTTCTTGCCAATTTGGGACACTCATTGCTTCTGCAGCAAACTCTGGATCGGCTTTTGGAGTGGATCTGCCCAGACAGTCACCTTTTCCTGGTGTCTGAGCGAGTTACTCCACTGAAATACTATGAGAGGTACCGTAAGAGAAGCTGTGGCTTTCCTGGAATATCTGTTCTCCTTTTTCTACACGAGGACTTGGGAGAAGAACGGATTTTCCAGGTCCATGATCAATTTCAGCGTCCACCCTGGCGCTACCAGTGTGCCCAGATTGCCAATGGGCAAAGCCATCCCTATGCTCCAGACCACCAGGACTTCTACAGCTTAGAGGACCAGCTGCCCGTGTGGGGCATCAGGCGGGTGCACTGTGGCCCCGAAATCCTGCGTGTCACCCTCTACTGCAGTTTTGATAACTACGAGGATGCAGTGAGACTCTACGAGATGATCCTGCAGAAAGAAGCAACTATGCAGAAGAGCAATTTCTGCGTCTTTGTGCTGTCCGCGACCCAAAGTGTTGCCCTGCAGCTCTGCCTGAAGCAGCTGCCCATCGGGGTGGCTGCTGAGCCGAGGGAGTCATCAGCCTTGCAGTTCAAGGTGCAAGAAATTGGGCAGCTGGTGCCTCTCCTGCCTAACCCGTGTATCCCTATCAGTAGCACCCGGTGGCAAACCCAAGACTATGAAGGAAATACAATTCTGCTTCAGGTATGTGTCTGTGGTCCTCTGAGAGGAGAGGTTTTATTGTTCTTTTAGGTCAAGGAAAGCAGGACTGTTTCAAAATGGGAAATCAGGATTTACTTGTTGGTGTTTTCTTTTGAAATTCGAATGCAGTAATCAGTATAAGCC
This sequence comes from Pedionomus torquatus, assembly GCA_013398155.1. NCBI lineage: Eukaryota > Metazoa > Chordata > Aves > Charadriiformes > Pedionomidae > Pedionomus > Pedionomus torquatus. Next base: position 1,781 of record VZRU01010605.1, read on the forward strand.
AGTGCTGTGATCTCATCAATAAATATAAGCACACATCCTTGGAATGTTTTTATATTGTTAAATTAACATCTTTACTGCTTGCCTGAAATTGAAAGCATTAATGCTGTTTTGAGCAGACTGGTTTAACACCTTCCCTTCCCTGCCTGAATCAAATGATTGTAACAGTCTATTTTTTTTTCTGTTAAGTCATTACATTATAGATGTTTTTGAAAGCAGATTTTTAGCATCCAAAACCAGATATGTTCTAAGTATAGTGTTGATACAACATTGCCTGCGGTAGATCTTTGTGAGCTCTTGAGTGAGTTGCACTTGGGCAAAAGCGCTAAAGAAAAGTGTCATAGGAAATCTCTGCCTTTTCCATTCAAATCTGCAGTCCAGAGGTGGTATGAATACACATAAATACAAAAAAAACCAAACCAAACAAAAAACAAACAAACAAACAAAAAAGACTGTGATGAGATTATACTTAATATTCTACAGATTATACTTAATATTCTACATGTGAGCCGGAGGGCAGCTTAGCTCGGGGTTCTTTCTCCCACCTCTGATTATTCTTTTTCTTATAGTTTGTGTATTTAAATAATTTGCTTATCCCATGGTTTTCTTTTTCCTTTCAGAGCTCATTTACTATAAATCAACTTAATTATTCTGTACAGCCTATTTTTATGCTATTCTAACCACTGCTCCTCAGGGCAGCCTTTAAACACTCTTCACTGTATAAACTGGTTTGCTACCACTTGGACTGAACCAGACCCTGAGCATCTTCATGCAGCTTTGAAGTTGGTCTTGCTTGGAGCAGGGTACTGGGGCAGATGATCTCCAGAGGTCCCTTCCTAAGTTGCTCTGTGGTTCTTCCTGCTGTAGGTATAAGGTCTTTAAGCTGACAGACATACACAGATTTACTGACAGGAAATTTGGAAGCTTTTCCGGGGGTGTAGCTGTGCTGCACTGTGCTCCTGCGGAAGGAAGCTGGAGTTCACTTGAACTTGAGGATGTGTATCTTATGTCAGTGCTCCACACAGCACACTGACAACCTCCCACACAGTGCTTTATTCTGCAACTCTTTGGTTCATACTGCAAATTTTTAAGTACCTCCAAATCATTTACTTCTCCCTCCCCCCGCCAGATCTAAGGGTCTGCTCAGGGACTGCCCCTCACATGGAGTTGTCATTCCCCTCTGAGCCTGCAATAACTCTTTCCTTGGTTTTATTGGGAAAAAGATAACCCAAGCCACCTAGTTTGATAAAGAATTAAATAAATATCCTCTCCCTTTTTTGCTGAAGTTGCTCACTAATTTCTGTTATATTCCATGTCCTTTCTCTGAGTGTTTACAGGATATCCCTGTGGCTCACATTTTACAAGTTTAGCCTTAAGACTTAAGCAGGTGTCTTCAGTAGGAGAGTTAGGACCACTTACAAAATATGCTGTTGTGTAAATAAGGACATAAAACATGTCTCTAGCCTTGCAGAGATGGGATGGGTGCCTTTCTGTGGGTTGGTGTCCTCAGGGGCAGCATGCTCCACTGTAACAAGCGGGATGTGCTCAGCAGGTTCTTGTCCTGTTGGCCCTGCTTGTCTGATGGGTATCTCCTCCCTGGAATACTGCTGTCCGTGTGTTGCTCAGTGATCAAAGGAATGCTATTTGATCCAGAGCTTCCTGGCTAGGTTTCTATCCAAAAACAGTCAGTCAGGATTTGCAGACGTGAAGGAGCTCTGGTAGAGCTGATGCCTCCAAGGTGGTTTTGGAACAGGCACAACTATTTGTGTGCACTGTCTTTAGGTCACCTGCAGAAAATCTGTTGTGGATGTGCACTAGTCCTGAGAGCCCTCTGAAAGCTGCCCCAAGTACCATAGTGTGCCTGCTGCCATCAGGAAAATGCCAGTGGTGTAAGGCTGATAGATACTACATGGTGATTTGGGTTTTTTGCCTTGAATGGGTTTTCACCATGGCTGTCTGTGGCTGGTCTCAGGTGGCTGCCTTGGCAGGAATAGCAAGGGGACAAGCACATACATGTGCTACAGCCCACCAATACACTCCTGAGCTACCTGCTTAAACTCAAGGGGTTTCTGCAGCCAGCTGAGGGAACTTGCAGTGACCGCCCTTTCCAAGCATTTAGCAAACTCTTTGTATCCACAATATACTTCAGCAGGGACTCCCCCAGGTCTACTGCCACCTTCCTTTAATTGAAACTGTCCCCAGCCAGCTTCATTTGATGCCCTCTGCTTCTTGCACTGCAAATGACAGGGAATGGACAAAACCTATCTGTTTCTCCACGTAGCTCATGGTGGTTTTAGCCTTTTATTCTTTAGCCTAAACTGTTTGGGTTTTGGTTGTCTTTTTTTCTCAGGGTTAAAATTCCCAGCATACTTTATTGCTCCTTTACTGTACTGGCAATAATCCTTGTTGTGCATTTCTGAGCATTCCCAGCTCCATGTTGTGCTGCAGGTGATGGGTAGGCATCGTGGTTCAGCTCTGGGACCCGAGCTGCACCATGCGTAACGATGTTCTCCGTTTTGTTTGGAATAATTCTGAAGATTCCTTTTGTTTTCTAGACTGCTGTCAGGCACTGAATGGATGCTAACCCAATGCTGCCTGTCACAGAAATGAGACCCTGGGTTACTCACAACCTAGCATTATGTATGGGAAGCTGGGATTGTTTTTCTCCGTGTGCATCACATTATCTACACTGTTTCATCTGCCTTTGCTCAGGCTTGTAAAGATTCCTATGTTCTTTGCACTCATGCTGCAGGTGATTTCAGCACAGTGAGGCTGGGTAAGAGCATCATCACTTGGTGAAGCTGGAACAATATATTAATGGGGTTCTCTCCAAATTTTCTTCAACAGGTTCAAGACCGCTCCAAGTCCCAGCAAACAAAAGTTGGGTTTTCCCACCAGCATAATGATGCAGGCAATGACAAAATCCTGCAGGACTCTGTCCGTGCAAAGTGGGGTGATCCAGGGTGGAGAAGCCAGGAGGTCAGACCCATGAAAGGTAAAATAAAATCTGAACAAAGCAAAGCCCTGACTCCTGAGCAAGCCAGCAGTGACCTCCACAGGCACTTCTGCTCTTCTCACAGTGGTTCAGCAGCGTGCTGGCGGTGGGATGCCACCTCCCTCCGCAGACAGGGGAGCAGCAAGCTGCAGGCTTCTCTCCAGGAGAGCCGTGCTCGTCGTCAGGCAGCCGAGACAAATGTCGACACGGGCCTTGCTGTGGAGAGTCCTGCAAGTGGCTGCTGCCCACTGAACCGCTTCTCCAGGGACCTGCGGAGCAGCCTCCTCCAGCCACGAGCACCCACGGATGAGGCCAGCAGTGCCGTGTCCTCCCAGGACAGGACCCCGCTGCTGCTCGCTGCAGCCAAAAGAAGTAGAAGAGCAGGGCAAAGAGCTCCGGGCTGCCACCCGCAAACGCTGCGGGGCAGTCCTGCAAACAGAGCAGAGGAGGAGGAGGAGTTGGAGGAGTTCTTTATATGACTGAAAACAAACATGCCAGATGGACTCATCATTTCCCAACGACAGCGGAGCACTTGTGTATTGTGCCTCTTTGAATCGCAGCCACTGACACTTACTTTTCATGGAGTGATGCTAAGGAGGCTGAGGACAAAGCAGGAAAAATAACACAGTATTTACAGAAAAGTGGTTTGGTTTTTTTTAATGCAGAATATATTGGAGGATTATTGTGCAATGAATAGGAATAAGCCATATGACTCCTAGATCTGTTCTAAGATGTTAAAAATAATAGCCAGGTGGGGTTAGAAAGTGCAACTTGCATGAGCAGCAGCACGTTCCCAGCCACTGGGACTTGTCATCCCTCAGTGGGATGCATTGGCCCAAGGTAGTGGCACAGTCACAGTGGTGTAATGCTGATGTTACTCTATGTTCCTTCTCATTTCCCCAGCTGTTGGTATTTAAAAGCTATTGATGTCATCAATTGTCATTGTTTATGCAAGATGTGAAATGTAAAAATGCTCCTCTAAAATACTACTGAAGAAAAGAATTTGTAGAGAGAACTTTTTCCCAATTAGCACAGTACATGCAAAAAGCAAATGCTTGCAGAGAATAGTTTGAGCTGTTTATGCTCCAGTAAGCCCCGCTGTTCCTTGTTTGTATGACACTTAGCGAAATACACCCAGCAACAGGCCAGGCTTTGTTAGACCAGGGTGCAGTTATCAGCAAACAATCCTAACCGGGCTTTAATTAAGAGAAGACGAGAGTCTTGGAGAGAAATGCTGAATGCTGAAGAGTGAAAAGGACATGAGAAATGAAACAATGTTTCAGCAACAGAAGATTAAATAACTCCCATCTTGATCAGCAGCTTTCTTCTCTCAAGTAGGATTAAGTAAATCTCAAAGGGAATGAGATGGGAATGGCATGACAGAGGAATGGAATTATTAAAAGAAAAACCAAGTCTGACTACATTTGCCTTCCAAACAGCAGAAACAAAGAGGTATTTTCTCTTTAAATATATCTGTACTCTGTTTTGCACAAAAGTGTGAATTTGTTTGAAGGAGTGCCTTTTCATTGCTTCTTCTCAGATCATAACTCCAGTTTGACAGGTGATGGGGAGGCCAAGGGTAATGGGTAGCAGCAGAGCCTTACTGCAGGGAGGTTCTGCACAGTTTTATGGGTGTTCAACACTTGTATGTGTGCCAGTTGAGCACAGCCCACCTTGCACTGCCACAGCTTCCTTACCTGGGAAAGTCCAAAGCCCTCCCTCTGCTGCTGGGGCTGCACAGACCAGTGGGACTGGAAAGAGGTGCTGCTGCTGGCTGGGGGTGCAGGCTTCAGGAATGCCCAGCTTTTTGGGAAAGTCTGAAGGTGCCACCAAGTTGGTCTGAAGGACTGCATGTGGGAATAGGACAGTCCCTGCCCTTTGCTCTCACAGCTGGTGTTGCCCTGGAAGTGATGCTCATGTACCTTCTGATTCAGGGACCTAAACCTGCAGAAAGCTGAACAGGACATTTATTTCACTGGACAGCGAAACATAACATGTAAAATTTTAGACTTTTTAATAAATCATACTCTGGTATTTTACAATTATGAGGGTGTTCTTCCCTAGCATGCTGGAAACCCAGCCAGTGCTCTTCAGAGCTGGAGAAAATGTCTGGTGGACTTGGAAAGCAGCGAAGAGGAGACTTGCAGGTGGGTTAGCTCTCTGGGTCTGCCGTGGGCTGTGCAAGGGTGGGCTGGGAAGGGATACGGAGACATGGGGTCACAGCCCCGGCAGTGGGCATGGGCGAAGAGTCATCAACACAGGATTGAGACAGAAGGGGGGATTCCTGGGACAAATGGCTTTGAAGAGAGATTTCATGGCCTTCTCTACTCTCATGCCAAGTCACACTCAAGTGTGAGTGCTTAGCATACTCCTATGTTACCTGAGCGAAGGAGGGTAGAAGGTCACTACCTCCTGCATGGGGAAAATGCTGCATCATTTAAAACAACAGAAAAAAAAAAAGAGAGGAAAAATGATAGGTGAGGTTCACCTGTCTGCCACAGAACACAAAAGACATTCATGTGAAAGGAAAATTGCCCTGAAAATATGCTTGTAACAGTGAGTACATAAAATCCATCTAAGTGCAATGTACAGGGCACTGTTTCTCCCTAGATAGATTCAGTAGTGAGAAGCAAAGTTTTACAGTTTCTGTAGAGCACTCATACCTCTGCAACTCTTAGTTTATGTTTCTGCCTTACATGTTGGGCCATTTCTTTCAGCTTTTGAGGTTTTTTAAGAAAAGACTAGTAAGAGAGACCGGGGTTTGACAGAGGTCTGCTGAAGCTCTGTGCCCCAAAAGGCATGTGAGCAGCTCAACCCGGCAGCCTCTTGGGAAGGGGAAATGTGAAGTGCCTGGGGCTGGCAGTGGGCTGAACCAGGGGCTTCTCTCTCCCTCAGCTCCTGTCCCATATACAAGTCCCAGCAAAGCACACAAGGAAAAAGAGTCTTGGTGGAAAACTGAAAAGGGAGTTTTGAGAAGTTATACTCAGTGGTATGATGGCATGGCAATACTGAATGAAGGAAAACGAGAGGTTTTTACCATCTGTTTCTGTCATGGTTGATTATAAATTATTTAGTCCAGTGGAAAAGGTTCTGACTTGTCTCTGAGCATCAGTGTTGATGCTATGGATGCTGAGGTACCGATTCCTTTGATGGACAGCAACTAGGGTGGTCATTATGGGTGGGCACTTTAGAAAATTAAAATCTTGTTTCTAAGACATGCATTTGTGAGGGTGGCAGGCACCCTTGTGTCTGTCTGATGTTGCACCCAGAAGCAGGAGCAGGACCCTGGAGCCCTGTGAGTTGTGCTGTGGGTGATTCTGTTTGCAGGAGGGAGCAGAGATTCTGCTGGAAAGGAAGATGAAGAGTCCCAGCCCAAAGGGAAAGGCTCTTCTCCTGGACTGGTCGCACAGTCTGGGTGTTAAAGGGGGAAAATCTGTTCTTGAGGTGAGAAAGCGGGAGCAGGGTGTTGGCTAAGAGCAGGAGCTGAAAGCAGCAGGAATCAGGTGAAGCAGGAGAGCTCGATCTGGAGTCACCTTCATGCAACACACAGAGGCAGCTGCTGTTGTTTTTGTTGTTTTAGCCCCTGGCTACAGAAAGGGTGCCTTTTGCCTCTTCTGAAGTGAGCAGTGGTATTTCTGAGGGAGGAGTTGCTGGGGGGGAGCAGGGGTACTCCCTGGTGCCTGGGTACCAGCACAAAGGCAGGGGCTGTCCCCCCCCAAGCCTGGCACCCTGCCGTGGCGCTGGCAGGCACCCAGGCAACTTTGGCCTTGGCACCTGGCCACTGGCGTCAGGGGTGACACCACAGGCTGAGCCTCTCCTATGAAAGAGAAGTTGGCAAGCTTGATTCTTTCGGGGAAGCAAATGCAGAATGCACTCTTCTTTCCTGAGTTCTGGGCTGAACTCAGCTTTCGTGAACACCTTAGTGTGGGAAAGTAATGGAAGATTGGCGAGGAGGATTGTAAGTACACTCAAGTGGCTCACACCTAGGGTACTGGGAAACACATATTATGCAAATTGTTTAGTCTTGTATGCTTGCAGGTAGAACATCTGCACTTAGATAACATAAGCCTGTGATGGACCCAGGGACACCTTATCTTGCTGCTTGAGATTCCTGCCCTGCTGTTGAAGAAGATTAAAGCACCAGGGAAAGATCTATGCCTGCTTGAACCCTTGAGATACCAGCTAGCACAGGGATTCAGCTCGCTAGCTCTCTCCTCCACACTCTGGCTAACAAGAAGTCTGGCTGGCCTGGACTCTGACTGGCACAGACTCTCCTGCTAATAAGGACTCTTTCGCTCTGTGGTGCCTGTGCCCCCTGCTTGCCTCTGCCCGGGTGTTACTTCAGAGATTCCCTGATCCCTGAGGTATTGAGCTTAGATTTGTGCTTTGCCTTTAATCCATGGTTTGTTCTAGCGTCCTGCCTGCATCAGCTCACACACCTTAGCAAATCCTGAGGTAGTCCAGCAAGCACAGCCAAGCTCTCCAGATTCACACTGGTAGGTCTGGGGTGGGAGTCTTTCTTTTCTTGGCTTAGGCAGGAGATTCTTCGTCCATGTTGGTGCTGGACTCTGTGCTGAGCCCCGGGAGAGACACAGCTTTTGCTCCACTTGGTGGAGCAAAAAAATGTTGTGTGTAATAGAAATTCTGTAAGGGGGACACAAACCAGATATTTTCCCTTAGCTAAAGAAGAGCCTGGCAGCTACAGCTCCTCTGCAGGCTGTGCCAGGGTGTGCTCCTGGCACCTACGCCCAGTGCCCTCACAGCCCAGGCATCCATCGGGGCTCCGTTGCCATGAACTGCACGGGAAGAGTGCCGAGTCGCTGGGTGATGGCTCCCTCCGTTAATCTGCATGCAGCTGAAGCAGTAATGTAGATTTTCCTCTATTGCTTCTCTGCCATATTGCTTTAGCGTGGCCGGGCACCCTGTCCCCTCACCTCTGGGCTTTTCAGAGTGTGCCAGGACTCCTTTCTTCTTCCTCTTCTTTTTTTTTCTTTTTTTTTTAATTAGTTTTTCTTTTCTGTTTTAGAATCACGATTTTAAATGATGCGTTTTGTTTTCCTGTAGCCTGGCTGTGGCGGCAGAGCTGCCCGCCCGGAGGCACTGGGGGTGTGGGTCATCACCGCCCGTCCCTGAAGCACCAGCTCCGCCTGGTGCCCGCAAACGGCATCTTTCCTCCCGGGGTCTGTGGGCACGAATTGCCCAGACCTTCGTGAACCCGCCTGGACGCCCCCCGCCCCGGCCGTTGCCCCCGCAGGGGTGAGGGGTTCCTGGGCTGGCATCCACAGGGATGTCCACACGGGCTCCACCGCCAGCCGTGGTCTAATGCTCCCAGGCTCCTCACGGACCTGCTTGTCGGCCTCTTCAGTTCCCCCCCGCCTTCCAGTAGTTGAGGCTTTTAATCCTCACTTGCAGAAACATTAAAATTACCCTGATACATAAGAAAACAATAGAGACATTAATAGCAAAGAAAGCCAATTTATGTCTCATCCATTTTTTTCTCTGCCAGCAAACTAGTTAATTAAGGAGACCTGTCATGTAAATGGCAAAGAAAAATAGAGTCCCTCCGTAACATATTTTGTTTTCATGGCAGCCGTAGACATCCATGCTCTGCAATTTCATATGCAGTTGTTACTGTCTATCTGCTGAGTGTACAGAAAAATTAAGCTATGTTACTGACATACTTGTTGCAATGATGTTTTTCTAAAAAAGCCTACAGCAGGTCAACATTTTAGCTATAATAACAGAAAAAAAATTCATTAGTTTTAACTGGGGGTTATTTAATTTCAAAGGTTAAAAAAGTAGATATCCCCTTTCATCAATAGTGGAGCGCCAAAGGAGTGTTCTTCAATTATCAGGAATTAATTCTGTTCCCATTTACGGAGGCAATGGGCTGCCATTGAATGGAACAGGGTGGGAAGCAAGAGGAGATGCAGAACATCAGGGCTGGGAGCTCAGCTTGGGTGTTGCTTTTGTCCTCTTCTCCAGTAAACACTTTCATGCAAGGTTTGGCAGGAGCAGGAACTTTTCTCTTTTTTTTTTTTTTTTCATCCTAGGAAGGTGAAAATTCATTTTTTTTTCCTTCTACCTCTTGGGCCTCTGTATGGTAAGTGAAGAAGGCATGTCCCAATCTCAGGGCATTGCTTGCTTTTGGACATCAGGAAACGCGGGAGAGGGAATCAGTAGCAGGAGTTACCTGAGGACAGGGTAGGAGGTACAGGAATGACCAGAGTGCCCCATCCGGGCCTCAGTAAGAAACCTGGAGTACGATGCA
>VZRU01010605.1:12316-82739 GCA_013398155.1 Pedionomus torquatus
TACTTGTTGCAATGATGTTTTTCTAAAAAAGCCTACAGCAGGTCAACATTTTAGCTATAATAACAGAAAAAAAATCATTAGTTTTAACTGGGGGTTATTTAATTTCAAAGGTTAAAAAAGTAGATATCCCCTTTCATCAATAGTGGAGCGCCAAAGGAATGCTCTTCAATTATCAGGAATTAATTCTGTTCCCATTTACGGAGGCAATGGGCTGCCATTGAATGGAACAGGATGGGAAGCAAGAGGAGATGCAGAACATCAGGGCTGGGAGCTCAGCTTGGGTGTTGCTTTTGTCCTCTTCTCCAGTAAACACTTTCATGCAAGGTTTGGCAGGAGCAGGAACTTTTCTCTTTTTTTTTTTTTTTTCATCCTAGGAAGGTGAAAATTCATTTTTTTTTCCTTCTACCTCTTGGGCCTCTGTATGGTAAGTGAAGAAGGCATGTCCCAATCTCAGGGCATTGCTTGCTTTTGGACATCAGGAAACGCGGGAGAGGGAATCAGTAGCAGGAGTTACCTGAGGACAGGGTAGGAGGTACAGGAATGACCAGAGTGCCCCATCCGGGCCTCAGTAAGAAACCTGGAGTACGATGCATTTCCATTCAGCTAAGTGTTGATCTGGCTGTGGATTTTTTCCTGGTGCAGGGCTGGTTCCTCCCTGTGGTGGTTCAGTGCTGCAGAGATGCTCTGCTGCTTTGTAACCCTTGTGGCCAAACATATGGTGGAGGGAAAAACTAACTCAAGAGAACAAAATGCCTTTTAAAAGACCTGCCTGATGCCTGCAGTATGTTCCTTGGAATGATAACTCAGCCAGGCCCCTCTTCTGCCACAGGCTTCAGTAACAAGTAGTGTCCTAGATCTGTTCGCTTCTCTGTGTCAAGCTGTTTCCCATCAGCTTTATTTCCAAGAAGAGCTGCTCATTTTTAGTGCCTTATCTCCAACTGAACACCCAAAATCCTTAGTCTCTCATGGAAAAGAAGTGTCAGAGGTATTTCCCTTCCCCCAAGATGTAATAGTAGTTATATACAATAAAAAAATACAACAACTGTCACAGTAAGCAATGTTTTTCCTGTTCCCACATAGTGGGTTTCATTAAGCACAGAGGATGCACCTGATCAATACAGGATTTAAAAATTAATTTATACTGTATTTTACTGGATAAACAGAGATCACACCCAGGTTTGGAAGGGTGTCTGGAGGGAAAAGTCACTGTGTCAGGTAGTGGTCAGTAACCCTGGACACTACCAGGAGGCAGTGATACTTCCACTGAATTTCTCAAACTCCTCCTTTGGCAGACTCCTCCTGACACAACTGCATTGCAATTCGCTGTGTTGCTCTTCTAATGTTTAATTCTTATCATTTGAAAGAGGTTTTGAGAGGTTTCCATCTCCTGTGGAGCACTTGCATTAATATTCCAGTTCAGGATCTCCGTTCTGCTGCTGATTACAGGCAAGGACAGATCCGATTCCTATTAGTGTAAATTAACATTCTTTAAGAGTCCCGAAAGCTTTCTTCTCCCCTATCACCCTCCTCCAGGCACTGGCAGCCTGGCTATGCTGGGAGGTGATTAGGTTTGTAAATTTGTTCCTGCAGACACTCAGTGACACCATTAGTTTTTTCATCTCACTGGTGCAGCTGAAAATTCTGACAGCCTCGCTTCTTTAATTGGGATCATCTCGAGTTGCATCTCTGCATCAGAAGGAGCCTTGTAGCGAGCGGGCCTGGGTAGGCACAGGGCAGACAGGAGCTGCTGGGGTTTTTAGCTTTCACAGCTGGCAAAAGATGGATCCTTGCTTTCCAAAACTTAGGATGGGATGAGAGATGCCCTGACAACTGACGGGAAGTGGGAAGATGTCCCCGGCTTTGAAGTAACCCCCTACCTGTTGGCATAGCTAGGTTTTGGAATAAAATCCCTCCTCCTCCTCTTGCCTTAGTTTTGGCTCACTGCTGCTCCCTTGAGAGTGGCAGGAGAGATGGAGAGAGAAGGAGGCATCTGAGGCATCCCAGCCCTTGTCCACGTAGATGGTTGTGACGTGCTGGTGGCTGGGATTGTGCAGGGATGAGTGCAGGTCCTGCGTCACCTCTGCAATTGGGCGGTTCAGGTGGAAAGGGGCATAGGGACTCCTTAATGCCGGCTTGCCTTCAGCTTGGGCCACCTTTGTCTCTTGTCTTCACGTGGTAGCAATGAGAGCTCCTGCCAGGCTGCGGGGACCAAAGGTCTCTGCAGAGCTCCATGCAGCCCCAGGTCACCCTCTGCCCTGCCACTGCTGCAGGCAGTGCCCGTCAGCCAAGCGGCTGCCTTTGTTCTGCCAGCTCCTGCGTCTGCCTCGGGAGAGGCCTCTTGTACAACATGAGGCTGCCCTCACCACTAGGAGAGCCAGCACCACCACAGCATCTCCTCCTGTCCCCAGCTCCGTATTCTAGCATCTCCAATGCTCCTTTCCTTCTGGGTCCCTCTCACACTGTTCCCCAGATGATGCTCGTCGGGTCTTACAGCTGGTGTGCAGGAGAAGGGTCTCAGTGGGACCTGTGGCGTGGGGACAGGAAGGCTCCATGCCTCTCCTGTGGGCAAAGGGCTGTGCCATGGCACTGGTGTTCCCTGGGGGAGGGAATGGGCTGACCTACTTGGGGGGCAGCTCAGCCTGAAATCCCAGTTTTCATTTCTGCACCAGTAAGGAAAAGCTTCTGGGTAAGCTGCAGCCCCCACAGTGCTGCTTTTGATCTGTATGGAAGAATTTTTCTCAGGCCTGAGAATTACCGGCTGGTGGGATGGGTGACTGCAGTTTATTATATTTAATATTATATTTATATGAAACAAACTATTAAACCACAATGGATCTCTTAGTTTATCTGTTCCTGTCTGCCAGCGATGTACTGCTTGGTCAGAGCTGGAGGCCAAATGGCCTTCACAGGAGGGACTGAATTGGGTGCCTGGGATGAAATGCTCATCTGTGATCCTTTCTCCAGGCTGGCCAGGAACCCCATGCTATGGCTGGCCGGCCTGAGGGCTGTCATTCCCTGCTCTGAGCTGCCCTACTGCAGCTGGAGCCTCCTGGTGCCATCCGTCCCTCAGGCTGACCAGCTGCAGGGGGAGTCTAGGCTGTCTGGGGGAAAAGGGGACAGTTTTGAGGAGACACCACAGAGGAGAGCCCTCCAGTGTGGACGGCAGGGCTGCTGGAGCCGGGCTGCTCTGGGGGTGCAGCTGCCGGTGAGGAAGGGTAAGCACCGACTTGGGTCTCTTGGGTGCCAGTGTGTGCCCGCCAGCTCACTGATCCTGCTGGCAGCGTGTGTCACTCCTGGGCATGTGGCTGCTGTCATTAAACACCTGTCTGTTCCCGTGGACTGGCCTTTCACCCCGCCACGAGGGAAAGCTTTCATCCTTCTTGTTGTTGCCGAAAACTGGAGCTGGGAGTGAATCTACTGGTCTTAGAGTGCCAGGAGGTTGTTGCCTACTTATTTTGGCAATGAGCCTGCCTTGGCTAGTTAGACTTTCCCCTTCAGCTAGATAGTGCTGCCAGTGGTGTGCTGGGTGCCCTGACGTCTTCTCCAGGGGTGCTCTGAGCCAGGGAGCACAAACCCTGGTGGTCTCCAGGGAGCATGTCTGCTTCCCTGTCTTCTGCCTGGCATAGCAGCAGCAGCATGTGGGCTGCTCACTGATGGAGAGAAATGCCTGAGCCAGAGTGTTCCTGTGTTGCTTGTTGAATCCAAATCTTTGCTGCCATGTATGGCTGGAGTGGAAGGGTGCTTTGTGCTTCTGCTTTACCAGAATGGGCTTAAACCACCCCAGGGATTCTCAATTGAAACAAAGGAGATTATATTCGAGGAGACCTGCAGGACAACACAAGAGATGTTCCCTTTGTATTTGGAATTATATGCTTTGGCCATTCCAGCAGCTAGAAATTTTGTTTCCAGCCTGGCAGTGGATCTAAGCAAGCAGATCTTGGTTGTGTTCCTCTCCCTAGTTTATTTGTTGGCCATGTTAGATGGAAACATCTTTGCAGGGCAAGCATATGTATTAGGAACAGCACCAAGAGCAGCTTTCTTTGAGCACAACTGCAGGGGAAACCAGTAATGGTCACTGGCATAAAAGAGCATTAAGAAACCTTGTGCTGGAGATCAAATGTGGCATTCTATGGCATTGATATCTGACTTTCCAGGGGCTTCCTTATGCACTGGGTTGTTGTGTTGGCCTGCATGGCACCTGACAATCCACCCCGTGCTTAAAAATACACTTATCAGAAGCAAGCTGAGCTGCTGGGAGACCACTCTCAAATTGTGTCTGGCACCACCATAAGTGCCTTGGTGGATGGGATGCCACATGGCAAAGCTTGGACTATGCTGAGCATCCTGCTGGGTTCCCACTGGCCTTGGTGGGGGTGGTTTGGCCACCAATTGGTTTCACCTGTTGGGTCAGTTGCTTCATGCTGAGGGGGGCATTGGACACCCAGCCCTACAGCCCTGACCTTAGCCAAGCTGTGAGGGCTTCCAGGATCTTGGCATGAGCTGGAAGACCAGGGGAAGGGGAAAGAAGGGAGCCAGGGTTCCCTGACAATTTCGCTGTGGTTTTTCATCCTGGTTTAATTCAGAGCTACTGGGTTTCATGAGGGAATAGCTGATTGTAGAAATGCCTCATGTTGATGTTTGTCAGACATTCTTTTTAGATGGGAAAATCATTCTGTGTCACAAGAAGTTTTGCAAATGTTAGTTTTTGTTGCAAATCAGAGTGAAAGCAGGTTTCAAGAGTTTTAGACTTCTCACAAACTTGCAGTTTTGGCCACTTAGCTGCAGCTCTCTGACAGCTTGCTAGAGCTGCTGAGCCATCTCGTTCTGTAGCACGTGGCACAAGGTGTTAAGAGAGTTGACATGAGATAGGTGCTACAGGAAGCCTAGCATTTTCTGTTAAGGAAGAGCAAAACTTTGACTTCTTGTAACTGTTTTGATTCAGCAGTTGTCTTAGTGGAGATTTCTTTTTTTCCAATTGCATTGTTTGACTCTAGCAATAACCACTGTTGTGTTCACAAGTTTTAAGTGATGACAGCCCAAATGGGCCTCCCCAGTGTTTCACTTCTTCCTATGTCAGTGTGCTGGCTTTGCCTGCCTTCATCAGCACTGTGGGCTTTCTCTCCCTTCCTCTGCTTGATGTGTAACCGACCAGTGGACAAGCCCTATCTTATAGCATGCTGGCATGGGATAATGTGCCATGTGCCTTCCCAAATGACCAGTGTCTCCAGACGCCTCTCATTCAAAGTGATTACATTCAGTTAAATTAAATTTGGTTAAAAATATTACATTTGGTTCACAATTTGCTGGCATCAGTAAGGCGGGTACTCGACATGGGGGTCCTTCATGGCCTTCATGCTGCTTCTGTGCCCTGTGTGGCATCAGTGGGAGCAGGAAGTGTTGGGGGCATCAAGGGTGTGGTAGACTTGGCAGGTGGGTTGATGTGAAGGGGTCAAGAAGAGCAACACCACTGCAAGGGGCTGGGATAGTGGTGGGAGGGTGTGCTGGGGGCTGAAATCTGCCCATCTCCATGCACCAGGGCTGGCTGGATATGGCATGTGCCAGGAATGGCTCCATCTTCTCATTGTCCACATGTGCTGCTGGCACAGTCTATCCCCACCAAATCCAGCCAGGAGACTGCAGCACAAACAAGCAGCAGCCCACAGGGGGCCCTGAGAGGCAGCCCATGTGGTAGCCGGGAGCAGAGACCTCCTGGAACTCATTTTTCAGGGTGGGAGCTGCCGAGTCATGGCCGACATCACCCAGCAGCCGTCTGCAATACCAGACATCCCTGTGCCGGCTAGGTAAATGGCAGCTTGCATAAGCTGGGTTACTCAAACTCATGAATGAAATGGAAAGCCAGGTCCCAAAGAAAACCTTGTATTTTTAGCCAAAAAAAAAAAAGGGAAGGAGGATCCATAAAACACTTTTCTCCATCACCCTTGCCCTGCTTATCAGGCTGCTGGGTTTTATTTTCAGGTGTGTGATTCATGACAGGGTGTCTCAGAAGGTTTGGAAGTCTGTGAATTACTTCTATCCCCACCGGTGACTCACGCTACCTGTGGTGATCCAGGCCTTCCCGGAGCCTTGGTGGCCGGGACTGGGGGACAGGCTGTTGGGAGCCCTGGGGGGCTGCATGGCCCCAGAGCCACCACAGCCCAGCATGGGGAGTCACTCCTGTGGCTTGCTGCAGTGGGGTGGCACACAACTTAGTGAAAACAGGGCAGGATGGTATTTTTCCAGATTTAATTTGTGCTTTTCCTGATCCTGGTGTAACTGTGAGATTGGATGGACTCCTATGTTTTCCGAGTTCTGCTGTGTTTTTATGGCAGGAGCAATGACAAGCCTCAAACTGTCATCAAAGCTTGGGCTTCAGTTATTTATGAAGGAAACTGACAATGAAAATACTTGGGAAGCGCTGCAAGGCCAAGGTTGGGTGGAGATCTCCTCCCTCCACGCCCACTACAGAGACTTCAGACCTCTGAGAGGCGGGTGAGGACAGCAGTGGTGACTGCCCATGAAGAGCCAGCCCCGTGGTGTGTGGAGTGGGTGGCCCCCTGGATGCTTGTCTGGGTTTCTCAATTGCTACTCAGGGTAGGATTTGTCTGTGAGTAAATCAATCATGGTTTTGATTCGTTATGCAGTTACTGTTTGGAGGGTGATTGTTTGAGAGCATTTGTTCTATACATTTCTCCTTTGTGTTCCGTCTTGCTTGACCTACGCACAGAACTGTTGGCAACCTCAGCCTCTCCATCTATTATCATTAATGCTTCAGCATGTGTTTTTACTTTACGGAGGATTGCACAGAGTTGTTGATGGTAGTGGGAAAGGAGAAGACGTGGGCATGCAGCAGCCCCTTTTAACATCTACAACATCTTGGCCAATTCTTAAAAGCCAAAGCAGTCACCCATTCTATGTTCTAAAAACTATTTGTAATCTTAAATAGTAATAATAATAATAATAACCTTGCTAATGCAGAGAATGTGTGGGAGAAACAGGCCTCCTTGAAAATTGCCTACGAGGCTTTGCCAAGCTTGAAGTGTGGTGGGTTTTTTCTTCCCCCCCCCCNTTTCCCCTCCAACTGAATGTCATTTCTCACAGCAATGGGTAGCGGTTCCAGCTGTGACATGTCAGAGCCAAGCGCAGGATCAGGCTCTGGAGGCAGTGTGGCTTTGTGCTACATCCTTTTTGCAAAGCGTGTAGGAGGCAATATGTTTACTTGGAAATGTAGGACATGGAGCCCTGGATGCAATTGCCCTTGGGTCCAGCAAGACATCAGGAGAGTGGTCCCATCCCTTCCCAGCCCCGCTGTGCCCACCTCCTGCCTATCTGCAGCGTGCAGAACTCAAACTTGGGCTCAGCCTTTCCCCAGAAATCCCTTGTTCATCCAGCATTGAGACTGAAAATGGGTTCTGTCTCACTGGAAAGGAGGTGTGACAGTGTGCAGTGTGCCGGCTTGTTCCACGTAGGCGATCAGTTCAAACTTGGTTACCTCTGCAGGACCTCAGCTGCGTAAAAGCAATCTAATGTCTTGAAACCCAGCAGGCTCATGGGTGTGCAGGGCAGGAGCATGGGAGCTGAGGGGGTGCAGAGTGAGCCCTGGGCTCCAGCTGCCCTTGGGACACTGTGTGGCTGCATAAAATGAATGAGACTGTCACAGGCGCAGCCGTGTGGTCACGGTCAAGGAGGTGCTCTCATCCCCAGCTCCTCTCCTGGGGGCTTCCAGCCTCTCCAGAAAATTACCCTGTAGGGTGTCGTTTCTCATGCTTATTCTTAGCCTAATGGTGTGTAGTCGGTTTGGGTTTTGGAAGCTGGATGAAAGTCAATTAATTTGAGCTTAAAAATTCAGTCAATTGGATGTGGTTGGTTGAGTTGTTTTTTCTTTCAACGTATGCTTGGTCGACACATTGGTGGTAGGCACTGTAAGCAGTAGTGCTGAAGTGATCTAAACCTTTCCATTGGATAGATTGTATTGTTACCATTTTATTCAGATGAAAATAAAGGGATTTTATGCAGCTTGTCCAACATCATGAGGAGAGTCCCTTTAATAAAAACCAGATCTCTCATCTCTTAATCTTGTGCATTAACTGCAACAACAGCCTTATTCCTTAGTCCTCCTTTCATACACTTCAAAACTTTGCACTAGCAGTTTGGTTTTATTGGACATGGCCCTGATAAGTGATTTCTTTGAACAATAGCCAATTCACTGGGCATTGTTCAATGGTAATGAGCTGGTTTAACATAAATTCAGCAGTACGCCAAGACTTTACACCTGAATAGGCACCCAGAGGTCTGAACCCCATGTTTGATACCTGAAAAAAAATCCTCATTATTGTTTGGAAAAGAGGATGAGAACAACTATGAAGAGAACAAATGCAAATGTATGGCATCAATGCAAACTGCAGTGAGTTTAGGTACTCAGGCTGGTTTCTCTGTTTCCTTGTGTAACATCACTCCTTGTTTTAGTCTTTAAAATTCCTCTTTGTAAGAGGGATGGCAAGATGTTGCCTTTAATTGGGGACATTGGTGCTGAGAACAGCTCTTGAAGGCTGGACAGTGGTGGGTAGTGGAAGGGAAGGAAGTTTTTGGCATCTGTAGGAGCAGAAAGGGCTTTTGAATGACAGTGAAGAAGTCCTTCTTCTTGCTTAGAGGAATTAAGAGCTATTTAGTGCATTTTTTTCCCATCCAAAGTAGGGACTGGGGGGCCCACTAGACTGGAGTTGAGGCACTTTTTGGTGGAACTGGGCATTCCCAGACAATAGGGCATCTCAGAGGGATGCAAATGGCGGGATCAGAAATAACTCATGAACCTTTTTATCTCTATGTTCTTTATTGTTTATGTGTGCTAATGGAAATATTTCTGTCTTTTTTTCCTGCATTTGGAGGTGCTTATTACTACAAGCTGCTGGAAGACCCTGGGGAGTGGATGGTCCTACTGTGGCAAGAGCATTGGCTGGGCTTGGAAGTTAAGTTCTAGCAGAGCTTACAGTTTTCACCCTTCAAGTCAAGAGGCACTTGTTACAGTTGTTTACTGTACAGTGATTTGGATGCCAGGGAGACAGATCCTAAGAGGTCTTTGCTGTGCTTGTCTCTTGATGCTTTAGGTCAGTCAACTAATGTATTGTTGGTATTGCCTTTTAAAAGTTGCACAACTGCAGTAGGCTTGCCCCCTCCTTCAGGTGCCTCCTGCTGAGGAAACCCCACATTCACCTGTGGGTGCTCTCAGTGTGCAGGCAGGGAGTGCTTGTTCCCATGTTCCCAGGCTCCTACCTGCTGGTGGCAGAAAACAGATGCTGAACCATCATCACTAGGTATTGGGAATGTTGGGGCTGCCCCCACTCACACATTGCTGTGCAGAGCTGTGTTGCACTTCTCATTCTGCAAAGTAATAGTGTAACTGGCTTTGTTTGTGGGTCACAATAATTTTCTCCTGGGGTCATAGATTGGGCAGGTTTGGTTTGCTCATTTTTTGATTTGGTTTTAATTACTATTTGACCTCCTTGCTGCTGGTTCTCTTCTGCACTTACTGCATTGTAGTCATTGTGCTCTGGGCTGTATTCTGAGAAAAACTAGGACGTACTCAGTGCCTTTGGTAGATGTTATGCCTGGAAGGTGGCCCAGTGCTGTACGAAATGCTCCTGACTGAGTAATAGAAGCCAAGAAATAAGAAGTGGTGATAGTGCTCCAGTTAAAACATGGCAGTACCTCATACAATTTCAAAGTGGTTTAGCCTGTGTCATCACAGTACCAGAAGAAAGGTGGGTCTGGAGTACTGCTGTTCCCAGGAGACTGTTGGTTGTATAAATAATCACTCAAATTAGAGGTTTTCAGTGATAGCCTAACACCACACCTCCTGTCTTGCCTATGTCCTTTGGTAGTCTAGCTGGCAGATAGGCCATCCCTCTTCTATAGGACTTACATGCAAAGAACATCGCTGAAGGCTCAGTGTTTACCAAGAGAAAAGACATTGCCAGACTTTTCTAATGGGTGTAGTTTTAGATCTAATGTTCTGCTTGGTTTTCTGTGTCTGTATTTGCTTAAATCTCTTACATGTGTGTTTCCCAGAGTGATAAGATCTCAGCAGCACAATCTCAGCAACAACAATTGAATTTAGCCCATTATCTTTCAAAAGCCTCTGCTGTCAGCAGCAGTGAGGGATTCTTCCTCACTGGGAGGAGGACGATCTCCATGGGAGAGCTGCCTGCAGCAATGTGCTCTGTGGGGACCACACTCAAGCAGTGAAGCCAGAACGGGCTGTCCGTGAAGGCAAAGAGCAGAGAGCAAGTGGTGGAAATGTTAAATGAGATACGGTTGCACCTTTTAAACCCTTATCTGGATTAAGCAGAAGGTCAAATGTTTGCACAAGGTAAACAAATACCGTTTCTCTTAACCCCGGTTCAGAAGGCATGATGGTCATTACCTCCAAATCAGAGTTATGGGATATGCAGCAACTTACTCCAAAGCTCTTGATTTAACCCAAGTGCTGGAAATATCCACCTGGAACAACAGGGATCTAGGTGGGTAAAGGCAAAGTTGAGAGAACATTTGCTGTTGATGCCTAGCTTAATTGGGGTTTGCTATAGGTTGTTTTATTGCCTAAATCTGCCAGGTTTCAGTGTGCTTTTGTCAGTGTTACTTCTCTTGGCAAGAACTGGGTCTTCTAGAGTATGCCTGCAAAGTTCTTCATTTAACAGGGCTCTGACTTGCTGGTGATAGCACTATGTGACGGGTGAATATTGAAATTTTATTGTCTACTGCTGAACAAGCATAAACTTGCTATTTTATCATCCCTACTGAATTATTCTTAGAATGTTGTTAAATAAAATACTGTCTTGTCAGCACAACTTAATTTTTACTGTATTTGTGTATTGAATCTAACCTACAGACAATGGTGAACTTCGCGCTGTGCTGTGGAAATGCTCCTATTCTTTGTCTTGTGCTCTTTTAAACAAAACAATCTGTGAAGTGTTTATCTTGAGGAACAGAAGGCCCCCTATAAGTTGCTGCATATCCCAACTTTATAAGACTTGCATATTAATTTGCTTCTTTTCCATCTGAACAAAGGATCTCAGGAGCCCACAAACATGGTTAGAATCATCTTGATCCAATTTGCTACATACTTTTGCCTGACTGTGCAGATGTTTTCTGTGTATTTGGCAAAAGAAGGGTCAAAACTCTGTAGTTGGGCCTACTATTTCTGGCAAAACCCCTGATGTTTTTAATCCTTATTGAACACAAATCTTCCGAGAGCTTATTTTGATTTATTAACCCAATTAACAGAGAAACAATCTGAAACTGTGACCTCCATTCAGGAAAAGTGCATTTGCAAGTATTTCTGCTCTGAATCCTTCTGAACTCAGTGCGTGAAGGATCCTGATGTGCACAAGGACCTTCAGAGACACCGATAAGCCTGTCCATCTCCCTTTGTAAGGTTTGGGTATGGTTGCCGTCTGCATGGGGTAGAACACCATGCAATGAGGTCTGATGGAGAGCTCTGGTTGTATTGACAGACCTCACCAAGGCTGAGGAACCCCAGCCAAACCAGTATCACATGGGGCTCTCACAGAGAGAGCCCTTTGGCATGGGCTGAACTTCCCAGGAGACCATGACAGGGCACTGCGCTGCACGTGCGCACTGGCCCTTGACAGGGTGCTGTCTTATCAAGAACAGCCAGGGTTCAGGGGGTCTCACCCCATGCAGTTTGATTAAATAATCTTCTCTGTCTCTCCAAAGGAGACCTGGAGATCATCTCTTCCTATGTGCGTTGGGAATGTGTGGTGTGTTAGCATCAGTATAGTTCCCATTCCCCATTTCACCCGTGGTGGTACCTGGGGGGTCCCCAGCACGGGTACTATACAGATGCAGCACAGACAGATGCTGTCCCCCAGAGCCTTGCAGTGCAAGTGCATTCCCCAGCGAGTGGCAGGGTGAATAACGCTTCTATCACTTTTTGCGGAGCTCCCCAGCCTGTGTGACAAGGCAGCAGTCTGGGTGTTATACCTCCCTTCCTGTTGCTCACAGAGTTACTGACTAATTCACACATTTCTGGCCAAAGTTTTTCCAACTTGGCTGCCTAAAAGAAGGCAGCTCTGACGAGAGCAGCTGGGTTTCAGAAGGTGCTAGGGAGTCCCTGCTGCCAAGCAGAGTCAAATTTGCAATTGCTGGCCTACATTTTCTTTATAGTTGCAACCTCTGTAAGCATTATCACTGCAATTGGAACAATGTTTGTTTTTTCGAATCCCACGGGGCTGATCTGAGCATGCTGCAAACAGCCCAGATGAACCCAAGGATGCGTGATGGGATGGTTCCCAGCCCATGGCAGACCTGTCTCTGCAGGGCAGAGGGCAGAAATGCCGCTGCTGACAGCGTAAAGTACCTGATGGATGTCTGGGGAGGTGTCTGCTGGATGCAATTAGTGCTTCTTCTGCAAACTGGGTGTTGGAAAAGGAAACTGACGGAAACAATAACGGGAGCCAATAAACAGCCTTGTACACAGCAAACTTTTAAATTCTCCATTTCACAAGAAAGAGCAATTGTTCAGGGCCAATACGATAAACGCCCAGCTCGGAGTGCTGCTCTCCACGCTGACGATGACCAGATGTTTAGTCAAATCTGAGTAACCTCTGTTTCACAAGTTCAGGCTTTTTCTGTGCTCTGGGCCATTCCCAAAACTCGTGGGTGTGATGGAGGGCCTCCATGGGACACGGGAGGCTTTGAGATATTTTCAAAGCTCTGAGGTTGTTCATATAAATATTGGAAAGCAGTTCTCAAGCAGCTCTCACTGTTTTTAGTG
Organism: Pedionomus torquatus; assembly: GCA_013398155.1. Classification (NCBI taxonomy): domain Eukaryota; kingdom Metazoa; phylum Chordata; class Aves; order Charadriiformes; family Pedionomidae; genus Pedionomus; species Pedionomus torquatus. The sequence goes on from VZRU01010605.1 coordinate 25,107, forward strand.
CTATTCACTTCTGGGCTTTGAAAATGCATCAGATGTAGACATCAGTAAAAACTCAGCATTGTGAGTGACACTGGAGTGAAACCTGGGGATGGGGAAAGAGAGAATTAAAAAAACCTAGTTCGTGCTACTTGCATTACGTCTTGAATACATTCTTCTCCCACTCTTCTTCAGGGAACTCTCAGCAGCAGCTGTGTTTCTGACATTAGCCAATGATTTTGTGTGCTGACTTAAGGAAAATTAAATTTTGGCCCTTTATGCTTTTTCCCAAAGCATATGCTGTAATTACATTTTTTGATATAGGGATGACTTGCAATGGCTTTTAGTTATCAGTCTTGATTGATCCTGATCTGGCTTTATGTCAAGAAAGCCCCTTTTTGCCTCAAAAGCTGTCTCCAAGGTGAGCTCCATGGGCCTGAGGGTGAAATCCAGAGGGCTAGCAGATCTCATGGTCTTTCCTTCTCATTTCCAACTGAGGAGAGGCAGCTGGCTGGTGGCAAGGGAATAATTGTTGCCTTTGGTTCCCAGTAACAATGAGTTATCATGTAGGTAAGTGTTACCAAAGATCTTTTTTACCCAACAATACTCTGGCTGGTGGAAGTGGTTCTGAAGGAGGTTCCATACCGAGATTTGGTTTCATCTCTGTTTCAGTCTGATCTGCCTAAGGGCCAGGACAGAGAGATCCTCGGCTGGGTGAACGCTGAGCAGGTCTGGGACAGATGTTGTATTTCATGCCTCGGTTGTCTCCCTGTTAGCATGCACAGCACACCATGACTGGCTTGAGCTGAGAGCTTGTCAGCGAAATTTCTCTTTTAATCCATAAATGTAGGCCATCTGCCAGATTTATTCTGATTTCACTTCTCATGGTGCCTACTGTGGCCTCTTCAAAGTGTTAGCATAGCCATACTATCTTGGTATCCCTTTGACAATCATCCAACGTGTAGGTGCCTCCTGAGCATGCACGGTGAAAACTCAGGATATTTCAGCACAAAACTTCAAGGTCTAAATTTTTCCAATAGCTTTCCTACTTCACATACTCATCTCTAAAGTCCTCAAGTATTTCCACTTTGTTCTATTCCTTCTCCTGCCCACCGTAGCTTTTGTGCTTTATGATAAAAAGGTTCAGCAGAGACAGAGGAAAGGCTTGTCTGTAGCCTCTGCAAGTTCTGGGTCTGTAAGCAGACCTGAATTATTCTTCATCGACCTAGGAAGTCGTTAAACTCTTAGATATTGCATATCCACACCAAACAGCACCTTAAATTACTTCCTTTTCTGTTAAACTCCAGTAAAAACAATTTTGGGGATGGGGATGTGTGTTCTTTTTTTGAACTACCATGTGTTTTCCAGAATTGCAGTCTTCATGGCTATGGCTCATTTCCAGTGCAAGAGAGCGACATCCAGGAGCTCAAACTGTGAAGTGATGAGTAGAATCCTCAGCTGCCCCATGTGTTTCTCCCTGTAGATGAAGATCAACACAATGAAGCTGGTTGGTGTCTCCAGGTAAGCTAAGAAAAGGTTTAGCAGGTCAATAAATAGCTGTCTGTTAGAGAAACCTGGGGTGGAGATCTTCATGGTGGAGAATGAATCATGAACTTTTGGACTACCTGGTGTTCTTGTCTAAGAAAATAAATAATTTGTTGCCAATCTGGACAAACAGTGGTTTTTCTGAACAGGACTTGTTCTAAGCCAATGATGACAGCATGTCTCATCCCAGGTTGTTATAAGAAATCCTACATTCAACTCAACTCTGTTAATAGACTGCCTACTCATCTGCTAGGAACAGAAATGATAGTAAATGCTTTGTAACCTTTTTTCCCCCCAGTATTTCACATAACAGTACCAGCACTGATGGCTTGCACTGGTGCGTCCTAAATCCAGGCTGTAGAAGCCATGTGCTGGTGTTGGCAGTGATGCTAGCAGGGTTTAACAGGCTGGTTGGTGCTCTCCTGGCAAACTCTTTCGGGTTCCTTGGTCTCCCTGTACAGTCCTGTCCCCGAAAGCCCAGGTAATTCCCCTTGGACACAGGACTGTACCAGGCAGCGGGTACCCAAGGGGACTCAAGCTGCAGCACCCAGCCCATGCATCAAGCCACCCTGGGGAAGGGCAAAGTCAACCTCAGTAGCATCAGGGTCCAACTTTTGTTCTCAGGCAGTGACCTGAGGTGGACCAAAACACCCACATTGTGCAATACCAAAGATTGCAAAACAGCGCAAGTGAAAAGTACTCTGTGTGCTTGATTTGTCGATTGATCAGTGTTTCTCTGTTCCTAGCAGAGGAGAAAGGAGCCATCAGTATCTGTTTGGTTTCCACAGGCTCCTGAATTTACCTGTATCCCACAGGAGAAGAGCCCTTTGTACACCCCTGATGTTAGCCATGGTAGAATGAGGCATTAGTTTTTCTCCTATCTACTTCCAGGCGAAGTTTCTGTGTGGGGGCAGAAGGATCCCAAGTTTGGGGAGTACTCTTCCTTCCTCAGGCTCACGTGTTGGGATACACGCTGGTCCCTCACCCCTCTTTTTTTTTTAGGGCAGGGTATGAGCTGGTGTCACACATAGCTCTTCATTTCTCTCCGTGTGTTTTCCCTAAAAAGAAGGAGGTCTGTCTTAGCACTGACTGTAAAAACTAGGAAACATTGGTGTTTTATGGCTTGGCATGCATGGAACCCGGGGCTTGACCGCTGTGTCATGAGGGGACAGCATGTCCTCCCTTTCACTGTTTAAAATAGGTTGATTTGAACACTATAACAGATTAAGGCACTGTGGGTGTTTAAACTTTCAGGATGATTGATCACCTCTCAGAGAGAGGCAGATGGTACCGTGATGAGTTCCAGATCCTTTCAATTGAGCATCTCCAGGGAAAGCTTTATGGACCAGGCTGGGGGGAGGGTGTCCATAATTTAATTATTTTTTAAAAAAAAAGACAACGTAGGGTGTCAAATTAAATCCTCTTGGCTCATAAACAGTAACTCTAAAAATTGACTCCATTTAAAATAAACGGCCTGAACCACTCTAGGATTTGGGCTGGGTGAATGTGTCTCAGTTCACATTTCACCGAAGGCTTTGGAAAGGCTTGGAGTGGGTCAGACATTGTGCTGTGATCTCACATGAGTGCTACTGTGTGCCCACGAAGGGAACCAGGTCAGCTCCCAACCATGTGGTCTTGGATGGTGACCACTGCCAGCTCTTGGGCTCTGTCAAAGGCATTGCATTAATGCCCCTGTTTGCATTTTCTTACTTAAGGACTTCTGATCTCTGGAGTAGGAACGTGCTTTCAGTCCCACTTAAAATATTTCTGTGACTGTACTGGAACCGTAAGCCCAGTAACCTCATAATGGGGCTAATGCTCAGTGAGCTTTCATAGATTTTCATTAGTGAAAAACAATGAACAACTAATGAGCAAAGCTCAGCAGCTTCCCAAACAAAAGTCACACCTCTCTGCTAGCTTCGGTTGTCTGGGGAGGGCAAGAATTGATCAGAAAGAGTAATTTGCCTTCTTGCATTCTGGCATAGCTTTTAACATTTTTCAGCAGTCAGCCTTGCCTTCATCTGAAGCAGGTCCCCACCGAGCATCCCCTGTGGCTCGGAGCAGAAGCTTCTGTCTCTGTGTCAGGGGCTGCGCTTCCATGTTCCTCTTGGTTTCCACTCTTTGCTGAGGAGACTAGGAAATTACATTCTGGCTTCAATTCATAAACTTTTAACTGTATCGATGCTGAAGGAGCTGATTACTTTTTTTCTGAAGACAGTTTCTGGGCTTTATGGTGATGTAAAGTTTCTCTGTAAGCCAGTTGGCAGCAGCGCCTGGGTAAAAGCCCGTGCAGTGTCACTCTTCCTTGAAGTGCACTCCCAGCCTTTGCCTGTTTGGGCTGTCTGGCTTGACTCCTACAATTAGTTAAAGGTTATTGTAGGTTTAAAATGTTGCCTGCTTTGGCAGTATCTGTTGTCCCTTAAGGCCAAGATGCCTGTTTATTGTTATAACACCATTTAAACACAACACAGAAAAGTCCCTGTAGAAAAGAGTATTTCAGTGAAGCGGATTTTTTTTGAAAGTAAGTCTTGGCTGGCCTCTCAAACTTAAATGCCATTGGAAATTAATACTAGGTTTGTTGGTGAATTGTTTTTGGTTTTTTTTTTTCCCCTCCATAAATCATATCTCAGAGCTTTGTTATTCTGTTCTCATCCTGCCATATCTTCCCAGGGCTGATAAAGAGCACTTAGCTGGTGTCCTGGATCCCTAGGGGGTGAGCAGAGCTCCCAGGGCTGCTGGCAGGTTTCTGAGTGAGCCCATGCTCTGGCCCCCAGATGTTGTGTGAGACCAGGGTCAGCCCATGGCTACGGCCTGGTGTGCAGTTGTGGTTTACCCCTGCAGATCAGTTCCAGCACTGCCAGCAGGTTTATTCTGCCACACAAGCCTGCTTGCAAGCCAGCTGTGCCAGCATCCTGCTGGGCTGGGGAAAATGTTGGCATGTAACAAAAGGACTTTCCACTAGCTGCTGCTCAGCCTTCGCTGGAGTCCATCAGCTGTGTTTTGTGCTTTGTCTGAGCATCAATGGTGCTAGGACAGTTTGCCTGTGAGTATCGTTTCTCTGTGCTGGAAAACAAAGGAAAAAAAAAAAGCCACCTGGTAACCTCTCCATCCTACTGGCCTCAGTTCTCTTTAGCACAGCTTGCACATGCATGGTGCTGGGTGGTAGCACGGCTCTCCTGCAAGGCCACAAGCTATGTGGGCTGCTGAGCCACCTGTGGCCACTTGGCAGGTATAGGAGGCAGAGGAGACAGCATCTCTCCCCATGTGCCAGGGCTGGCTTGTCACCCAGCCCTCTCAGGGCATCCAGGGGTACCTGTCTCTGCTGGGAGCCGCTGCATCCTGGACCTGTGGGAACAGCTCCTCCAGAGGTCAGTCCTTCTCACACTAAATACTCAGCCACCAGATAAGCCGTCTCCAAAAGGAGGAAATCCCATTGTGGGACAGGCTTGCATATGAATTAAAATAAGCAAATGCACTGATATCTATTTTGGGCTTATCTTCAGAGGAACCAGAACATCCAGTTCAGTACAAAAATCCCTGCATCCCTTAGCGGGAAGCGAGGGGTGGCTGGGAAGCGAGAGCCTGTCTGTTGGGCTGTTTCAAGAGTTTGAATGCTTCTTCATTTTTATGTCAGAGCAAACCCATATATATAAACTGCATGAGCTGTTTGGGGTTTTTTCCCTCCAGCACCCATATTTGAAGCTTTCCCCACACTTGACTGGGGCTGTGCAGAGGAGCAGCCAGTCCAGCACTACTGTGCGCCTTCATTTCATACATGTTGATGGGAAGATGCTAAATAACAGAAGAATTTGGTCCATCTCTTGTAGGTGTCTGGGTGGGTGCAGGTGGCAGTCCTGCTGCTCGGAGGCAGGAATCATGCTTTGCCAGAGCCCCAAAGCATTTGCTCGTTTCTGATTCCTCTAAGCCAGGTAATTCTGGATCACTGCGATAACGCGGAATAAATACTGAAGTCTTTTTAACTCTCCAGCTCACTATAGAAGACACTGATGCATCATTCTGATCCTTTCCTACTATTAACCAGCAGGGTAATCACAAGCGAAATGGAAAATAGCTCTGTACAGGTAATGCCTGACTGTACAGCCCGGGCGCTACCTGTGGTGTCTGTTGAAGACTTGCCAGTGATATGGCACATGATGAACTGGAATGATTTCTGATTTCACTCCTGACCCCTCTCATCATGCATGCATAATTTAGCAAGAATAATGAGCCAGATCATCATGTCTGCTATGATACACCAGCTGATGAAGTGGCCTATCATCTCCGCAGCTAATAGCGCATCCTGGTGCGAGCAGTGGTTTGAACCTCTTGGCTTTTACTGAGAGCACAGCACTGAAACTTCTGAGTGGATTTATTTCGCTTTTCCCCTTGCATTTGATGTGAATGTTATACTAATGTGTTTCAACTCTCTTGATGTTCCTGTCAATATTTCAACTTTCACATCTTTGCCAGCGAGGAGCAAATCAATTAGGTTCCTGAAACTTCATGGAAGTGATGGTTTCATAGCAATTGTTTGTAAACACACTATTCAAGGATGACTATTAGCAGAGTATTCATGTTATAGGTTTGTCTTCCAGAAGGAAAGAAATCAGGCTTAAATATATCTGTGTGCTTTATATGACATACTTTCCCTTTTGGGGCCTACTTGGGACTACTATATGAGATTATAGTATTATATAAATTTATATTCTATAAAATTAATCATTTTGAAGAAAGAGATACTGAGGATCTTAATTTTACTGGGTTTTTTTCCTGCTTTGTTTAATTAGAACTGTGATAACTACCTTTTTTTGAGGATGATGTTTTAATAGCAATGTATATTATATCAATATTTTCCTAAAAGCATAAAGTGGAATTTACACTTAAATTATCATTTGATTAAAAGTGGGATTATGTGAACTCACAGTAATGATCTTTCAGCGAGGATAATTGCTCCCTCATCTCTCTGAGGGAAAGCTGGGAGGAACCCTCCTGGAATAAGCTGGATCACCCTGTTATTGCAAACTTCCTATTGTTTCAAAAAGAAGATGGGACAATATTTATTGGAAATACAGTGCTGATACATAGCTGTAAAGTTACAGCATATCCATTGCCCTTCCTTATGGTGGGCTGAAAAAATCCCTTTAGAACTGTTTTTGGTAAAAGTGAGTCTGAATATTGTGATTCTTAAAGAATTTTTAAAGACTTTTTATAGTGGTTTAAAGATTCTTAAACCCCTCCGCCAGTGCTCAGCTGGACAGGAGGAGATGGTTCCCCTGCAGTCCTCTGCTCAGCAAACTCCTACTACTCCACTGCTTTCTCTGTGTTGTTTTAGGCACCTTGCACATCCTTTGCTCCTTTGGGCATGCAATTCACCAGTGCTGTGCTGCAGCCTGGAGCCTGGGACGTGATGCTGTGGAGCCTATCGAGCCACTGGAACACGAAACGGTTGCTCTGCCTTCTTTAGTCTCTCCGGTTTTAGCGATAAGTTGTTTTTCTCCTGGCTGTGTTTGGATGTCATCTCCAGAGCTTCTTCCCTGCCTGAGAAGACCCTGAAGATAAGCACCCCTCTGACATTTCCCCGTTCTCAATAATATTACAGATGCCTTGTGTGCCCCAAACTACTGAAGCAGAGCTTCACTGCTCTGTGCCCCAGCACATATCATAAGATGCTTTGCTGTTGTGCATGGTGTGCCTGAAACTCTCTTGGGTATCTCTGTCCCACACACTGTTAATCGACCACGGGACCAGCTGGTATTTTACAGACAGTGGGGGACGAGTTGTTCACAGCTTGCTGGCTTGTGCTCAGGATGTAGCTTGTTGCAAACATGGAAACTTCCCCAGAAAGAGTTTGGCAGGTTATGTCCTTTGCGAATTATGGTTGTGCCATGGACTTTGTTGTAAATTAACTTGGATACTAATATTATTTTATTAAGTTTGAAGGGAGAACTAAACAAAATGTTTTTGGGGTAGTTATATCAGCATCAAGCTGCTTTCCCAAGTTAATACCCCATAAATAAAAAAAAACAACTTATTTTTTGTTCAGAACCATACACCGGCTGTTGCACAATATCCCTGCTTTTACTGCACATTAATTTTATTTTCTATTACTTTTGACTTGCCAGAGTTGGAGCACAAGCAGCCAGGAGCTGGGTCTGAGGAGACACCAGCCCTCAGGGAGGGTCTAGTCCAGTGGCTGCAGTGGGGCTGGGATAGCAGCCAGGATGGCCATGGTGGCCAGGGAGGGCTGTGCTGGCTCTGCTGGTGGCCACCACTCTGGGTACACGTGGGAGCCGTGCTGTGCAAGAGGAGAAGCAGGTCTCAGCAAAGGTGCTCCCGCACGTCCACAGTGTTTCGTGGTTTGCAGTGGAAATGACTGGCAAACATGGTGTTTCCTGTGTCAAAATTGCAGCTGGTGGCTTAGTCAGTGGACAATGAGAGCTCAGCAGGGAGGGAACATTTCTGTGCCCCCACCAGCTGACAATCAGCCCTTTGCCACATAACAGCACCGGTCCATCGGTGTGTCTCAGGGTCCCCAGGGTCAGGTGGCAAGAGCTGCATTCATCTCCCTGCTGCAGTGACTGTTCAGGTGGGCTTGCTGTGCCGTACTGTCCCCTTGCTCCACCCTGTGGGACACAGTCTGGCCCTGCAGCCCCCTTCCAGCTGTGAGCACGGGAGCAGCTCTGCTGCCTCACAGGGCTGAGCTTGTAATGCTGGTGGCTCAACAGGAAGCGTTTGAGTGCTGCCAGTCATTAGATGCACAAGAGGCCTCTAGCCTTCATGAGTCCTGGGCAGCAGTGGTCAGCAAAGGGCTGTGAAGTGGGGTGGTCACTGGAATGCAGCTATCCAGTGGTGTTGTAATTGTAGAATTGTAGATTGTTTTGGGCTTGAAGGAACCTTAAAGATCACCTAGTTCCAGCCCCCCTGCCAAGGGCAGGGACACTTCCCACTCAACCAGGTTGCTCAAAGCCCCATCCAGCCTCATCTTGAACACTTCCATGGATGAAGCATCCACAACTTCTCTGGGTAACCCGGTCTTACCACCCTCAGGGTAAAGAATTTCATCCTAATATTTCATCTAAATCTCTCCACTCTTTCAGTTTAAAACTGCTCCTCATTTTCCTATCACATACTCCCTGACAAAGAGTCCCTCCCCATCTTTTCTGTAATGATGATGAGAACATCCCTGCACTGACTCTTTGGAGCCAATGACTTCCAGATTTACTGAACTTAAGTCCTGTGCATGGAGCTGCTTTTGCAGGCAGGCAGCTGACTCTGCACAGGGTGAGTGTGCCTGTGTAGAGCTCCTTAAGTCTGTTACTCAATTTTTTTTCTGTACTCAGCATAACAGCACTGAGTGGTGTAAGCATACTCAGGCACCAAGGCAACCCTAGGACCTCGCACAGGCTGTGACCTCAGATGCCACTGGTGTTTTTAGCTCATTTCTTGTGCTTCAAGTAAATGTCAGAATAGTTGAGGGGCACATACAAAGCACAGGAGGATGCTAAAATGAGCTGCTGTCACCTGTGTGGTGAAGCTGTACACAGGGCATTGCTGTGCTTGTACAGCCCCTGTAAAGGACCAGTTTCCTCCCTTCTCTTGCTGCCAGGCTGCTTGCCTGCAGATTTTGAACATCCTTCAAGTAAAAGTCAAACAAAGCTGCCTTCCCTGCTCAAAGGCTCCCCATTTATCTCTGCCGGCAGCACACTGCTGCTGAGGAGAGCTGGCGATGCCGAGCACTGGCTGATCTCGTAGCAGTGCAGATGGAAACTCCAACAGGGGAGTGAGCACGTGCTCGGTGCCTCACTTTCCAGCTCCAAGACGATGCAGTTTAGCTGCCAGAGCCGGGCAGAAGCCAGAGAGAGCCTGCGGCTGGAAGAGGCTGAGACGAGTTTCCATGGCGGGGTCCAGCAGGCTCTCCGCCAGCTCCTGGCACTGCAGACACTCCCCAGCTCTCGGTTCCCTTCCTGGGGTGTTGCACATGCACTATCTCAACCCCACAGTCTGAAATGCAGCTTATATGCTCCATGTATCTTCCTTCTTCCCACCGTCCTTCAGCAAGGTCCTGCAGTAAGCAGCAGCAGAAGGATCCTAGTCTTTCTTCTGCTGGCAGCAGCTGGGAGGGATGGGATGCGTGCTTCTCCCTAGGATGTTGTGGGCAGCTGTGAGACAGTGAGTTTCAGAAACTGGCTCTGTCTTTGGGGAGATTTGCAGTGCTGGTGACTCCTTCTAACACCCTTCATCCCAGCTGACATCCCTGTGCTGCACTGCTTTCCTGCTTATATCTGCATCCCTGATTTCTCCTCCTAACTCCCTGTCTCTGTTCATTTCAGCTGCTATCCTGCAGTCGGGGCCAGCTGTGGCAGTGTGACTGGGCATCTATCTGCAGAGGTGTGGGACATGCTCCGATGGAAGCAGGTACGCACAGCAACACTGAAGGCTGCTGAGACCACCCCTCCACCAAGTCAAAGTGTGGCTCTGTGCACTTTGAATTGCTGTAAAGTTTTAACAGAGTCCAAACCAGGATTTTGTTTTTCTTTCCCATTCCTGTTTGTAAATATTTCCACTAAAAAAACTCAGCCTCAGGCAAACACCTGGCTTGGGGAAAAAAACAAACAAAAAAAACCCAACCAAAACCCAAAAAATTCAACATGATTAATCTCAGTTGTGCAGCTTTGTGAGCACCTGAAAAGACAAGGTTTGGCATCAGAAAGTGCCAGGCAGTTAGTGGTGGCAGCTCCCCCCCCAGGGCCACCAGCCTGTGCCTGATGCTCACATCGCACCAAGGGCTGAGGCTGGTGGCAGAGCTCAGCTCTGACTTCATGAGGAATTAGATTAAAATAAGACACTATCAACTTTTCCTTTCTAATTCTTCCTTTTCGGTGGGCACACACAAGTAAGCATTTGGCATATAGCATGTGGAGCTTTTAGTGCCTTTTGAAAGATTTCTTCAATACCAAGCCTGACTGGAAGTAGGTCAACTGAAAAATGAGTAAATTATGGTTGCAAAAATGCATTAGGAGCTGTGGTGTGCATAAATCTATCTGCCATTTAGCAGAGGTCCTAAGAAATTAGAAATTGAAGTTTTAGATAGAAAAGTTTCCCAGGCTGCGGTCGGTGGAGCGGCCTCTGCCTCTGGGCTCTTTGCCTGCCCTGCTGCTGCTGCTCTTCCACTGGGCTCGCAGAGCTGCAGGGACGGTGTGCGGGCAACTCACAAGGTGACCTCCTGTGTCACATCTCCTGGCGTTTTTTATTTTATGATTAGATTATTCCGTACAGACTTGGTTTTTTGATACACTTTTTGTAAAAGGATTAACACTGCAAGCGCTGGCAAAGCCTTGTTCATGGGTGATGAGGGCTGAGCACCTGTTGGGAAATCGAAACCTGCAGCTTACGTTGGTGTGGTATTTGGGCATCACCAGGGTTTAGAAGTTAGAAGCCTTCGAAATCCTTCCAACTGTCACTGAAAAGACAAACTCACTAACTTGCAACTCTTGCTCTTTTTCTTAATAAGGGGGGCAGGGGGAGGTGCTCAGGGGAAATACAGTTTCAGCAATGAAAAGTTAAGGTTTGGTGCTGTGGTTTGGTTTTTGGTGTTGTTTGTTTGTTTTTTTTTTCTTTTTAGAGAAAAAAAAAAACAAACAAACACCCTGAAAACTCAACCTTTCAAGACTATAGTCTGAGTATGGCCAGTCAGACAAGCTAGTAAATCTGTTTCTCAAATGATGCTTTTTAGTCTCTAACAAACATTTTAAATAGCAGGTATCAAAGAAGCAGCAAAGCAATTTAACATAAATATACTGGATGAGTTATGATGATAAATTCGACAAAACCATTTAAAAAAAAACAAACTAGTGTTTTCTCATTTCTCGGGCTTGTAATTTCTGGGCCAAACATCTTCAAATTGCAGAAAAGCATGGTTTTTCCTTCTCTCCCTCTTCTCCCCCCACCTAATTTGAACATTGTTCCCTCTCCCTAGTGTGGTTCTTGCTCTGCTGCCAGTTATGCCGCCTCCTCCTCCAAACACATACAAAACCTGTGTTGTATTTAAAAATAAACGTTTGCTGTGCCCTGGCATCCATGCTCTTGTTTGAAGGGTAAGAAGTGCTTGATTTTCTCTAAAAGGTTGCAGAAGACTAGTAGTCAAGAAAATCACTTGAAAAAATAGCTTTAAAATTATCTCCCTTTGAACATGTTTCTGGGCACTTATTTTACTGACTGTATGTGCTCGCAGATACCCAAGTGTGGAAGGTACTTCAGCATGTGCCGCTGAATTCAGTCAGACAAGCAAGTGTAAAGCACAGCACGTGAGTGTTCATCTGTAGTGCAGATAGACCGCTAAACAGTCACTGAGGAGTCCCTGGTACAGCCACGGGCAGCTGGGAAGGGAGATTTTTAATTTCTGACTAAGTTCATGTTATATTACCTTCACAAGTGCTAATGATATGGAATCCTGGAAAACGTCTGTCTAACTCTTCCTTGCTGCTAGAGCTTCTCTGTGTTTGCATGATGAGAAAACCCACCGTAGAAAGCAATAAGAAGACCCCAAGTTGCTGTGTTAAGTCCTCTTGAAAAGCAGAATCGTGCATTGAAATGTTAAGAGGCTCCTTGCTTGTCTGTCTTCTTCTCCTCCTCACTTTCCCCACCTGTTCTGCAGTTAGTTTGTCACCCTCCTCCTCATTGCATCAATTTCTACAGCAGGGCTACTGGGTAATGTCACCACTGAATTCTCCTTTATGATTGAGGGTGAAATATTTAGCTGGATTTCGCTTAGAATATCCCAGAAGAGGAGCAAATATGAAAATGGCAAAGTTGTTTAAAAGTGTAGCTAAGCTCCTGGACATAGCATCCCTATGACCTGAGGAGCAGGAGTTGCTGGCTTTGCCACAGTATCGCTGGTGCTCTCTAAAGCTCTGGAGTCCCCAGTGCTAAATGTATGACAGCCAGCACCAGGCTGAGGAAACTCAATTGCAGTTGCAGAGATTTATGAACTGCCAGCTCATGGGATTGCTGTCCTTTTTAACTGTGACCCGTGTGGGGCAACAGAGACCTTGTAATAAAGTTCAGCTGTTTACCAGCACCTCCCTGCATCACCTGTTTTCTTATGCCAGCTGCACTTTTAAGCAGTGGCTTCTGCTTTCTCTGTCGTGAGGCCTTGGTCTGAACTGCCAAAATACCTTCTTGTGCCTGAACTTAGGGTTTGTATCTGTTCATTTTCTAGGTTTCAGGGAAAACACCTGGTTTTGTGAGGGAGAGGAGGGACCCTGTACAGTGGCCTTGCACTGAGCATCAAGCCTATAGATTTAATTCTCAATAAAACCATTAAAAAGAGAAAAGAGGGCTATGGTAATTCTACCCCACGTTTAACACTGTCTTAAATGCAAGGAGGGAATTCCAGTTGTAGATAGCTAGCAATTTAATTGTATCTCAAGTACATTTTCTCTCATTTTTAAATACTTCGTTAAATAGCATGGAGATATTTCTACATCTGTTCTTGTTTTCATACCAAACCAAAAAAAATTTGAGGCATTATTGCACATACATCTGAGACAAAGAAGGACAAGATAAGATTGTGTATGACAGAAGAACTTTTTCATCCTCAATAGCACAAGTGGAAGCTCAGGTCTGAGAGCGGCTCCATTTCTGAGCAAACTCGGCAAGTTTCTCCTGGGACTGGAGCAGCAGCACACATGGTGATGGGACTAGGGCTGCATACCAAATCACACAGGTACTGCTGGTGGTTTTTCATCCTTGAATCTTGTCAAAGGAAGGAGCACTGAGCACTGTGAGGATGTGGGCTCCTAGGAAGAAATAAAACATCTGCCCAGGAGCTTCACTGAGGCCTGAGCTGCAGGAGGAGGCTTTGGCCAATTTACTGGAAAAGGTAAATGAATGGGAATAGTCTCTGCCTTGCAAAACGTTTTGCCACAGGAATCCCTTGTGGGTCTGGGGCTCTTTGACAGCCTACAGAAAGTCTTCAAAAGGATGCACAGCAGATGGCTGTACTTGTGCATTCAACACATCTGTCAAAATCACTGCTATTATATGACTTTAAACTGATGCTTTTCATATCCCCGTGTCTTTGTGTGGTGGGTCCTGCCTGTGTACTGGAACAGGATTGTCCTGGGGAGGATTAAGATAATGGCAAATGAAACAGCAGCTTTGCTCGAATAGAGGTGAATGCCTATCTGGAAAGATAAGAAATTCTGCTGCAATCAGTATGGTTAGGTGTGCGTACCAGCAACATGTGAAGTGCAGGACTATGGTCTTCTGTTGTAGTTCTGTTTTTAAACAGAATTCTGCTTTTAAAACTGCAACTCTTCATCTTCTCGGCAGCTATAGAGCAGCACAACTCCACTGTGCTCCGCTGCCACAGACCTCTGCTGATTTGAACTGTTTGGATGTTGTTTTGCAGAGGAAGGTGAGGGTAAGGGCATTGTGAGCAGGGTGATGCTCTGCAAAGACAGCAGCCCTGGCGAGAAGATCCATCCTCTGCCTCACTGCCCGGCTCTGCTCCCCACAGTGCGCGATGGCCTCAATAGCTACCTTGGAAAGATGTATTAGTTTCCCTATAAACAGTGATCAAGGCATGGTGGTGCAGTGCTGGTCACAGTTTGGATGAGGACCAGTCTCTGTTCACCCATTTTTTTCTTAAGTCTCCACTCTGAGCCCATTCACCATTTCAAAGAATCAGCAGAAACAGGCATGAAACCCATAGGAGCACCTTTCTCTTTCTCTGTGTGCAAGTTGCTTATTATTATACATTTTGTCACTTGAATTATACATAACCAGAAATCAGAGCCAAGCAAAATCAGGATGATAAATACATTACCACAAGCAAAATATACAGAATATTTGTCTGTGTGTTCTTTTAGTTAGCTGTTTTGCACAAGGTATTTCAATAGAGCAATTTATCCTCTTCAGTTACTCAGTATAACTGTATTAGTAAAGAATGAAGTAATGATTGTTAATGGTGGCTAAATTACTGTTCAAGCTGGTGAATCCCACATGTTTTTCTTACCTATTAAAACTTCTCTGTTGAACATTCCTTCACAGGGGACTAAGAGAGAACTGACCCTTCAGATCCAGGTAACCAACCCTCTTGTGTCTATCATCAGCAGAGGTTGTACTCTACTTAAAATCTAACTTATTCCAAATGTCACTTCCAGATGATCCAAAGAGAAGTGCTTACAGATGCTTGAGTTGAGGAGAACAGCAAGGGAAAGGGGAAAGGGCATTACATGTGTCCTTCTCATCAGGAAGTTTTGTCACATTGCCAAAGCCCCAAAAGGCTGGAGTTGCCAAAGCCGGTTTCTCTCGCCCTCTAAATCAGTTCAGTATGCTGTGCAGTAAAGCCATGTGAACAGCAGTGTCCTTGAAGGAGCTGGTACAGCTCACTTATTTTTAATTGAAAATAATGAAGCAGATGTTCAGTGTATACTGGGAAACTCAAAATGCATCACTACTGCTGTGGGGCCGGACCTGCCACTGATGGAGTTGGGACCACGTGTTGCTTGGGGCATGTTCCTCCCCTGTAGTTGTTCAGTGTCTCTCTTCTCTCCTGCCTGTTGTCCTCGGGTGGTAGCAGGGCTGGGTGTTTTAGCTCCAAACCTTTCCCTACCCCATCCTGGGCCTTGCTACTGCTGACACTCATCCCAGCACAGCCGTGACTCAGCTCTTCCTGCCCCCCTCCTGCTCCCTGCCTGACCTCGCACACGCTCAGATGCGCTTCACAGTTGCATTTTGGTTTATATGCTTATTTGGAGTCAGAATAAGCATAAGAGGAAAAATAGATGCTGTAACGCGTTACCTGACTTGTCCTCTTCTGTGTGGCTTGGCTGCCGCCCCAGCTCACCAGAGCAGCGCTCAGCGGTCCCCAAGCCTCCCAAGCTCCGGCTTCTGGTCGGCTTTCAACTGGAGCAGAAGCCAGACATTTACAGTGAGGAATGGCGCTTGTGGGAGATGTTTGCCTGTGGTAATGTGCTCAATGGCTCTCAGTCTAAGTATTGAAAAATGCAAAACACCCTGGAAATACTGCCAGCCTTTGGTATTTAACTCTTTGGTGATCATATGACAAGCAGCTAATAACTGTAATAACTTGGGTTTGTTTAAAAAATCACAGCTTGCTTAGGAGAGAAATCAAATCCAGCTTCTCAGCACTGTTTAGAAAAACTTAGTATACTATTTCTTTTTTTGTCTGCATAAGAAATATTGCTATTTACTTCACTCTTTTTGCTCTATTTCCAATGTAATAAACTAGAATTTATTTACTATTTGAGTTGTTACAAGGTAACCAATTTTCAGGTCCTAGCAGGGATTAATCTATCAAGACCCTGTTTCACAGATGCGATTTCAGCAAGCCTTGCTGAATTAGCTTGCTGAATGATGGCTTGTATATGTGCATCATTCGCAGGGAGATTTGTCTCAGCTGGCAGCATCTCCTGTCTGCAATATGAGAGCGATTCCTGGCTTGTGTCACCAAGGAAAGGTGATGAAAAAACAGAAATGTGGCTCTAACATCTCTACTGCTAATGTCCGCCCACAAGGCAGGCGATGTCTGGGGCATTCATGGTGCGGCCAGGGAGAGCTGGGCTGCCTGCGTGAGGCTGCGTTCCCATCACCTCCATCACTGGGCAATGGTAGGGGGGGACTTGGAGTATGGAAGTTATGTTAGAACTAAAACACTGGGGAGAATTTCAAGGCCCAGATAGCAATATCAATTTTGGTACATAATTTTTATGCGCTAACACGTGTATAGTAATGAATCATGTAAAAATATATTCTAAGTTCCATCATACATGCAGGACATACATACCATCAACACCTTAGCCCTAATCACAAGCTTCTCTGTGAATTTCAACTGATCTTTGGTCTTTCTTCTGGCAATCAGGTATATTGTTTAATTTTATTGGACCCACATCACTGATGGGCACTTCATAAATCTACTACATCCATCCTGGCAGGCTTCACCTCTAATTTTACAATGTGGTTTTCCATGTCAGGCGACTACATTTTTTCCTAACTGTTTTAACAAAAGCATCCTGCATGTTTCAAGATTATTCTCTTAGCAGTCGTACACGTTGTGCATTCAAAACAACCAGCGCTGTCATCTGCAGGGCTGTACTGTGCTCCTGAAGCAGCAGGTGAGGTGCTTCAATCTGAGATTCCCATTAGGAAGCTGCTGCAATCAGTCCATCTGACTTCTTAAGACTTATTGTAGTTTGTTGTTTTTTTTCCCCTCTGTGATGAGGAGTGACTCATTGCAGCTTTCACTGAATTGCTCTGGAGAAGCAGCCTGCTCATCTGTGACACTCGCCCCATTTGTGTTTCTCTCGCAGGGTGACTGATGGGCCAGTACCTGCCCGGCTGCACCTCAGCCAGGCTCTAAGGGCAGGGGGTGCGTGGAGCTGCTGTGCCCTCCCGGTGGGGTTGCCCTGCGCTGGCCTCCGCACTGAAGAGCTGCTGCAAGTGACTAGTTGGAGGAAGGTGCTGCAGTTTTGGTCAGTCTCCTTGTGATCACAGAACCAAAGGTTTTACTGTTGCATTTTTCCTCTGTTTTGGTCTTTTACCTGTGTTTTCCTTTCCTCCCTGTGTGAGCTCCTCTTTTGCAAGCCTGAAAAGCAGAACCACTGAGAAACAGCTGGAGCTGCTGGGTGAGAAGAAAACCCTATCAGTGTGATTGATTTGAAGGGGAATAACAGAGTTGTTGATGGGAAGTTAAGGCTATGGTACATCATGTCTAACTAGCCTGTTTACCTTCTATAGTTCTTTTAGAATGTTTCTTCACTCTTTTTTGGTTTTTTTTTTGCGTGTGTGTGAAAATGGAAAATCTGGGGGTGGTTCTTTCCTTTCTGCTTGTAATCTCTTGGTTTAGTTAAACCCACAAAAATGCTGAGAGAAATTGCTTAATCCCAATGAAGTCTGTCATCATCTTTCAGCTCAATATAAATTTTGACTTTTTTTTTTTTTTTTTTTTTTTTTTTTTGAGGAAACTGTCATTTAAAGTGTTTTTTAGGCCATCACAGAAGAGGGTATCTCTGTGTGTTATGGAAAATTTTTAAAATAAATACAGGCACATTCAGCTTTTTAGGGGTAGGTTGAGGAAATGTCCCAGAGTGGGGCTGAGCAGGCTCTGTGTGCTACACTCAAGTGAGCGCAGCAGTCACACAAGTGACTGCTGAGACTACGTATGTGCGAGAGTTCTGCTTTCTGCTGAGTTATGATTTTATATACTGAAGGCCTCTCTTTTAGTGCAAAGCTCAACTGCCAGGCTTTATGGCATTGCTGCAGCCTGCTCCAAAGGAGATGCTCATTATGTTCTCCCTTTTTACTCCTTCTAAAATCACCCTTTGAAAAGTGTGGTGTGAATGTTGTGTTATGGGTGGTTACAGGTTTGGCAATTTCCTGCCCATGCACTTGGCAGGACAAGATATGTAGCAGAACAAAATAGATTTATAGATGAAAATAGGCCCTTGCTTCCCAGAGGAGTTATTTGGTAAGAACTTCTTTTTTGGCCAAAATGTCCATGACTCAGCACCCACCACTGAACTCTGGAAGTCATCATCATACCTGTCAAACATTCACGTTTTTTCCAGCTTACAAGTTTCCTAAACTGCTGTTGTAGAAACAGCCTTTTAATCAGATGTTACAAGTCTGTTAATTTATTAAAAGGGCCACCTGTACTATTTGAACGAGCACCATCTCTCCTTCCTTTTGCCTTCCATCTTTCCAACAGATCTTCTCTTAACTGTGGCAGGCATTTGTGTTCAAGACATGACTTAACCTAGAAAAATTAGATCTTCTTGTACATAGCACTTATGTCCTTATGGCTGTATTTCAGACTAATAGCTGACACTGAACTGAACTGAACTTGCTGTTGAACTCTCTATCTAGCAGCCTGAAAACACCTGGTCTCTTGTGACTGAACTGAATAAGCAGCAAAACTCAGTATTTAACTTTTTTTTTAACAAGTTTTAGCACAAATTCTGAGAAACTTCTGTACCTTTCCTGTGCTGAAAGTGGTCATGAACCTTTCTTGGCTATAGCAAACTACCCATATATTTGTAAAACAGGTTTCCTGTGCTTTTTCTCAGTTGAAGCTCCAATGATAATAGGGCAACACGGTGTAGTGTACCAGGCCAGGAAGATACCTCTTGAATGGGAAAGCCTGTGTTTACCGGTGGCAGATGCTGCACAGAAGATTAAGTTGAACTGGCTGGGAGGTTACCTTCGTTATTTCCTGAGAGAAATGTATGGTTTCAGTAAAAGGTAATGTTTCTTTTCAAAAAAAACCAAACAAAACCCACAAACCACTTGAATTGGGGGAGCACAGGAATTTAATTTTCCATCAAGGAAACCAGGAGGAGACATTTCCTCTGGGAAATGTTGATGAAATGTTGGGGCTTGTCTGCTTTTACAACGGTGGCTCTGTGCCAGCGTCCTGGCTAAACCACAGTAGCTTAATGCTGTCCTGTGACTGTAACTCGCTGTGGGGTAGGTGCTCCGTCAGGAGTTTGTCACACACGGGCGGCAAGGCACGTGGAGCCTCGGAGACCAGTTTCACCAGCTGCTGATCTGAGCACGTTTGTGTGGTTGATTCCTCACAAGTAATATTTGAGCCAAGAATGCTCTGAGCTCCCACGCTTTAAGGGAAGTTGCAAAAATGTGGCCTTTTGTGTTCCAGTTTAGGACAAAGCCAAATGGAGCTTCAAACGGGAGGAAACAGTGATTCTTGAGCGGTCACCCACGGCCCACCTTAAGATCTGGTAAGTCAGGCTTGATAGCACAGACACACAGGGGCCCTAGAGACAGTCGAAGGCTGAGCCAAAACATTTTGAAAGGACTGCAATAGAAATGGCCAAGGCAGATTGTTGTTCTTCTGTCATGAGCTCTGGCTTAGAGGAAGTACTTTTATTTTAAATTAAGAGTGAATAAATGCACTTGAAAGATACAGCAGTACTAGACATTGGCTAGGGACAACAGCAATGGCTCTGCCTTCACCTCACGCTGTGTGTTTCCACCTTGCAGAGTGTAACAGTAATAAGTTCTACTTAACCAGCATCTGGGTATGTGCCCCCATGAAGATGGTCTCGCCTAGGACTCTCAGCTGGCTGCACTCCCCGGCCGAGGTGGAAAGTGCCCCCCCAGCATTTCAGGGCTATGTGGCAGGGCAATGGGGACATGGGGGAAGTGAGAAGCAAGTGCTTCTTTTGTGCTTGTCTTCCAACTTTTGGTTGGCAGAGTGTAGGAACCAGAACACCACTGGCTTGCTTAGAAAGGTGTGGGGTAATACTGGCATCCCACCTTGTTCTCTGTGTCACAGGGCTGCTGTTGGGCAGAAGGCAAAGATTGAGCTTTTCTGCCCAGTGCTAAAAGTATGAAATGACTCCTCACTTTTTCCTGTAGTTCTTCTTGGCTGTTTTCCTGTTTGATGTGGGCATTGTGAGGATTCACTGGGGCCTTTGCAGCTCTGAGGTATTCCAAAACAACTGTGGAAGATGTTCCCTATGGCTCAGGGGAGCTGCATAACAGCATATAGTTGGATTATTTTGCCATAGTAGGAATCACACATCTGGGTCATAACAGATAAACCCAGTGGGCAAACAGAAGACTCCCAGCACTGACATCCCAGTTGGAGGTTTGAATAGAAATGAAGTGCTGAGTACAAATGCCCCTTCGGATAACAAATAAACTAAGTTTCTGTATGGAGGATTAACATAAAGCTCAAGCCCTACTGATTTCTCTTGCAAAATTCCTTAGGAAGACGAGTTGCCAGCTCTTAAAACTAACTTCACTTACAACATCTTATAAAATCATGTGATAGATGAGGAACATGTGTCCCTTTTGTCTGTTTCATTCTGCCCTACTTTAGCTCTTTTCTTTTGCAAAGCCTGTCTTTTTCAGTATGTCTTAGCTTGATGTAAGGGCTCCATCTCAAATCTACATTGTTTCCACCCTAGTTAAGTGTGGAGAAAATATTTCTCAACACAGCCTAAAAAAATGTTCATAAGAAAAGACTCATCTGGATCATTTTTGAGAGAGAGGGGTGGTTTTTTTTTTTTCTTTTTTTTTTTTTCTTTTGATTAACTGAATTAAAGTAGACCCAACTTGAACAGAGTCTTATGGAAAGAAAAATGCAGCCAGCATTAAATGTGACAGTTGGGAAACACCCACTACAAGGCTGGCAGTGGTGATAGTAAAAGCCTGGCAGAAGCTAACACCAACTGACTGTTGGTATTTGTGGAGGGAGTGCTTCTCACTCCTCTAGGCAGTAAGAATTATCTTCCCAACTACTTCCCTGCAACATCTATCTCTTGCCAGCTGTGAAGGCAGGATGCTGTGTGGCAAAAGCTAAGGCAAAAGGTACTTTTGGGGGCTTTGGTGTCTGAGGTTGAGAACAGAACACCATGACAAGATGAATCCACTGAGTCATCTGTCCTGGGAGCAGCATGTGCCGTCACCAGCTTCTGGAAATCGTTATAGCTGTTAATTTCCCAGGACAATCCCTCAGAGCAGTTTGTTTGCCTTGACAGGAAGCATTCACTGTAAATTCAGGCAGGAGATGAATCGGTGGTATTCGTAATCAGCAGAGCCAGTAGGATGACTTGGATAACCACCCCATGGCCCCCAGGATCTGGGTGCATGGACAGCATAGCAGGGAAGGAGATTATCTCACTGTGTGATGGCAGATGCTGCATCTTGGCGAGGCCACTGGTACGTTAGTCCCAGTGGCATCTTCCCCCGGCTTCCCATCAGGCTGCGTTTAGTGGTGCTGAGAACTGAGCCGTTCCACCCCACAGCCCTCCTCTGATGACTGGCTACAAAACTGAAACGTGAAGCTGCTGGCATCAGTTTTTGATGGGCTCCAGTTGCACCTCTGAAAGTGAGTGTCTGTCTTCAGGGTCTGAGCAGCTGACTTCAAACTGGGCTCACCCAAAGCTGAGCCCCTGCTAAGAGAGCATGGACAAACTTCAAGGCTTTGTGGACCAAGAAGGTCTTTAGCAGGAAGGAAATGGAGGGAAAAATAAAACTCAGCCTTGTAGAGCTGATGAAAAGTCCTGCTGTGATGCAAGAGCCAGGGTTAGCTGTACCCGTGCACTGAATAGGAGGAAGGAGGAATCATTTCCTCAGGCCTCCTTTTGTGCCCATTAAATAATTAATGTCTCTCTAGATCTATTGACTAGTTTAAGCTGGAGCACCTGGAAAGCTCTAGGTTGCATGTAGGCCAAGGAAAACATGGTTTTGCTATTAAAAGCACTCTCATTTTATCTCATCAGCCATGCTGTTTGCAAAAGTGAATTTGGGCTCTTTTCTCTGTTCTCCTCACATGCAACTATTTAGTTGGCCAAAGGTTATGGAAAGTTTCTGGAGAACACCTGACCTCACTGGAAAGAAATGTCCTATTCTGGGCACGGAAGGTAAAAAATGTCATTTAGCTGATTGCAGTTTGCATCATCCTGCAGAAAAGCTACACCCCTGAGAGAGCACCGATGCATGACTCCAGGTAGCTGTGAATTTCTCCACCAGACCTGGCTGGTGAGATCATCAGGACCTGATGCTGGGAATCCCCAGCAAAGTTTCTGAGCTGACATCAAGCAAGATAGATACCTTGGTACGGAGAGAACCACTCTGTTACGATGTGACAGGAAGGAAATCTCAGGCTGCTGCCAATAACACAAGGGCAGAAATGTACTTTTTCATGATGAACTGAAGTAAGGGTGGGGCTGAGAATGAGTTTATCCTCTTTTTTCCAGTATTACTTCATAGAGCACTTGTGAAAGATACACTCTTCCACAGAGTTTGTTTTTCCTTGAGGAATTCATAACAGGCAGAAATGCCCCTGATCCAAGGTGCCACTGGTTAATAGAAAGATGTCCTCTCTGTAAAACTGTTCCTGTAAGACACTAAGAATTTGTCTTACAAGTGGGTGGGGGCTGTTGGATGCTGTGCTGCTGCCAGAGCCTGGCTTTGAGTAGTTCTGCATTTGTCCTTCACCGAGATGCTGACAGTAGAGCCAGGGCTCTAATGGCAGTCCATACCCCAGCTAACCTGCTGGCATTTTATGCAAGGGGTATCGTTATCTTTGGGTTTGGGGAATTTTTTTTTTCTATAGTGTAAGTGTCAATAGTCTATTTAATATTGATGAATTGGCAGGAGAATAAGGAATAACTCGCCAAGTAGTTTTTACCAACTCAAACGGAGGTGTCCAAAATTAGACATACTATGTATCAACTTCATTCCCAAATGCTTTGTAATGAGTGCCAGCCCCGTTATTTGTTAGCTTTTCTGTGTGTGACTAGCCCTTGCCATCCAAATCCAAAAGCTGTAGTGGAGACTACCCGGAGTGGTGGGGTGAGGCAGGCAGCATTGGCTGAGCCAGACCAGCAGTCAGGCTGGGGACCGGGAGGAAGATCCTGCAGAGCACACCATGATCCATGCTGGAACAGAAGGAAAGAAACCTGAAGTTTCTCCATGATGGGCATCATCTCAGGCAGCTTGGGCACAGGAGCGATGCCATCTCTCCACATTGACCTTAAGAGTTGGATGTAGTGGTGGGGAAGGCGAGAGGTTGGGGTAATAACTGCCAATGCACTGCAAAGGTGCTTGGGCTGTGGAAACAAACTGTTATGATTAAATTTTACTTAGTTTGAAGAAAATATTCCCATTCCATCTACTTTTCTGGTAACTGCTGGACCATCCACAGGCTCTGCAGCAAGTTGTGTTTACCAGCATCCTCGCTTGTCTACTCTCGCCTGTGTTTATGGCAGAAGAAAAGAGAGATGTTAAAGAGAGATCCAGCCTTTAAAAAATAAGCGTCTCCAGGTCTCTTACTTTCATGCCTCTGATGGGAATATTTTCTAGCTTTTCAGGTGTACAGCTGTTGTAGACAGCCCTTGCTACTCCAGCTGCTAATTTAAAGAGCTAAATAGACCTGCTCACTTCTCTAAGCCAGAAAGCAGGCACAGAGGGCTCTCGGTGCTAGGAAGAAGCTATCTTGCTTTTTGATTGTTGCTTTCTCCTCCAATATTTCAGCTGGGAACAGACTCGACCTGCTATCCTAAACAGAGAGGACCTGTGGTTTTCCTGCGTAGCTGATGAAAAGCAAAATCTGCATGTCATCCCTGGGGGGCTGAAGGGAGCTGCAGTGGCAGTCAGAAGAGGGAAACAGATTTCCCCACCTACTCAGAAAACAGAGCTAATTACAGGAAAGGGCAAAGCGCGGTGGGAAGCGTGCTGTGCTGCTGTAGCCCAGCGAGCCCCAAAGTACTGGGGAGGACAAGGCTTTCCAGGCAGAAGCTCAGCATCACCCTCAGGTCTGATCCCCATTGGAGCACTCCCAGGTCTCTGGTGACCAGCTGGGAGAGGGTCAGGTATTCGGGAGCCTTCCCGTGCTGCTCTCCTGGGAGCGCAGGCAGAGACACCGTCTTGGGAATGGCTGTATGGCAGAGTTATTTCAGAGTTATTATTATTTCAGGGAGTGCTTGCCATGGCTTGTGCTCCCTGCTGTGCCTGCTGCTGTCAAAGAGGAATACAGAGAGATGGTTCCTTCCCCCAGAACAGCAAATCTTTATAATTTGAAGGGGGGTTATGGGATAAATGGAGTTGTTGCTATCTTTATTCCAACAAGGTCAAACCATTTGTTTTCATGGGGTATGCTAATAAAATAAATTTTTTTATTCTTTCTCAGACATCTCTTTTTTAAAAAAAAAGTTCTTAGAGGTTTTTTTGGCAAGTGTTGCAGAAATACTTCTATGTGACATATTTATATATTCCGTTACTGATCTGAATTCAGCCCTGCACTACAGTAATAACTGGTAGGTGGTAATGTTCATAAATGTTGCTTTGAGATTTAAATTTAAGATACAACCATAGGAAATAGATCTTACCACAACACACTGTAATCAAATAGGGCCCCAATAAAGAGAAATAAAGAAAACAAATTTTATATCTGGGCATTAACATTCTCCCAGATGTTGGGTACCATCTGCCAGGACTTTTTAGCTCTGAAGTAAGCTGCATTTATAACACCTATAAACCTGGTGATTTCTTCCCCTCTTTCTCCCCTGCCCATGTTTTTGCAAGGCAAGGATACACACCATAGTCACTTGGGTGAAAGTTTTCTGTTGATGTACTTGGAGAACAGCTTGACGTATTCAGGGGGACTTGGATCCATAAACTGGACTGAGATGAGCATTGAAGGACGAAGAAGTTGGATTCTTTCTAGGAGTAAGCTGGAGAGGCACGGTTCCACATTCCCATCGCAGGTATGATGGGGAGGTGAAGCTGCAGCCAGCGAGGACGGTGCATCTCCATTGGCATTCCTGCCAATGGACTACCATGACCATCTGGGATACCATGACCATCTGGGATACCATGACCATCAGGGCTCCTGTGAAGATCTTTGGTAGGTGAGGAGCTTTTCATCTTCTGGAGCATTTATGTTTGGGATGCTGCCAGTTTATTCTGACAATGAGGCTGCTAACTTTTACTAATTGTTTTGAAGAGATCCATACAGGTGTTGCATGTATTTATGTCCATTTCACGTGTGCTACTTACAGATGCTCAGGGCCTCAATTCCAACCTTATTGCTATGCGTTTGATAGCAACAGGATATTTAGATTTCCTAAAGCTCAAGTTTTTACTGTAAAAAAAGTTGGTATTTCTGAAATACTGAAAATTCTTATCTAGTTTTGTTTTCATTCTGAAGCCCAGGGATTCCACACAAAGATGAGATTTATTAGAGGTTTGAATGCTCAGTTGTGTGCATTATTTCCATTGGATTGGGAGCAGATTGAAAACTGGAGAAGTGGACATTCACATGGTCCAAGAAATGGAAGGTACAACTAGCTCTGGGTTATTTCCAGTCCCCTCCTCTGAATTACACTGACAGCAGCCATAACATTTAAGCTGAAAAATTTATTTACTATATAAAGGCCATATTTTCCCTTCTTATCCTAGCTTTTCTTGGCTTGAGTTGTTTGGCAGTATCCCCTTAACCACTAACACCCAGAGGCGTGGTATTAAACTGGGATGAAAAATGAACATGCAGAAGAATATTGGAGATTTAAGTGGGTATGGTTCTAAGAAAACCAGTGGAAAATATGTTTACTCCAAGCATCTGTAGCACCTAATTGAAACAGTGAAATTATCTGTAAGAACACAGGGAATGCTTTTCTGCTTTCTCTTTGGCTTTGAATTTCACTTTGAATTGATGTGACATAATCCATGGAATTATTTTCTCACAGCTGCAATGGAAACTTTCTGCCAATAGACAAGGATGTGTTAATCGGGGTGAAAAAGCTCACATTCAGTCCAGCTTTGCTGCTTTCTGGAGTCTTTGTTGGGAACTGTTGCTTACTCCTAATTTATTGAAATCTAGTACACAGTAAACACTATTATTTTTGAACTATTAATGTTGCTATAAATTTGAATGGCTGGAAAAGGGTGGCAGATTGTGATCAAAAGGGAGCTGATCTACAGCTGTGTGCAAAATCATTGCCGATACTAAATGTGACAGAGAATGAAACATGTATTTATGCGCCCATAAAGGATGATTTAGTGCTCCTGGGCCTGCAGTATTGGCATCACCAAATGAATTTCTGTGAATCTAATTTAGAGGAACATAAAGAACCCGTATCACCTTTAGGACATCTGCTAGTGTTGCCGGTTGGTAGTTTGCTGTTTATTCATGTTATTTTTCCCAGACATCTCTAATTTGAAGGCTGAGTTCCCCTCTGGTGGATTTGCTAGGACTGGTGAGGGCACACAGCCCTGCTGGGATGGAGGACCAGCTGCTGACTGCTGGCAGCAGCTCCCGGCAGAGGGAAGTCTCTGGCCACGGAGTTCTCCCCTGAGAAGAGGTGGTGGGGTGCATGAAGGTGCCTGGTGGGGAGGCTGCTGGAGTGCGGCACACTGCTCCCTGGGCACGCCTTGCTAATGTTGGGCCTGTACCGCAGCTTTAATTAAATACAGCTAAGCCTTAGTCAGCAGTTTTAGCTCATTATGGTCCATCATTGGTCTCGTGGTTCTCCAGTGCTGTTCCAAAATAAATAAATAAAAGACACTGTGTGTGTTTGACGGGAACACACAGGTAGGGAATGGCTTTTTCTTTCCTGCATCTCTGTCCTCCCCCTTTTTTGAGGCAGAGGGGTCCTGCAGCAGCTATCTGTTCTAAAAGCTACACATTTAAGCATCCAAATCTTTTTGACTGCATTAATCTGTACTTATACAGGTCACTTATCTTCCCAGGGACCCATCACAAAACGCAGGCAGTAAGTGTAGCCCCACAAAGCGCACACATCCCCCAGGGAGCCACAGCAGTCTCAGACAGGCAGGGGACTCCTCCAGCCTCTCTCCTCACTGCAGCTGCACAGCCCCAGGTGGGCTCACCCCACGGCTCAGGCAACCCCCGGCACCACATCTCATCAGCCTTTCGCTCCTCTCGCTAACCACCCAAGGGACTGCTGCGTCTGCCCAGGACCTCGCCGACAGCCTGGTGCTTCACTGGGACCATGTCTACAGTCACCAGGTAGGGCCAAGCCTGCTGCACCACCGGTGACCAGCCACCAGCCACTGGCCAAAAAGACAAAAGGTTTCCCATACTTCACTGGTCAGTATGGCCCTTCCTTTCCTTGCCTTTAGTCACATGTGCTTGAACAGGAGCTCTTTCAAAAACATAGCTTTTCTTATCCCCCCAAAACAGGTTTACATTTTCAGAGACCTTCGAAGGCGTAAATTGAACAAGATAAGTTTTAAAGCTCTTCTAATCAGCATCACAGCCCTGGTTTGTGCCATATGAAGGAGCAGGGGAACAAACTAGAGCTGATAGAGTGAGACAGGGTGGGTGATACACCAACTGGCCTCAACTTCAAGTTGTACCAAATGGTGAGACTTAATTGGCACTGTAATGTGTATGGTCATGGCCATGACAACAGAACATGGTAGTGCCATCAAGGTGGCTGGAAAAAACTAGATTTTCTCATTTAACCAACTGTATCATTTTACAGTCGTGTTTTGGAGATTAACAATAAACAGAAGAGGCTACTGATGGAAGCGTTTGAGAGATGGAGACTTCATTCTGCAAAAGGGTTATCAAAAGCCCCAGCTGAAAACAGCAGGGCAGTGTTCAGGCTGCATAAGCAGGGCCAGAAGTGGGCTTTGAGGCAGTTTCATGAATGTATCTGTGGGGAAAATGGTCAGAGTAGAAATGGCCCCAGTCACCCACTGAACCGCTGCTGCAGGCAGTGCGGTGCCAGGCAGTGCCTGGCTTTCACAAGCCTCTGCAGAACCACAGAAATGTAATACCCACCTCTTTATGGGGACCTGTTGCCAAACTTTTTTCAGCACACAGTTGAAAGAAAAGCTAATGTCCCTTCCTGGACAAAGCTTTGCAACTCTTTTGGCCAGCTAGTGGTCTGAGTGAGAGACATTGCCTTGGGTATGGGGTAGCATGCCCACGAGTAGGTGGCTTCAAAGCAACATTTCACGCAGTGGGGAGTACTTTAGGGATTTTCTTAGTCTGGCAGAGCTGCACACTGTGAGGGTGGGCTGGCTCCCCTCACTCCCCATCCCTGACAGTGTCACTGTGAAGCATTCTGTGGTGGAGTAGCTTTTGGCCAGGTCAGAGAGAGGTCTGACCTCCTGAGGGGCCGTGTCACTGTCAGATCCCCAGCATGGGGCTAATTGGGAAGACACAGTCCACAGTGGGGATGGGAGTGGGACCTCCTGCTCACCTGAACATTGATTTTCTCACTTCTCATCACACAAAGCAGGGCTTTATTCCAGTAGTAGTCCCTGGGCACAGACGTGGCTCTGTAAGGCACAGGGAGCAGGATGGGGCAGAATTCAGCTCCATTGGGTCTCCATTGATGTGCAGAAGAAGCAGGCAAGAGGGAAGGGCTTTGCTACCTGCCACAAAGCAAAAGCAGAGGTGAAAAGGAAGGTCTTGATTTAAAGAAGACTGTTCAGACTTTACCTCCAGCTTCCCATGTGTTCAAAGCTGAGCTGGGTTCTCTTCTCAGTCTTAAAAGCTCTTCAAACCTTGTCCAACTCGGAGTGCAGAAAGCCCTGATTCTGCCACTCTTTTTCCACCTCTCAGCCCTGTTGTTTGGCGTTTTTTTTCTCAGCAAGATTCATGTGAATGCGAACTGGTTGGCTGAGAAGGGCAGAGCTCTTCCCTGACTCCCGCCTACGCAGCAGTGGAGACCTGTGCTTCCAGCCTGTGTAACTGCAGGGCTGGCTGCTGGGAAGCTCACACTGGGTGACAGCTCACTCGGGGGCAGCTGGACTTTCACAGCATGTAGATATCCAAATACTGGCAGGTATTTCTAAAAGTGGTTTTGAAAATGTATTTTTGCCATAGCAAGTACTGTCAACCTCCGCTGGGGCCTCTGGGCTGGGCTGCAAAGGAAGTCCACGATGTTAGGCACTAAAATAGAAAATATTTATGTAAAGAAGTGAAACGCTGTAGTTCCTTCTCTTTTCCGGTAAGCATAAATCAATGGCAGTTCAGCACTGTGCTGAAATAAATGGGGTGAGATTGTGGGAGAGCTATTTTTAGGCAAAAATATGCAACACTTTAATTGTCACCCACTCATTTGCTTTTTAATGTGAACAGAGCTTCAGCAGGCTCCAAAGAGCATGTGTCGGCTTCCTGAGCCCACCCAGCTCCAAGAGCGTTTCCAGCTGGGGACCTCCACCATGTCCACAGGCAGGTTTTTTAATAAACACAAGATCATTGCCTGAGGAGCCAAATGCCATCTTCTGTGGAGGAAAAAGGGCTCTGTGCTTTCCAATAGTGCAATAGTGGTAAACTAGCAAAGGAAATTTGGGAACCTCTTGCTCTGTTTGTTTCCCACAAGATGTTAATGGGTGTTAATAATCTCATCAGCTTCTGTGGCAAGGCTGTGCGTGTAGAGAAACAGCAATCACATGCTGTAATGGAAGGTGGTCAAGCTTTGGGATTTTTCTTCCCCAAATCCACAACTGGTTCTGGTAGGGGAAGGAGGACTGCTTGGTGTTTGAGGGTTTTTCAGAGACCCTCTGCAGTGGCCTAATCCTGCTGGCCCTGATCTCAGTTGGGGAAGAGTCTGAACACTGCGGAGGACTTTGGGAAGTCCCATCAGCAGCATTGCTGGGGTATCCAGCCCCTCTCCCATGCAGGAGTGCCACTTGGGTGTTGGGCCAGGCCAAATAGCTCCTGAGAGCCACTTCTGGTTCTCTACATTACTTTGTACTGATGTGCAGATTTACCTTGATTTGTTTTCCAATTTGGTATTGGGGAAATGGAATAATATTTCTCTCCTTCGCCTTTGTATCAGAGCTTAAGCACTGTCCTTAGCCACGTGCGGAGACCCGCATCCTGATTCTGATTGTACCTGGGACCCTCCAGCAACATAATGCAGAATAATAACCTGACCCTATCAAGCTCCATGTGTTCAGTCAGGATCAGACCCGCCATCCGTCTTCCCAGTGAGACCACTGCTGGTCTGCTAGTGCTGTTTTTCCAAGCATACGCTAAGAGTTGCTATCAATTTCAGCACGTCTTCATTTTGATTCAAGTTCTCTTCTGAAATACCCAAGAAAGCCAAATGCAGACAAAGCCAGGACAGCAAAGCAGAGATGAACGCACTTAAGCTGAAAAAAAAGACCCAGGGTTCTTTTTAATTTGCCGTTTATCTGCCATTTAAAAGAGTAAACACAGCCATGCTGAGGATGCATAAACACAGCTTGGAGAGCCATTGAAATCTAGGTCAGGGTTTCAGCTCCGCCTGGGGATCTCATTACATGAATGAGGGAGACTTGGCGCTGCTCGAGGAGCCAGGTGTGGAGAATGCTTCTGAACCCGTAGAATGAAACCAGGTAGGCTTCTGCACCATCAACAGCAGCTCTGCGGCAGACTGATAAACAGGTCACGTAAGCCACTGCTGAACTGAAATCGCTGAATAATCACCAAATCACACCTTTCAGTAACAGGGAAGGAAGTCATCTTTTTATTGCCTAGTGGCTTCAGTCTACCATTGCGTTCCAAGCAGGACCAGAAGCATTTACCAGTATTCACCAACTCACCTTCCAGGTGCTTGGGGGAAAGTACCGAGCTGTCAATCTGATAGTTGTTACGAAAATACACAAGTTTAGGGGAGATTTAAAAAAAAAAAAAAAACCACGAAAAAACATTCGTTTGATTTGCAGTCTGAGTATATGACTTTTGCAGAGCATGAATCTACTCTGTATTTGAGACCCAGTCTGTGTTTGTATTTTAAGCTAGTCTTCCAAGCAAAACATGTGAAAAGAGAACATTTAAACAGGAAGGGTTAGATTTTTTTTTTCCCTCATAAATTTCTGTAGGTCTTGTTGCTGCTAATTACTGGAGGTCTCAGCACAAGAGCTTTTCTTTCTAGCAAACCAGCTTCTCGTGTTTCCTGCCCTTCAGTTAATCAGTTATAATCTCCTGGTCTGTTTGTTTATTTAACTTTTAAAAAGCTAATTGAGTGTTTGTGACATGAGTCGGCCTAAGCCTACGAAAGCAAAGTTTGTTTGCGTGTACCCGCAGAGCAGACGCAGGGTGGGCTCTGCCAGTGCCCACAGCCCGCCACTGCGGCCTCTAGGTGTTCCTCTTCTGATGCCCGGCCACCAAAGAGGTGCAGGGAGGGTGGGTTCACACAGCCCCCTGGCTCTGTCCCACCGTGCATGCCCCTGCCCCTTCCAGGAGGCTGTTTTCCGCAGGAGGAGGCTGGCTGGCAGCCCAGTGCCCGCGCAGGGAGGGCAGAGACAGCTGCCAGGGGCTGGTGACTCGCAGCCTTGCCCAGGAGAGCCAGAATCCCAACTGGCCAGGGTGGGTTAGGATCAAGTAAGGCACCACGAGAGCCACTGCAAGCCTGATCCTCTGGGTCTTCTTGAGGGGCCAGAAAAGGAGATTAGAAAATAAATTAAAAAAAAAAAAAGCAGAGCTTTATTGCAACCTTATTTGTGCCTGTTCTCTGTTAGTTGAAGAACTGTGTTTGTAGTGAGAGTGGTAGGCTTGTGTCCTCTCTTGTCCCACTGCCCCTGTGTCCCCTCTGCTCTTTGGAAAAGCCAGGCACCCATTTCTTGCTGCCAATCCACAGTGCAGGGCAGTAGCTGCACCCACAGCTCCTTACTCCCTCACTGCCCTAGAGCCAGACTTCACAAGATGCAAACCAGTGTGTATGGGTGTTGGGGCTTCTCTGCAGTTAATAGTATTTTCAGTACTTATATACTGCCATTGTCTTCAACCTGAGTATCAAAGAAGTCTCTCCCCAGTGTGGGTTCCCCCATGGCTGCTGCCTCCACATGCAGCATTTCTGGTGGGGCAGCTTAGTTGTGTGGGATCAGTTGGGCTGGGGTTGTTACTGATGGTCTACTCTTGGATCCTCTGAGCAAGGTTAGAAGACAGCTTTTCTCAAAATCTGTATTTATTTGATTGCAAGTGGGTTTTTTTTTTGGCCAAAAAAACCAGTTGCCTTGACCATACAAGAAGAACTAAGCCACACTGATTATATTTTTTTCTTTTC
This sequence comes from Pedionomus torquatus, assembly GCA_013398155.1. Lineage (NCBI taxonomy): Eukaryota > Metazoa > Chordata > Aves > Charadriiformes > Pedionomidae > Pedionomus > Pedionomus torquatus. Next base: position 57,155 of record VZRU01010605.1, read on the forward strand.
TCCCTTTAATACGAGTCCCTTGATCACATCAGAATTTAGCCCTTTTGTAGTTTTCTGTGGCATCACATGGCTACAGGCTCAAAGGATGTGGCCAGTGGAGAAATCCTCCTGCCAAAGGGGAGTTTCTGAAAGGACGGCCTGCTATAAGGTATCTTAGTCATGCTCATGCATGCATATTATTGATACAAAAGGGTTTTGTTGGGTTTTTTTCCTCAACTGTGTGCTTCTGGGGTTGTATTTCAACATCAGAGGAACAGGCTGTAATGCAAAGACTTCAGCAGCTCCCACTTAAGTTCCCAGTGTGACACAACTACCCTTTAACCTCAAGCCATCAAGTATGAGGCACTCTGTTCTTAAAGTGATTTGAGACATTATGCACAGTTCTATAGAAATGCAAAACAGAAGTGCTGTATTACCTCCCATAGCTCAGGATATTTGGAGGAATTGGCCCATCAATTACTATCGAAAAGGCACTTCCTCAGTACTGTGACTGCCGCATCTTCCTTTGCAGCAGGCTCTTTATTTTTGTGCTTATAGCATTGCAGTTTATTTCTGTGGCAACAACTACACTGTGATAATTTGCATCCATAATCACTTCACTGTTATTAGAAAAGGTAAACCTGTGATGATCATTTTGAAAAAATATTATTTGGGTCCAGCTGGAATAGCAAACTATTAAAAAAATATTAAAAATTAAGTGGATTTCTTGGGTATTAAATAATGAGATATTGAGCTAAGCATATGATTTTTCTCCTCTCGCAGTACGAAAGTTGCCTGCTGTGTTGGGGGGTAAGCCTGCAAAAGCAGGCTGGAGAGCTGAAACTGTGGATGAGGGCACAGACAAGCACTCTCATTTGTGTTTTACTTAAGCTTTGCTAGTGCTGTTCTGTGTTTTCCCCTCCTTGAGGACTCCTATTACTCATGTACTGTTTTCCTTCCTTCTACTAAGTGATGCACAAAGTGTTTCTACATTCCAGGTTAGTTTCTGACGTCCCTCTCCTCTGTTTATGTGTGGGTAATGAAGATGCTGCCCTGCTCGTCAGGAAATGAGTAGGCTGGCTGACTCTGGCCTGAGCTTAAGGAGAGAAGCTGCATCTAGGTCAGTGGAATCACTATGGCTTACCACTAGCCCTGAATCGAGGTATGTCCTGGCATCAACAGTTATTTGGTATTTCTGAACATGTTTTGTCCTTCACCTGTGCCTAAACTCCCAGTGCTGTCCTTCACTGAGGCTTAGGACACAGGGCGGGCTCCACTGGGATGCGCACTGAGTGATGATAAGGGAAATGCCCTTCCCTCAGTTCAAATTCCAAACCAGCCATGGGATGTCTTTCCTAATTCTATCTGCTGTGGGTTTTGCTTGCTTTCATTTTTTTTTTTTAGAACGTAGCAAAACACAGAACATAGTAAAATTTTATTATAAAATCTTATTTTCTTGTGCATGCACACACACTCTTGTGTTTAAATAAATGAGAATCCTGCTTGCAGGTTAGCCCGCAGACTAGCCTACAGAGGGTGTAGGACTCCACACTTGTCTGCTCTTCAATGCCATGCTTTGGTTCAAATGATACTCTGTTTTGATAAGTTGATTAAATCTATTTTAAATGAATGCTTAGCAGAAGTCAGGTTACTACTAATATAAAATGATCTAAGAAAAATACTGTGGATAGCCTTTCCTGAAGATTTCATATTTCCTCCATAAAAAGATGTAAGAAAGCTGGCACTCGGAGACCACAGGAGGCTATCAGAGGTGTTGCTTTGGCTGATGAAATCAGATGATACGATTTTCTATGAATTATTGACTGCATAACCACATTGAGTAGTTGGACTCCTTTGAGAAAGGTAAAAGGCATGTGAGCCATTTGATCCCACACACAGTCATGAGGACTTCATCTTAGCTTGAAGCAGCTGGGCAAGTGAATATCACTTTTCTTCCTTGTGGGTTGAGAGTTAGAATTATGAAACAAATCTCCTCACCTGCTGTTTTGTATCATTACGTTTCCATAGGCCAAATTCCAGAACAAAAAGCCCCACAATCAGCAATGCAAGTGTGGGCTCACCTTGCCCCCATGTTCCGTTGCCAAAGCGTGGTGAGAGATCTCTTCCCAGCCCCTGGACACTCCTAGGACATGACCCACAGCTCAGTTGGCCTGGGTTTGCCTGGTCTACACATGCACTCCTTTTGCACATGGTGCCCACCTATCTGGTACATGATTTGGCAAGTAAAGTTTGTGGATGTATATAGACATTCTGCAATCTAATAAATAATGCATGGTCTTAATTAAAATATACTTAAAAAGAATTGGCTCTAATGTTATTTTTGACAAAGCTGGCTAGTCATAATTTTATTTTTGCTTTCTTAAAAATTTCCTGCTTTTTCTCTTTTGTGATGCTGCAGTCTTTTACCAGCTACTGGAGTCACCATGTGACATGTGCTCCTTCTGTGTGTTTGTTTTTCTTTTCGCATTCAGAGTATATTGTCAATATTGATTCTCAAGACGGTTCTCGTACCATTTCCAGAGAGACATGCAAATTGAACCACTTTCCATTTAATATTAACTGAAACTCCCTGGAATGTTATCATCTGCATGGCAACCAGCAGCCGATCTGTGACTAGCATCAGTATTACAAAGTGAAAGAGACGGCTTTTTACATGATAAATATGCACTGCGAAAATCCTTATCAGATCTGAACATGGGTTTGGTGGGAAAAGCCATCCTCTCCCTAACATGAACAGCAGGTCACATTATATTTCAGCTGTGAATAATGGGCAGCAGTGATTCACTCTGCAGCTAGTCTCATAAAACTCCACTCCTTATTCTTCAAGATGAATAGGAGTGATATTTTTATAGACAAGTGGTGGTATTGGCAAGTCTTTTCTAGGTCAGCTTAAACCAACACATGTAACCCCACCTGGCTGACTCCTGATTTCATGCAAGCTGGCAGATCCACTAGTAAGTTCAAGCACAGACGCTGGAGCGGTGCTTTTGAGGGGACGTGCTGGACAAGCCACATCATCAGAGTTGGGAATTAGGTACGAAACTGCACCTAAGTCAAATATTGAACAAGGGCTGAGCTCTACTCTTTAAGGAAAAAAAGAGTGCTGAGTGCTTCCCAGGGAGGAAGAAGTCTGTTCATCTGAGCACAAGCGACAAAGAGGATCTTCACATCTTCTGATGGTCTTCTGCCTAGGGGTGACATAAGCGTAGGCTCCCTGTTTGGGGCTGTGCTTTCCCTCAGGTTCATGATGCTCTTCTGCTTACAAGAAATCTGCACAGTATTAATTTCACTGTGTCTTAATTAGTCCTTTTCTAGTTTTCTACATATATGGCTGGTTTTATGCTTTAATGCAATATTTTCCATTAAGCAGCCTTATGCAGTACAACAAAAATAAACACTCTTATAATAACATGCATAAGATTAAACTATTAAACTCACGCAAAGTATGCAGTTCATAAATTAAAAGTGCTTATACTCATACTTTAGTATTGATTGCTGAGTTTACAAAAATAGAAGAACTTGCCCTTAGGAAACAAAAATCTTCCTTAAGCTTTTCTTTGTCAGGAAGCCAAAAAGACAACATTACACGGAAATGTCGCCATTTGTTCATGTCAAATGTAGTTTATTCAATTAGAAATTTTATAACTCTACTGAGTTATATGAAGGAGGATAATATTTTTATTGTTTTACTTCATGCTGTGCCTCTAATGCACACAAAGATAACTTAGCCTTGTCAAATATCCAGTGCATTTTGGTAATGTGTTTATTGGATTCCAGTAAAAGACTATGAGAAATTATTCAAGATTCTTGCTTCTTCAACTAAAATTCTTTTTTTCTTTTTTTCTTAATCTTGAAAACCTTTTGTTTTCTGGCAATGCTTTAAAGAAGAAATTACTAGAAGCGGATTTGCATGTTTTTCCCCAAGAGTCAGGAACGAAAGGCTTTCTGGAAAAGATCTTTAGTCATGTTTTCCAAAATTTGTCTATGGTTCTGAAACATATCTGACATCTTGCAGAATGATAAATGCAAAACAAACCTAAACTTACAGCACCCTGCCTTTTGGAATTGTCTTGTTGAGGGTTCAAATCAGTTATAATTTTTTGGTAGTTTAAACAGCAAAAAAATATTTGGTTTTCTTGCAGTTAGTTTTCTGCTAGATCAGAGTCTGGAGCTGCACTCGGCACCAGGGGTCAGATAGATGCCACCATTTATGCAAGGCAAAGGAGAGGACCAGAGTGACACTGACCTTAGGTTCACTTAACCAGTGATGGAACTTTAGTCTAAGCAGCTGGATAGAGCTACAGGCACGCTCTGGAGTTTTAGTAAACTGGGAGAATGGTACCATGCTGTGTGCAATGGCCCTGCCACACGTACAGAGAAAGGAGAAGCTGGGCTGTTCAGATGATTTTGAGCTGAGAATCATGCATGTGGTCCATAGTTGAGTCCAAAAAATTCCTGTATGCACTTTTGCTATGTCATTCTACAAGAAGTGACTTTTCTTGAGGGGACCAACACCCTCCCTGGAAAAATTGCAGAAGTTCACAAAAGGTGAAAGTTGAGAACTGCCACCCCTTTCCTCTTGCGTAATTTGATTAGCTCATCCTCTTCGGCAGCAGAAGTTGCCATCCCCACAGTGTTGGTTTTAAGGTTTTTCCTGGAGTCTTGTGTTGTATTAGGAACTGTTGTTATGTTGAACTCGCTTGAGGACATGAAACCAACTGCAGCTTGGCAAGCCACATAGACTGGAGCCAGTTTTTGTTCTCTGTTAATTTACCTGCCTGTGGTTTTGTGTGCTGCCCAGGATTTAATCACAGCTTCCTGATGAGATGCTAAACACATTTGTCTGAAACTGTGCCAGTTTCTGACCGATGGGCAGCAGCAGTGTGTCATCCAGTCTGGTTACTCCTCCCCATGGTCAGGCACAGCTGGACAGACCCCAAGCCTGAGGCTTCTCTTGACTACTACATACCTCAGTACATGAAGGGAGCGTTGGAAGGGTCTTTCACAACGGGTGCAGCTCTGGACTCCCCTGGCTGGTCAGGAGCTAGTGGGGCTGATGTGCAGAAAACTCTCCATACAGTTTATGGGTTACATAAAGAGAGCAGAAGTGCTGGAGATGATGGTGAGCTGCAGTGCACAGTTTGTGGAGTGGTCTTTGGAAGGGATGCTGCGACCTGTGATCACTAAGACTGGTCTGGAAGCTAAATCCAGTGTAACTAAGAGTGTAGTTTCACAAAATGCTTCATCCAGTATAAATGCAAGGCTGAGGTATAAATTCCAACAGAGGTGGCCTCTCCACATCCCACATGTATGTTCCTGCCCTCTCCCTTCTGTCGCCTCTGGGTATCCTTGAGCCACAGGCTGATTTGGATCACACTGTTCATCCAGCACAAAGCAGCTGATGTTCTATGTGTTGTAGGTTCAGTGTGTGTCAGGCCATAACTATGCATATGACAATGTGACCTAGGAGGCCCCATCTGGTAGGACAGAGGGAGTAATACTACTCTGTTTGATAGCGCTTAGCTAGACTGGATCAAGTAAAAGGAAACTGGACTACAGGGAAAACAATTTGAATAATGCTTGAGGCTGAATCTGTTTCAAAAGCTCAGGAGACTGAAAACCATTGGAAACTCCTCTTAGATACTTCATGTAGCAACTGTGCAAAGTCTGGAGCCTTGCGCTAGTCTCCAGGGATCAGGGCTGCAGACAGAGGGGGGCTTTCTTTCGGAAACATCTCTTGGAAGATACCAGCCAGTCAAAGGTGGTTTGATGGGGCTTGCTGATACATTTATACAGGTTAACAATCTGGAGGCCAGAAAGGAACTCTGGTTTCTAGATAAACACCCTCTCTCTCATTCACTTTGCTACTGGTCACAGCTGTTTCAGGACAGGGATATGGACAGGACACTGCAAGGAAACCCAGCCATGGCATCCTCCTCCCTCTTCCACTGCCATCCAAAAAACCCACCCTTTTATCACTGTACTTCTTACGCTTGGATTTTAAACACATCTTTTCCATTCCAGAGGTAAACAATTCCCAGGATTTTCACCCCTGGTTTCTGCAGATGGCTGTTTGTTTTGGGAAACAAGTGGAAGAGCAGTGTGCTGCCAGGGTAAGTTCCCAGCCTCTGCAATCTGTGTCATGGGGGTTTGCTTCCTGAGCACGAGATTGTGTCTGTCGTGACTTTTTCTTGCAGCCTACTCAGGTTAGAGTAGTTGCAGAGCACTAGCAAAAGGTGTTACAGAACTGCTGAGAGGAACAGTGGCTCAGAGGGGTTTTGTGAGGCCCTGGACAGAGCTGAAAGTGAGAGAAAAGGAAGGAAGTGAAAGGGACACCATTCCTGGAGTGTGAAGAGTATTTGGCAGCTGTGGGAAGGATGGAGAAGGCTTCTAGATTTTATCTGTAGTTCAAACCAAAGCCAACCCAAAACAACCAAAAAATCTCAGCAGAAGCAGGACATGAAAGTGGAAATAAAGGCAGGAAAATATATGAGAGCCCTCCTTTCAGCTTCTGCTTCTCTGACCTGCTCCTTCTGTTCTCTCTGTGCTTGGTGTTGGTGTGTTGCTGCTCTACTCTCTTGCCTGTAGTACTGCTGTGAATCCCACCCATGCTCCTCCTTGCGTGGCTCACAGAGTGGGTGCTGCTGGGGGTGTTTTCTGGCATGCACAAGTAGAGGCTTTGCCAGGGTGGGTGCTCACCTCAGGCAGATGGACTTGGGAGCACCTTATATCTCCAGAAGTGTCCTGCCTACCAGCCCAGCACCAGGTATCCGAAACAATATGCATGCAGCATTTGTGAAGCTGGCGTGCAACAGAAGGGGGGCTTCCCCATGCCAGGATGCTGTGGGTGAAATTTAGATGATGAAGAGAGATTTTGGGGCTCATCACTGCCCCAAAATCCCACCTTCTCATTTAAGCCTGTGGGCTTTTCAGGCAGCTTCTCTGTGACAGCTCAGGGATGCGCAGCCTGGTCAGCCTGTCCCTGTCCCTGCCTGTGGCAGCACAGCCCTGTCCCAGGGAGAAACTACCCACTCAGTGGCAAATGAGGCAGTTTCCAGCCTCACAGGGGGAGAGTGAGGAGGACAAACAGAGACAGTACAGAGCACAAGCCCTGGCAGACCTGAGGAGAGGGGTGCACAGGTACCAAGCAGTTTAGAACTCCAGGCTCCGCAAACTTTACAGTCAAAGTCATTATTGTATCCAGCATATATACAAAAATATGTTACTTCAGGTGGCCTGCTTTGCACAGCAGTGTGTTGCATGTACTGTTGCTGAAGTCTTTAATGAGTTCCTTCCACAGTAAATTCTGATCTTTTTTATTATTATTTTTAATTCAGCACAGTTCCAGAAATGTCATCCTATTTCCCACTGTCATACAAAGTGCCTGAGGCCATGATTGAAAAATTTTATGAAAAGACTCGTATTCTGTTTCTAATCTGATGCGTTTCTGTCTTTAGAGCGTCTGTTAGTTTCTTTTTGCCTGCATGCCTTTTCTATTTTGATCTAACCTCTTCCTTTCCTCCCCCTGTTGTAGTACCTCTGTCTGCAGTGCTGGTTTCTTCTTCACAAGTAATTAATGTGAAAAAACTACATTGTCCCATATCTGGGAGGTCAGTTTCAAGCACTCCTGAGTCACAGCTTTAGCTGATGTTTATGGTGGCTAACAATGAAAAGATTTTTTTTTTTTTACATTGAGGATAATGGTGTATTTTGCACTGCAAGATAAACCTTAGATGTAAAATCATTATTTATTTAATAGGAACATCAAAGAATACCATTGGAGAAGGGAACTTCAAAGTTTCACAGAATAATCAAATTTCTGATATTATGAGAGGTATTTTTTCCTCCTAATTCTATAACAATGAGAAATAAAAGTGTAGTTACCAGAAATCATTGAAAGTATTACTAGACTGAGATTAAAAAAAAATAAATATTAATTTCCTTAGAAGCTAGAAACCTAGTAAGCAACAGGACCACAGGGCTAATGAGCGAAAAAGACGTCTGACTTGGAGCAGACTGCAGTGCTTCTCAAACCCACTCCCGAACTCAACAAAGATTTTATTTTGGGGAGGAGGAGAATTATCATTGGGAAAGCTTGTTGCTCAATTTCCTACAGGGTTTGCCTTAATTAAATGTGTATTTAAATAAGCAGGACTCCAGCAGTGAAAGTATCCTATAGTATCATTGTGCATTGTGCTCATGGGGTACAGAAGCACCACTGAGGGCAGCCCCATCCCCAAGCATTGCAAATTCTAGGTAGAGAGTGCCACAGAAAAGACATCCTTTGTGGCTCTCCCCTTACAGATTTGTCTGAACGACTTTCTAAAGCCTCTGATGACTGACTGCGAAACAAGGCCCCAGTTGATTAAGGAACTGAGTGGCTTGGCAGAAGAATGGGGTCCTTCAGTTTAAATTCAGGCTAGTTTCCGTTTTCTTAGTCCTTTCCATAGCTTACAGAGAAATCCCTCATGATTTTTTAACCCTTTGCTCTGCCTGGCTGAGCACTGGGAAGACATGGGCTGTGTGGCTCGCCATGAGCTTTCTTTGTCAGCAGCACCTTGCTGCTGGACCAACCTCACAGCCTTCTGGAACACCAGAGCAGCATGAGGAGTGCCAGGCAGAGCTTGTGGGAGTGGTGGGTCCACTCTCCTGATGGGCAGAAAGGAGGAACCAAGGGGAAAAAGGAGCAGTCAGCAGGGAAAGAATGTATCTTCCAGTGGGGAGCATTAAGGTCTAGGAGATGGAGTCTGTGACTGGGATGGAAGCATGGTGATCTCTGTCAGCCCAAGTGTGTCTTGCTGGTGCCATCCATGCCTAATGATAGCTGGGGTAGGAGTCTCCTGCTCTGTGTGACATTCAGCAAGCAGGCATTCATGTTTGCCATTCATATACTCAGCTATTGCTCCAGCCCAGGCATGGTTGTAGCCACAGAATTGCCAGGTTTTGACAACAGCTGAGAAAGGTTTCTTCATCCCAAAAGAGCAGGGTTCATTTCCTGTTCCCACAAAAGCTGCATTGTTTGGATGTGTGTGCATTGGGAAGGAAGAACAGTGCCTAAGTGGGTAGGGCAACAATCAAGGTCTCATTGGACCTGGCTTCTTGTCCCACAGCTGTCAAGTTCTGCTCTGTGGCCTCCAGAAAATCACTTCACCTCCTCATGGCTCAGTGTAACTATTGTGAAACAGAAATACAGGTGCTAACCCTTGGTAAGATAGATACAGTGACTTCCATTAGCAGAAAGTTTGGGAGGTATTATTATTATGGAATGCATAACGAGAATAGACAGAATTGGAACAAAACCAGGTGAAGTCAAGGGGGAAAAGGATGGAGTTTAGACTGGAAAAGAATATTTTATAGCAGTGACAGCAGGCAGAAAAAATAGCTGGGTGAGAGCATGTTCCATTGCCTAAGAGTAACCAGTGCTGCCTTCGTACATCAGGAGACGTGGGTGACCTCTTGATGTCAGTGTCTGATCTCCTCACACAGGCAGGTTTCTTGACAATAATGTGTGTGTTGCAAAGCTCTTCCCAGCCTTTGGTTTCATTACTCAGCATCCTCGGGCAGTGCTCCATCGTCAAGGCAGTTGTGGCATGGCCCATGATCCCAGCTCACTGTTGTGAGCCTGTGCTGCCCCATCTCCCCAGCCTGAGTTCACAAGCCCTGTGAGGGCTTGTGGTGGAGCTCATATGGGCATGTGGCTTCTGGGTGACTCACATCCATGGCCGTCACACACTTGGGCCTGACTGCAAAGGGTCTCTCAGGGCCCAAATGAGATCTGACTTGCCAAATGACAGCTGTTTTAAAAACTGGCCTGTGAAGAGCAATGACACCTCCAAAGGCACCTCAAGCTACACGCAACTAGGGGTCCAGAACTCCAGTCAGGACATCACGCTGCCATGGATGGCCAGTGCCCTCACCAAGCTGAGCAGGGGCTGTATGCAGCACAGGAATGTTTCAGGGTGGGCTGGGCTGCACAGGGATCACCACATTTAGATACTTACATAAAGTCCAATTCCAGAAATATATACAAAACTATAAAGGTACTTTAATATCAAACACAAAGGTACATTTTCCTTCTTCCTAAGTACCACACTTTTAAACCATTCTGTGGCTCAAGGGGTCCAAAGGACATGACTACAAATTTTTCAGACATAATCACAGGAATGCAAAGCTTCAAAGAATATTGATCTATGGATAGGTGCCAAAGATACTTCCAGTTTAAAATTAAAATCAATACAGGAACTCATAAAGATTCCTAATTGCATGAAGCATGACTCCTACATCCTTTGGCATTAGGGCTGGTGAAGCCAGGACACAGAATTTAAGTGGGAAATTAATACAGCTCTAACCATGTCAGAAGTCAGCAGAGTAGGGCCAGAGTTTCACAATGTAGTTCTCCACCAGAAGGATTTTTATGAGGGATTAAGAGGAGTAAAAAGGAGGCTTGTCCTTTTTGTATGTAGGGGAGAGTAAGACTTACACTGATAGCACATAGAGCTGTTGTTATGAGGACTAATTTTTGTGGAGCAACTCTAAGGAACAGAGGCTGTACCAAAAAAGCCCTGCATTAACATGGGGGATAAAAATAAAACCTTCTTGAACCTAGAAAGCAAAATAGAAAGGCTGGAAAGAGCAGTATTTTGTATGAGATTTGTGGTATTTTTGTAGAGAACTGACTAACAAGCACATGATGTGCATCTTGGAAGAGTTGGGGGAAAGTGCTGGGGCAGAAACTTGAGCTTTCAGAGAAATTCATCTCACTGACATTAAAACAACCTCAGTTCAGATGGCTGGAGGAGAAAGACTCAAGCACCAGATTTCTAATTAAAAGGTAGCCACGATCAAGCCATGAATAGCAAAGAGGCATGGCAAAGATTTTTTAAAAATGGCGACATATTGAGGAAAATCTATATGGAATATGTTGGCTCCAACTGCAATATTGAGACAGCTGTTGAATTGCAGCCTGGAAAAGCGTAAAATATTGAGAACTGGTAACACAAGCTCCAGTTCCGAAATACTTGTCAGAGAAACTCGTTAGGCAGCTGAAAATGTCACAGAACTAATTGCTTCATTTTGCCAGCTACCTTCTGTTACACGCACATCAAAAACTACTCAGTAAGATGGAGAATATTCAATTTTTGAGGAGCAGTAGTAAGTTCTGGGGCATCTGAGCACCTCCATCCTCCAAACTTCTGCTTTCTGGCACCACAGTAAAGAAATGCCCCTATTCCCATTTTACAGACAGGGAGGCAGATCAAAACAAACAAATTTATTTTCTAAAGGCTGCACTAAGAGTTTGTTGGCAGGTCAGGGACTGAGCCCAAATCCCCAAAGAACTAGCTAAATCTTTAGCCACTGCAATTTTTTTGGCTAAGTGGTGAGACAGGTCATTGTTAATAATCCAGAACTGTTATTCTTTTTTCCTTTGACAGATTTAAGAGCTTTCATGTGCCACCTCCTTTTCTCTTGTGCCTTTATATTGAGTATGCACTGCATATTTGGTTGAAAGCCAAGTGTGCCCCAGTTCCTCATCTGCTCTTTTTATGTTGCAATTTATCTCCCACCGCACCTCTGCATTGTCTTTTATAAGTGTATCTCTAATCTCAAGCAGCATTTAGCAAACCGAGATACCAGTGTCACAAGGGGTGACTGCAACAGGAGTGCTCCTAATGGTCTCCAATAGTGCATCTATGGAAAACTTAAGCAGCCCTAGAAACAGAGCACTAGGTGTCTGAGAGTATTTTCAAGAACCTTCGCTAAGTATTCACCAGGAATAGGGAGACAGCTGTTAACACTCCAGAAATACCAAGTGAAGGTTTGAATGCCAATCCAGAAAAGGAGTTGAAAATATAGTAGATGATTTATCAAGGGCATATTGGAGAAGTGTGAATAGAGTTGGTGCTGTCATGATGTATCTCACAGTGCCCAATACTGAAATGACTGTTTAGAGATTTCCACTTTGATATGGCAAAATTTATGATAATTGCCAGTGTTGAGGGGAGTCTATGTTAAATGAGTACCAAAAGGCAAAATGTGAAGCGCTGAGGACATGGGAATCTGTTGAGGACAATAGAATTTGTGTAGTTGGCTTTGTGGCTGGCTTTTTTTGTTTAGTTGGTTTTCTGGGATTTTTTTTTTTTTTTTTTTTTTAACATTCTGACAGAGATAATTATAAGAGAGGTAAGAGGAAAAAGACAATTTATCACCATCCCACTTGCCATCAGTGGCAGTTCTCCCCCTCCCTAGCTTCAGAAATGACGGGATGGAGAGAGGACAGAGGTCTGGAGAAGGAGTGCTGAGTGCTGCATCGCAGTGTGGGTGGTGGGGACTGAAAGAAGAGCATCTGCTGCTTTTTTTTCCCCCACTTTGTCACTGCTGGTTTCGGAGGCAGATGGGAGGTAGCCAGTCATATGAAGGGAGTAACAATACAAATAATAGGCATGGGTAATAAAATATAAAAAGATACTTGGCAAAAGGGTTGCACAAAAGAAGAAATGTTTTAACCTGAGGTGGGATCACACCTGAGGTGTGAATTGCTGAATGCAGTGGCTCCAGGAAAGACAGATGTAAAAATTGAAGGAGCTGCTGGCACTGCTTGAATGATACGTGAGCTCGGGTTTGTCAACATCACTTGGAATTGTATTTTAGCTTCTGTTGCTCTATTATCTGCACTGTTTTGACAGTAACTTAAAAAAAAAAAAAAAAAAAAAAAGGATTGATATTGGTATGNCAGTCCAAGTCCAGGTTGGTGTCTAGCTGGCCATGTGTGTGCACAGATGCCACTTTTATGCCCAGAGTTGCTATGCTAGTGTCAAGAGATGTGGCATGAACAATTTGTGCAGGCACAGATGCAAACAGGTAACTCGAAATTCTAGTCTTGGAAGTATTATAGTTATTACCAGAGATGTAATTCACCTTGAATCTGTTTCATAATAGCATTTTAGAATGAGTCAATCCTAATGATTACAAAAAGAAACCTACAATAGTTTGTCCTCACATGTTCAATTCATTTTGAATACAGTGTATGGATACTAAGCTCCAATTCTCTGTCTTCAATCCTCAGGTAACTATTCCTACACAAAATGGGCTCTAAATGCTGCTGAACTGGAATGCAGCTACCCCGTGTTTCTCTGCTAGTGTGAACAAACCACTTCTGAAAGGTGAGAGAGCTCTGTGTGTGATGCTTGGTGGATGCCTGACACTGGTTCTACATGGGTGTGAAAGGCTGGAGTCAGACTTGTAGTGTTTGACTGAAACACTCAGCCTTATTAAAACTGTCTTTGTTTCACCTCTGAAGGGAAAACATATCCAGTAGACAGTTCTCTGCTCTTGATGACAGTGAAAACTCAGTACAAATGATGTAATATTAGATTCCTCAACACTTGACACCAAAAAAAAACCTTATAAAAATTGGGTATGTGAAGATTTATTGAGATAAACTGTGGCAAGCTACCAGGAATTCTTTTGTGGGAGAAATAACCACCCTAAGAAAGCAGAGCCCAGAGCATCTCTGAGGACTGGGCTTGCCAGAAGTGACAGTGAGAAATGGCTTCTCTGGAAGCAAAGGGAATTTGAAGTGCTCTTAGAAGAAATGGATGGATATGAGAGGCTGGTGCTTTGAGTTGTCTCAAAGCTACTTTGAGCCTAATTCTTGGCCTTTCTCTTCCAAGTTACTAAAAACAACAGTTTGATATATGCCATTTTTTTCAATACAAATGACTGTTCAGCCTGAACAAATACCAATCACAGAAGGCAGGCATAGAAGCACGGGGTGAGTTCACTACCTTTGGACTAGTGTATAAATCAAGTGGGAAATTTCTAAGAAAAGTTAATATTGCTTTATGCAGTTATTGCCATCTGGAATAACTTCCTGGACCTTTCTGATAACAGGCGAATTGCCAAAAATAGCTTCCTCTGATACTGTAGGGCATGAAAACTGATAACATAACGCCAGTGCTAACGCATGCAGCTCCTGTTGCTTCATTTGCTTTTTGCCCCTTCCCTCTCAGGGCACAATTAGAAGAATCCTCAAAGGGAGGACTTCAGTCCAGTCATTTTTAATCTGTGTGGATGTTTTACATGGTCCTCCATGACTTCTGAACCACACAATACACCAAATGAATTATAGATATTGGTTCCTGCAAGGCATTATGACTAGAGGGAGGTACATCCACACTTCACCAGAGAAATACGGCTCCTGGTGTCAACTGTCTGGGAACTCATGTAGTTAGAAACCCTAATCCATGTATTTATGATCTTTGAGTAACTAACTCTGGAGACAAGTTGAAATGAGCCAGCATTTCTGCAGCGATCTTTTCTCCTTGAGCACTGACAGCTTTCCTGAGTGCTGTCATCTCAAGGGAAGGCACCAGGGCTACAGCATCAATCATTTCTGAAGTGCTGTCAAGCCTGATGGGGCAGAGCAAGGCTGAGCTGGGGACGTTGCTGCCAGCATGCTAGCTTTCTGACTTAAAAGCTTATCCACTGGGCTCAAATGGTAGAAGTGGAAAACAAAGCAGCAAAACTCTAGCTGACAAAAGTGGACAGAGGCAAGCCAGGACTACAACAAAAGAAAAGCTGCAAATAAAATATAGATCATCTCAGCCCAGTTAAAAACAAGACTCTCATGTGGCTGGGAGAAGTGTATGCAGTGTTGGGCATAGAGTGGCCTTGGACACTGATTTATGTCCCCTCTTGTGATGCTGAAATATGGTGGGGAAGGCGGAACTGTCTGCCGAGAACAAAAAAAGAAAATGTTGTGTTTGTTTTCCCTTTAGGAGGTGATGTGAGACAATCCCAGATTCATTGTGTCCTGTCTCAGTTAAGGAATAGCTTTGATCTTTCATCTGCTGGGGTATGTGTGTTTGAGGGGAAAAGGTGCTGACCCAAGGAAGACCCTGAAAGAGAAACTTTGGTGAAGAACTGAGGTTTTCTGAAGCTAGCCCATGAGTCTGCCAACTCACATGTGGTTTCATAATGCAGGCTGTGGACACAGCTTGGAGACAGAAATGTATCCCCAAGTACTGTTATCATAGCTGCAGGAATACCAGTCACTGTCTGCAGAGCTACAGCAAGATGGATCACTGTGGCAACATTCTCTGCGTAGGAAGAAGCACTCATGGTGCTCAGGTACCAACCAGAGGTCTAGACTTCTGAGGGAAATGCACTCTACCTGAGCTGTTCAGACCCATAGGATGACTCCAGTGTGCTTATTGCTTCTAGAGGGAGCCATAAACTGGTCTAAATGTCTAGCCTCCTAACTTCTGGCCTGGTGAAAGGTTTCCAGCCTTGGATAGTCTGAACATCTTTCTTACCTTTCCTAGTGATGCTAGGATTCATGGATGGATCCATCTGCCAAAGTCCCAGCAAGAGGGCGACTGTGGCAGTGCAGCAGGGAAGGGGATGCAGAGGCAGAGACACATGACGAAGGGCTGCTAGCTTGCCTGTGGCAGGGGCTGGCCTCAGCCATCCGGCCAGGGCTTGACCTGGCATTGCCACTGAAAAGGCCAGGAATGAATGAAGCAGATGGGAAGTTGTGGTGGAGGCTAACCACAGGGCAAGAGCATGGGCTACATCTGTCTGCAACACCCACATCCCATGGGAATGGCCCTGCTGATGCCTGGAAAGCGGTTCAGCATCCTCTCTGACCTCCACCTCCCTGTACTTTTCCTTCTGGCATCATTCTCTGCAGAACTGACCTGAGCAGATGTAGCATATTTAAGCTTCAGTCAGGGCATATTTAGGTTTGGCTACAGTAGTATACAAAACATTATTCTCTGAAAGGTTTTAACTGTTACTTTCACCCTCTTTTTAATTTACAAACTTACTTTTTCAATTACCAGCAGCAGGTGGGGAACAACACACCTCCCAGGCCAGAGGCAAGGCTTCAGTGACTTCCCCGGGTCTTACCGTTACTGACGTGCAGCCCAAGGTTTCTGCCAAAAATATTAAAAAACCCACTTAGGGCACCTACTGTAGTTGCATAAGAGTGAAATGAGGGCAAACATGGTTTTGCTCCTTGGCAGCTGATGCCTTCTTGCCTGATCCCTCCAGAACAACATGCCAACCAGGACTACGAATCTGGGTTTGTTTAACCCCAGGCCAGCTACTGCCTGTCCCCTTGTTGCAGGCCACTTGATCTTCTAGAGTTTTCTTGTACACCTTTAAGTGAATAAGGAACTCAAAAGACTATCTAGCTTGTTTACTAAAAGGCAATTCCATTACTTTTATGATTAAAGGTGTTTTTTCTGCTATCAGTAGTTGTAAAAATTGTTTCCTCAGCCTTACTGTTTCTCTCTCTTTGTTAATAAACAAGGCACCTGTATCCCATAGTGCTCTATTTTTTTGCCTTTTAATTAAAAAAACCCTCACAACATTTTAATGTCATATATGCTCTTAGATATATTCATCATGCACTGAAAATATATGAAACATTTCCTTTTAGACTTGTAGTTGACTTTTTAGTCCTAATGCACAATAGCAACTAAATCTAAAAGAATTAGATTTGTTTGTCCTCATATTTTTTTTAACATACTGTCAGCGAGTGCTCCAAAACAGACTGCTCTTGTACCTCACAAAATCAAGACGTTAATTCACAAATTAGCCTGGCATTATTAAAACCAAACCCCACCCTTTTCTGAAAGAATGGGCTTGAGATGTGAACAATTAAGTCTACTTCTGCCTTCAGAAAACAAAACTTCAAAAACTTCAGAAACTATGACTTGTTAGCTTCATCTTGTTAGCCTGAGAAGGACACAGGGGAAAGGACCTTTCCCATCGTCTCATCTCTCAAATTATCGTAATATGCCTTAATTCTTAAATCTTTGAATCTTTACTCCGGTCTTCATTGTTGTTGCAGCACAAACTGACTCAAAGGATATCTGGAGTAAACTGTAGGCACAAGAAGTTAAATCCAAACTCTCCTACCAGGCAGAGAAGACATCCCAGTCCTGGAAGAAGCTGGTACTGGAATGCAGAAAGAGGTCAGCAAACCCAAGATGTGGAGGCATCACACACCAGAGGTGGAGAAATTGGCAAAATAGAAAAATGGATCAAATGTTTTTCCAAAGAATGTTTATCAATATGGTGATAGGAGCTTTATATATAAAAAAGAAATTTATATGTAAAACTTCACCTTAACCGGAGACAAGTGTTTAATTGCTAAGATGTAGAATCCTAGAAAGGTTATAAAAAGCAGGACAGACGCTGAAGATCATTGACATGATCCAAGTTTAAGTGCTGTCAACAAAATATAGAGAGCAGAGAGGAAGTATGAAATATCTTGCTAAAAAGCAACAGGGTTTTCAAAGCAAGACCTGAAGTATGTTAATAGTTGAAAGGCAAGAAACCTTTAATTTTAGCTGAAGACTGCCTAATCTGCCATCTTCTACATCATTTTGGCAAAATGAGCAAAGAAAGATTTCCTGTGAGCATTACTCCAGCTCGTGAACTCGGAAGTTAGCTTTTGTTTTGGGAAAAGGCAAGCTAAGTTGAGATGCTGAGGTTTAGCTGTGGTGTCAGAACTAACTGATTAGTTATGAGGGAAGTATGTCCCAGTAGAAAGCTGGACAGCTTGCTTTTTGGGGTGAGACTTTGTGCTTTACAAAGGAGAAGACCAGTTAGGACAGGCAGGCAGGAGCAAGGTACATTTGCATTGTACCTTGGCTGCCTGCTGCTGGGTTTCCTTCCTGTCTGAATGGCAAGTGATTACAGGCTGCGGCTGCTAATTATTCCAGTGGTTTGAACCTTTGGGGAATCAAAGTCGTAGCATTTCTCTTCTGGACTCTGTACTTTAGGTATTTACTACTGGCTGAGTGGGCCAATAGCATGTTCTCTGGGACAGGCTTAGCAGCAGCGTCTCTCCTCCAAGCAGGTTGAAATCAAAACCCTGAACCTTGTTCATGTCTACTGGCCTCTGAAAGAGAATAGTCATCTAAATTGATTGAATGCTCTTGGGCTGAATATAGAGTTTCTCTTTAGATCTCATCCTGGGAAGATAAAGAGTACTTGTCATGCCCAAAAATCACTTAAATGGGAGAAAAAAATACACCAAGACAAAAATCTAGAGTCTTAATCTGTAAATCTCTGGGGACAATATTAGCATTTTATTGTTTCCCTATCAGTAAAATGCAGGAAATGGTTCAAACTGCCCCACCTCTACAACTTCCCATTATTTACCACAACAAATATCTTTTCCAGGCTCTTTGGTTTACTCCTGACAAATAGATTATGCAAATATATCCCATAATTCATCATATGGAAAAGAACAGATCCAAACTCTGTTTAACCAAAAATGCAAGGTGCCTTCATGTGCTGCTAATTCAGACTGAGCTGACTGCTCTCGGAGAAGGCAATGCACTGCACTGTGTTGTGACCCGAGAGTCTGTGGCACCCAGGTAGTCTCAGAAAAATAGCTAATCAGAAAGCATTCACCGGAGCTGGTAGAAAAGTCCATTTTGCAAGTGCTTGTTTGATAAATACTTATTTTTAAAACTGAATTTTGTGAATTTTCAGATAAGAGAAGCCCTAAAACAGTGAATAGAAACTTCAAGTTTGAAAATCTTGTTTAATGTTTGAATTTATTATTATTTTTTAAAATATTCTCTATGATCTTTTTCCTTCTTTTTCAGTACAAAAAACTGAAAAAACTAAGATCTTTAAAAAACTGGCTGAGTCAGAGTGCAGAGCCAAGGCCAGGTTTCCAGAAGAATGTGTCAGTAAGAAAGAAACCTACAGCTAGTAACCAAAATATTTCAAGTTGTTATCATTAAGTGATCTTGAATAGAAACTCTGTATTGTGTATTTCCTGACGAGCATGACCAAAAACTCATTGAGACCATAGATCTCTCAGTAACTTATGGCTAAAAGCCCAACTAATGTTTTTATACCTCTTTTTGGTTCGTATCCAAAAGGATTTGCTTGTTTGTTTTTACTCATTCCTTATTCTTGGAAAAAAAAAACAAAAAAACAAACAAACAAACAAAACAAAACAACAACAACAACAACAACAACAAAAAAAAAAAAAGCTGAACTTAATTGGGGTTTGCAATACAGAACTCATTTTTCATTTGCTAGAGAGCGCTTCCTCCAGCCCGTACAGAAGTCATTTCCCAGTACAGAAAAATCTGTACTGATGTGGCTCAGATTTAAAATTTAGTAATGTATTTCCTGTGCTGGGAACCTTCTGAGTTTCTTTAGGGCAGTGAGTCATTCTGGTGGTGGCACCAAATTCAACTTATTTATATTGAATGGCAAAACAACAACAAAAACTTTCCCAAATTTGAAAATATCATGGAAAAAGGAATAGAAGCACAATTGTCTTCAGCAATTATGGCTGCCCTAATTTGAATCACATGGGAAAATGCTTTGTTAATGGCTTTCTTCTTTTACTCTTCACTGGCACCAAACCAAACCCCTTTCTTTGTTCTTTTTCCTTTATCCATTGCTTTTCCATCTGGTTTTAGAAGAAGCTGGTCCTGTGGGTTTGTAGCTATGTTGAAATACTAGAGATCTGGGGGTGTTTCCACAGACTTCCTGAATAGGCATGGACTGACCACTTTACCTCCACTACTCTTCTTTAAAATGGGAATAATTCTACTTCTCCTCATAAGGCTGTTGCTAGAAAATCTATTTCTTGATGCAAGGCACCCAGCTACCACTAGAATACTCAAGGCGGATATATTTTGTATTTTTTCCTTACAAGCGTGTACTATGTAGAATTTAATCTAATAAGTTCCGACGATGATTCATGATGATATGATGATTCATAAGAGGAAAAAATTTGAATAGATTTAAAAATGTACATGTAAAAGAAATATGTGCAGCCTCCCATCACTCTTTGAAATATAAATGTGAGAATTCCTTAAGGTATAATGCTGGAAACCTTCACGTCAGACTATATTGGCAGGTGCCAGGCAGAAGAAGCCAGCCAGCAGGGCTGATTTATTTGGCTCTCTGCTGGCAAACCCCAAAGGCTGCAGCCCCATATTATTCCGAACCATGGGGCGGGTGGTGGGATATGCTCCACTTACTCTGTCTTCTTTTAAGCCTAAGTAGATGAAAGCTTATTCCTGTGTGATCTGGACCTGTGCTCTTTTTTTATGTGTCCGCTTTTCTACACCAGCTTCTCTGAGTTCGATTTTCATTCTCTTCCCCATTTTCTTCACTTCCTTAGGGTATTATTTACAACTGAATAGCAAAATGTTATTGGCTGAGCAGACAGGACACTATATATAGCAAGAGGAGGGCAGATCCCCAATCTAATCATCTCCTTCTGCTTTTATGTAGATAGTAAATGATGGGCCACAGAGGGAATTGTCATTATTCTCTAGGAAATGCGTGTCAAAGGGGTTTCAGCACTGCATCCTGGCCACACCAAGGGAAGGTAATTTAGGCTTGACACGGCAGTACTGTTTTCCTTGTAGTCCTTTGGCTGTGCATTGAGAGCTCACATTTTACAAAAGGGCACTTACAATAGCATTCCCAGCTTTGAGTAACAGGTAAATTTCAGACAAAAAAAAAAAAAAAAAAAGTGGTGTTCATTCAAATCATCCCCATCTGCTGACCCCATCGCTGACATATGCCTCTCAGCCTTGGGAACCCAGCTATGCCTTGGCCAGTGGCTCAGCTCTGCCCGACCAGGGCTGAGGCCAGTCTCAAGGCTGCCGTTTGCTTTGTTTGTGCTTTGGCCTCCCCCAAGCCAGATGACTTGTCCATACTTTTTTCCCTCTGCCAAGTCTGCTTTGATGCCTTCTTTCAGGTCTGGAGCTTTCTGCTGCTTGCTCTTTTTACAGCTGTCCAAGTGAGCAGAAATAGTTGAACCAGCAACACAACTTTGCCAGCTTTGGTCACTTGGGTCCTTCAACTTAAACAGTGAATGCAAAAGCTTCAGCAGCAGCTTTGCTGATGGGGCTTAGCCCTAAATCCACACAAATCCAAGGTAATCTGGAAGCAGCTCACCGCCTTCTCTTAATATTAGTATCAGAGAGCTTCAGCTGAGACGGGGGCTGAAGGAGCTGGGAGCTGTGTGTGTGCCTTGTCAGAGAAATTTTGGGATCTAGAGGTATTATAATCTGCATATCAAAAGCTGTCAGAAAGTTTTAAGGCAGTGGTTCTGCTTTTACCTGTGCAGAGCTATGGGGCACGGGCTGAGGCCCAACTGAGAAGCGACTGAGGCACTGCAGTGCAAAGAAGCACAGAAGGTGGTGAGGACAAGGCTGCCAGTTAAATTTTCTGCCCAGCCTAAGGGTTGTTCATGTATTTTATCCACTGGCTGATTAATGTAAAATACAAAAGCATTCCTTGCAAGCAGGGAGCGGAACTGCCGTCTCCACTCTCCCAAAAGATGACTTAAATATGAAGCTACAGAGCTGTGCTCTTCCTTTCCTTCTGGTTGATCAAACGCATTTTTAATTCTTTAATGTAAAGTAGGAAGGCACCAGCACAAGAGTTGAAGAGCTCTCCCTTGCTCCAGAACACCCTCAGACAGGGTGGCTAGAGACCTGTCCTGGGAACACCAGCAACTCTCCTGCCTTTCATGGATTTAAAATCATAGACCCCACGTCTGAGTCACCACCTCACTACTAAGGTACAGGATGGAGCATTGCCCCTGCCCAGCTGCGTGCTGGAGCACTCACCAGGTGCCGTAGCACGTTGTCCCTAGGGGGTCTCAGCAGTGGCCAGTCAGGTCACCCAGTGACCGGCCCGACCGTACAGTGCCTGGGGGCAAGAGCAAGAGCGAAGGTTCAGTCACCCAAGGCATATGAGCTCCTCCTGGTACATTGCTGGATTTCAACATATTTTAGGAAGCCACTGTTCAACAAGAATTGTTTTATACCCAACTGTCTGTACAAAATGTGAACAAATCCAATGGTCTTCCAAAAGTAAAGTAAAAACTGTACCTGCTGTTTACTCCAGTTGCCTATTCATTACAGGCAAAGTGTTTCAGAGTCTCTCCTCCTGAGGTGCTGAGATACACCTGCTGTGGAGTTTCCATTGCAAGCTTGCTATGATCCAAGTCACCAAAACTTTCTAGTTAAATCACTTCAGGTAAACACAGTGAAAGCCAATAAATCATCAAGAGAACTCGATTGGAAATGTTTCCCTATCCCTGCCACCAATAAAAGCAGCCAGCAATCTGCTGTGTTTGCAGGGTGAAACAGAGTACGAACTTCTTAATCCTCAATCCAGAGCTCACCTAAAAGATTTAGGGCCAAATATTCCTATTTACACCAGTGTAAATTTAGGGAACTTTCATCTGAGTTACTGTACCGCCAGGTGGTTTTGCCTCAGATCTCATTATTTGTTGGGCTTTTATTTATATTCAGCCACTGTGTGTACACACGTATACAAAACAGTAATTTCTGCCAGCAATGAGAAGAGAGTGGAGTTTGCTATATAAATCAGTATTTCTCAGTCAATATGTTGCAACCCCTGAAGGGGATATAAAAACCATCTGGGGGCTTGTAAAGCACTGAAAATTTTATAACAATCTAAAGCAAAGAAAATGTCATTTCTTGCACTCTCCATATCGCAGCACCATTCTCTTGGCAACCTGTCAAAACCATCCATGAAACAATAAATTCTATAGGCTTATCACTTTTACCATAATTTTTTACTTTAGCTTTATAAAACGTGCATGAGAACTGTGAAGTTTCTTTTACTTTTATGTAGGATTTCCAATCTGAACTGCTTGAGAAATGGTCCTTTAAAATTTTTGGCCTCAAAAGGCAGTAGGTTTCACTAAGGGCCTCTGCCTTAGCCTTCTCCTAAGCTGCTTGTTAAAACTACAGCCTATTTTGTCAAGCTTAGGCTTGTTTGTGTTGGAGCCGGTTTCTCTATTTCACTGTGACTTTCTGCCTGTCAGCTTCCTCTTTAAGCCTAAATCATACAAGGAAACATCAACATTTCCCTCTGTGGGAAGAGATGTTTTGCTTCAAGTGGAAAAAATGGATGAGATTTCCTGTATCCTCATTAGCAACTTGGGATATGATTTGAAATCTGTGTTTCTAAGGTGAGATACCATCTACAGAACCTCCGTGCTTTTAGGTATAGCCTCACAGAACATGCAATTTGTAAGTGAATTTTGCTTTCATGTACACATCTTTAATTTCTGTGCATGGGTACTTATCTATAAAATTAATTCCAGTAGCAACAAAGTGTATCCCACTTGTACCCATGTAAAGCAACCTACATCAGGTCCTAGAATGTCTCCTGTGGCTGAGTTTCTCCAGTGGTTTAAGCCAGTCTCCCTCTTGGCTGCTGGGGGCCTGGATGCTCTGCAGTTCCAGTGGCTCCAGCATTGATCAAGCCCCTCAAAAGGCTCCTTCAGAGAATAAATTCAGAAAAAAAAGCTCAGTGTTGGGTTTTTTTCCTGCCGGGATGAGGTGGGTCACAAAGAGGCCTGGCAAACAGCAGAACTAGTGAGGCTGTGAGACCCCCGGAGGGGTAGGGGTAAAAGGATGGGATGGTAGTGTTCCCCTTTTGGCAGCTGTTAGATTGGGTTGGGCCAATCTCTTGCAGCTTCACCCCAGATTCCTCTTGTCTTCAACTATTTTTGCCTGATGCTTGAATTTCCACAAATGAGTCTTCTGCTGATGCAAAGTACTTAATAGATGTGATGCTTCCCTTGCTCTTTCCCGAAAGTGTGACTAGTTAACTGTTACATGGGCTCAAATCTGATCACTTAAACCATTTGCTAACAAAGAGAAATAGTGATTTCTTCCCTGGGTGGTTGCCCACAGCTACTTCAGTTTCTAGCTGTGGGCTGCATGGCAACAAGGAAGGGGAGGAAGAGCATTGCCTTCTGGCTGCAATCCTTTAGCTCCAGTTTCACTGGACTGGAACCATGCTGCCCAAAATGTGTGTAATCAAAACTGAGCCTATTTCACAGTGATTTGTTTGGAACATAACTTCTCTTATCCCTGTCCTGTTTCTACTGAAGACCGACTACAAAGTTTGTGCCTGCAAAGGCTGGGTTCAGAGCCAAGTTGAGGGAATTTGGGGGCTTGGCTGTTGGCTTAGGTTTTCAGTCTTTCAGATTAGACCCAGAATTCTTGCTCCAAGATCTGGGGGCAGCTGGCTCTTCTGCCTGCTGTCCATAAGCCACATTGTACCAAAAGGTTCCTAAAACCACTCAGTAACAATTTTCCATGTGGTTTTCATGATGTTAAGCATTTGGGCAGGAGATGTGACATGGTCTACATAGTTGTCTTCATCTGTGGGAGAAAATGGATACTTTAAGGTTATCCCTGCTAATATGAAAACTCATGCAAAAGGTGGGGAGTTTTGTTGCCGTTTTTAATTCACGTCTATTCTCAATTCAGAAATTGGGCCTGCATTTGTAAAAATGATAGTATGAAGCATTTAGGAAAGAGGAAAAGCAGATATTTTTTCATTAAAATAGCAAAATTAAGCTAGTTAGTACATAGCCTCAAAATTGGGCATTGTCCATGAAGAAACTGTTCCTCAACAGCCAGCCTGTTGGTGCCAGCACCTTGTCTCAGCTAAATTCCCCTTGCCCTGGTTGAGGTTGAGCTTCTCGTCTCTCTGTGCCACCATGCTGTCCCACCTCCCTTATCCTGCCCACCAGCGTTTTGGTTTCTCTCTGCAGAGAGCCCACCTGGGTGCACACAGGGCTCTCCACCTTAAAGACTAACAGCAGCCACCACCACTGCTGCTCTGGCTTGTACCAGGAGATAGGTTGGTGGGTCCTTTTATCCAGAAGAGTCCAAACTCCTGAGGGACGAAATGTGGTTTACTGCGTGCTTGTCCTGCTTCTTCAAAGCTGGACTGTGCCATGCATGAGAAAGTTTTTGGAAAACAGGCACAGAAGGGATGACTTCACAAATCAGTGTTGGTCTGGCAGAGGACAACTATTCTCCAGGGTAGTCAGCAGCGCCGTTTTGGTAGTGGAAATTCCATGTGATGCTTTGTCAGGGAAGGAGTCTGAGGCTGTCAGTCAGTGTTAAGACTCATGTGATTACACCTCTGTCCTGCCATGCTCCTGCATCATTACACTGGAAGGGCAGCTCATCTCCCTCAAACCCACCCTTGCACTGTTTCTGAAGAGTAAAACCCCAGTGTCACACGAGGGGTTGATGTGCCAGGCCACGGACACCCATTTCCTTGTCCCTGCTACCAGAGGACATGGGTGCTGCAGTCCCAGCAATGGGGAGCACGCAAGACGGCTGGGGGGGCAAGAGGTGGCCCCTTGGCCAAAATCCTCGCGCCTCCCACACCACTGCCACCAGGAAGGGGCCTCATGGCCTTGGGGGACGCTGCAGCCCTTAGTCTCAGCGGTCTCTGCTCTCTCACTATCCCCTGCTCCGTTAAACAGTCTCCTGCCAGGCCGGGCATTGCCCCCGTAGGCACCACAAAAAACACCTCCACTTGCCCTTCTCCCTGCCACGGTGTCCCAAGCAGCGGAGCAAGCGCTGGCGGAGCGGCTCGGGAGGGGCCCCAGCCCAGCTGGGGCAGCGGCACAGCCGGACCGGGAGGGGCCCAGCGACGCTCCGGGGCGCCCCGCGGGCAGGCGGCGCTGCACCGCTCAGGCGGGCTCGGGGCCGGGGCACCGCTCCCTGCCCTC